>JAHQIW010002481.1:0-343341 GCA_019055375.1 Parelaphostrongylus tenuis
CTCTTAAAAATCTAGATAACTTCTTCCATGAAAAAGCATCAACTACAGCAATTGAACAGACCTTCGAGAATTTGGTTCGGACTTACAATGCAAACTTTTATGTTAACGAAAGAGATCTATTCGTAATAGTTTGTCACTTCAGACACAATTCTCAAAGTAGAAAAACATCATGTACTCTATTACGCTCTGGCGACGCGTGTGCTCTTTTGAACACACAGTTTATAAAGGCTCTTTTGATAGACACAGCTTTTCTACCACAGTCATAGTTGTCATTCGGTAGCTTGAATCTCAACTATTTCTAAGAGACAACTGATTCTTAAGAGATCTTGTTAGTGCCCTGCGACTTCCAGAAAAAATAACATTTCACCTTCGTAGCGCACTATTTACGGCCAGTGCTTTCATGGCTTCCACCAGACTTTTATGAGTCGTTTGAATAGCTTAGATCTACATGATTCTGACATTAAGTCTGTATTTTGAAGACAGTTATCATAGAATGCTGCAAAATCAAGAAGAACATTATGTTGTCGCACTGCAAGTAACTAGCTCGTGTGTTTGAACGTCGCAGCGGCGTTGATTTGGCGATAAATAATGGTAACAAGAAAAACCATTACCTATGGCAGAAATAAAAACTTATCTACATTCCAATATAACTTAAAAATACACTTCGCAATCAAGAAAAATTTTTAAGTGAATAACGAAAATGCGGCGCTCTCTCGAACTGTCCTGCGCGCAGCGATTTCAACTACTGCCTCAAAAGAGTGCAATTTTCGTTTATTTATTCAGCAATTTTTCTTCCTTTCATAGAGATTTTGAGATTACTCTTTATTACTCCGATACACTACAACTTCCTCTACAGGTTCAAAAGTTTTGATGCAAAGTAATGATTTTTATGCAAAAAAAACTATGCGGTGAGAAAAGAAAACTACAAGGGAAACTTATTCTCTTTTTGTTATTACAATGCACTATAAAAACCTCTTTAAAAGATCAAACTCGGTTTTAGAATAATCTCTTTCTAGTCCACCAAATAATCCTGAAAGCCTAGTAAAAAGCCAGCACAAATGCTAGCACTGCAAATGATACACGCCGAAGGTGCGTAACTTGCTCTTGGTTGCTACAGTGCGTTAAAAGCGTTCTGAAAAACTAATTATAGTAATGAAATTAGCGCTTTTGAGCGATCGAATGACTACTGAAAGTATGTGGGAAAAGCCCTCATCAGCAAAAAGGTCGGCTCCAAAAGGCTCATATACAAGTAAAAAACGTTTGGTTGAAAGAAGCGACTTAATCAGGACAAATTTACAGTCCAACATGAAGTGCACCGTCCTACATTATATGTCAAAACTAAGACAAAGAATCTTTCTCACACCTCAGATCGCATAGTAGTTTGAGCCAACTGAGTGACAGCGAACTCCGATCATCGACGCCATAAAGAAGCCTGAGTGGTGGAACGGAGGATTTTTATGGTTCAACAAAAAGATCAAAAGAACAGATGTGGCTTACCCTATAAGGGTTAAAAACCCTCAAGTACAGCACCCCGTCCAGTTGAAGTTGTACAGTATCGAGAGTGATCGCCCCTTGTTGTGGAATTTCAATAGCGATTTCTCGAAGACTTTGCACAAATCTTATCCCTGTCTATGAATGGTATCAGCACATTAAACCCTAAAAACGTTCGCCATTCAAAACAATTCACATAAAAAAAGCTAAAAATGATGTAAGCCCTTTCCTTAAATAAACACAACGGCAGTTTTTACCTCATTAGTTTTAGTTAAGGGACAAACCCAATCCCTACGGCGTGTACCGAAAACGGTACACACGGCATGCCTATGCTATCGGAACATCTTATAGAGATTGGCGCAATCCCCAATAAAGATCTGACAATCATTAATAATTTTGGGTCCTAGAGCGACTCTCTCGACATCAGGTGATACGATATCACCATAGTGACATTCTGCAAAAGTATATTCTAGTAAGAAAAAAATTTCTGTACGTTCTTTGCATCCGTCTGAACCGCTTCGCCTGCCGAAAACTGCCGTTGTAGCGAAAACTTCAACATATTAGGGTCTTTGCATAAGTTTTGGCACTAAAGCAATAATAACCAAATCTACTAAAAAGCAGTGATTTGAATTGCATGATTTTGGTGCTGTTCAACTGCGCATTTTCTTGCGGACATTTCGGGAAACAACTTGCCTATGCTTGCTTTGAAAATGGAGCTGTCTTGGAAACAAATTCTCTTGCTACTCAAGCACGGATGGAGCGTAGGGAGAAATGCTAATGAAGCGACACGCAAGATTGATAGGGATTCCTGTGGACGGCCCCGCTCGAGACTGATCCTCCCAGGCCGATTTCTCCACCTTCAATCTCCACAGGAGGCGTGTGGCGCAGTTAGTTAGAGGTGCTCTGCATCGCACCACAAGGTCAATGGTTCGATCTCGCGCTCATGGCTGCACCAAGCCATTCATCCCTCCGGGGTCGGTAAATTGGTGGCCAGACAGGTCTTAGACTTGTCTGCGGAGGTGTGAACAGGACTGAGTCGGTTCAGCGGGAGGCCACCGCGAGTCATTGTAAAGGCCAGATATGCACTCAATCAAACGAAGTTAGAAAATTGAGAACACGAATGCTTGGCGCATCCCTCAGGGATTGATCAACGCCGAGAGCTTTGTCCTTTGATCTCCACGAATCTCTTCCTATGCCGTCCTTTCCACAACCGTTTCATCATCTTATCATCGTCCCAAGCCCCATTAATCTTGCGCCACCGCTTTACTGGCATTTCTCCCTACGCGCCATTCGTGCTTGAGTAGCAAGCGAATCTGTTCTCAAGACAGCTCCATCGTGAAAAAAGCATAGGCAAGTTGTATCCCGAAATGTTCGCAAGAAAATGCGCTGTTGAACAGCACCAAAATCATGCAATTTAAAATCACTTTTTATTAGTAGATTATTTGCTTACTATTGCTTTAGTGCCAAAACTTATGGAATGACCCTAATATTGTTGAACCTTTCGCTACAAACGGCAGTTTCGGTCAGGCGAGCGATTCAGACGGATATAAAGAACGTATGGAATTTCTTCTTACTAAAAGTACTTTTGCAGAAGTCACTATGGTGATATCTTACCATCCGATGTCGAGAGAATCGCTTTAGCATCCAAATTTACTAAATGAGTGTCAGAGCTTTATTGAGGATCGCGCCAATCTTTGTAAGCCGTCCCGATAGCGTGGGCATGCCGTTATTATCGTTTTCGGTACACGCCGTAGGGATTGCTCCATCTCGAACAAAGCATAGACAAGTTGTATACCAAAATGTTCACAAGAAAATGCGCAATTAAACGATACCAAAATCATTCAATTCCAACCACTTCTGGTCAATAAATTTGATGTTTATTGCTCATAGTGTCAAAACTCCAGGAAACGATGTAATACTAATAGTTGCAGGGCAACATACCGGTTCAAGGATTTTATAGAACTTTCCCATACGCTCCACCACCCATGCCTCCTGTTGTGGGACAAAATTTATGAACGTATTCCGAGCATGTGCTCCACGATTACTGATGATTGAAGTGGAAGAGTCGACCTAGAATGTACGCGATCAGTCTACGAACATAGCAAGACTAGGAAGGAAGAGGAAAAGGAAAAACCAAGAAAAAGCCGAGAAGGGAAAAAGAAAAAAGGGAAAAGAAAAAGAAGAAAGAAAAGAAGAGGGCAAAAAGAAAGAAAAAAAGAAAGGGAACTCGTTGGAAAAAAACTGAGGAAAAAGAGAGTATTACCTGGAGATCACAGTCAAGCAATCGATGTGACCGTACAAGAGATGAATTCATGGTTTACTGAGCGAGTAGAGGGACCCTAAGGAGGGCAATGGCAGACTGAGCTAACGATCAAGTTGCCGTCAAAAAATCTACTCTTTATCATTTTGCTGAGAGTCCGCAATTGCAGACACCTGATGTCAGCCCGCTTTCGCTATGAATTTCTCCAAGTTTCGTGGTCCTTTTCTTACCCTAGAGTGAAGGATCACCTTTTGTACCCAGAAGGTAAGCAAACCCCAAACTTGGGTAATTGAACCTATAACTTTTATGCCCTTGGTGACCCAGTTTAGACCCAAGGTTATTCATATCCATCAAGCTAGATAATTCAAAATTCTCAGGAACGGCGGCAATATTTGCGAAATCTTCCCTTATAAACCGGAAAAGATCTCTTGTTCTCTTTTGTTTCTTCTTTTCCTTACTAGTATTCGGAACCATTAGTATTTCAATGCATTTCGCATTGTTATGATGTTTGCTATATACCTAAGAGTATTGAGTGGTGAGCAAACACGCGGCCTCAGGTGGGAATCGAACCCGCGTTTCATCCTATCCGGGGACGCGTGCTCTAACCACTGCACCACCGAGGCACATTTGCCCGACCACTCATTCTTCGTTTTCGCTCACCACTCATTCTCTTAGGTATGTAGCAAACATCATAACAATGCGAAATTCATTAAAATATGATTTCGAGTATTAGTAATTAGAACAGTTATCAGCTCAACTGGGTTTATAAAGCGAAATCGCCATTCCCGACCAAACCTGTCAAAGGTTGGTGGTTGATAGCTAACATTGAGATGTTGAAGAATGAGTGGTCGTGCAAATGTGCCTCAGTGGTGTAGTGCTAGAGCACGCGTCCCCGGATAGGATGAAATGTGGGTTCGATTCCCGCCTGAGGCCGCGTTTTTGCTCACCATTCAATTCTTCTTTTTCCTTCATTCTCCTGCATTCTGTAAATCCAAGCTATATATCTTATCACGAACTAAAATCCCTTAAGAACTAGAGTGAGGAGGAAATTGTGATAACAATTCTATGATCTCTTTCGCTTCGAATGTTTTCTTAAGACCACAGCTCACATTTCAGTATGCCTGGCAATCATTTTTTGAGCCACGCATGTCAGTGGTCTATCAAAGAGGGTTGAATTATAGAGCCCGATACACGTGTTTCGATCTTGCGACCTCGTTAGTCGGGCATCTTTCGTTTCGAGTGTACAACACTCTTTGTTCGGTGAGATTTTCACTGGACATAGTGTGTAAAGCGTTCGTCGTCGCTAACTCTTAGTGTGGAGACTGGAGCTCCCACAGAGGATTGGCATAAGACGAGAAAGGGTAACTACCCGACTGACGAGATCGCAAGATCGTAACACGCGTATCGGGCTCTATAAGTCAACCCTCTTTGATAGACCAATGACATGCGTGGCTCAAAAATGATTGCAAGGCGTATTGAAATTCTATGATCATTCGTTTAGAGCTAGCTATCGAAGCTCTCTTGCGATTGCTCTGCTTGAAATCCATTGCGGTCATGGATGTCTCTACGGGTAACAGCAAGGATGAGGTAAGTCCCGATGATTCTTCACTTAATATCGTTTGTGGTCGGGAATTCTCGGAGCTTTTGGTCTTATTGTCCATGACCGTTTCTTTTCTAATCTCGGCATTGTTTAGAAACGCAAATTTGTATTTTTAAAACAAAAAACGAAGTTATCTCGTTCATTTCAAGTGTTTTCTTACGACCATGCTCAAATTTCAATAGATCCTTTCATTATTATCTGAGCCAACATGCCATGTGGTCTGTTATTGGGCTCTTGTACGGCTCCAGACACGTGTTTCGACCTTTCAGTTGACGGCGGTGTAGCTTAAATCGTTCGTCGTCGCCTACTCTTAGTGTGGGGACGGAGCAGCCCGAGAGGATTGTCGAAAAGAGGAATGATCTGGCCTTCTGACGAGACTGTAAGGCCGAAACACATGTATCGGGCTGAACAAGAGCCCATCAACAGCCACATGACATGTCTGCTTAGAGAACAATTATGAAGAAGCCGAAGTTGTTATGATAACGTTTAGTGCAGTCCTCTTACCGCAATACATTTTCGACCCTTCAAGGACGGGCCTTTTTCGCTTTCTTCAGAATCTAACTGTCATTCGATAGCTTAGATCTCGTTGATTTCGGAAACAAGCACCACTGTTGGATTCGCTGGAATCTAAGCTATCAAATGATCACTGCAAGTCTGGAAGAAAAGGGTAAAAGCCCCGTTTTTTAAAATTTGAAAAATGGATTGCGATAACGGAAAAGTGCACCGAGATTTTTCCTAGCAGCTGACGTTTCGACGGATTTCCCTCCATCTTCAGAGTCTGGGAAGACCAGGTTCTCCATCAGATCTGCTTAGGATTTCATAAGAACAACCTCATGTCTTGGTTAAGTGAGAAAATACTGTGAACTGTTGTGGTCGAATTTGATTTCTACATAGGTGTTTTACATGACGGAAGATGAATTTTGGGAAGAGATCAAAGACGAATATGTGAAAAGTATTGCTGACTTGGCACCAGACGAAGTCTACCCGTCAAATAATCCAGGTAAAGTGCTTATTGGTCTTCTTAACACTTTGGGTACGACAGATCACGGCGCTAGCCCGTCCCTCCGCGCGTACTGCGCGTAGTTCATTGTGCCGAGTATTTAATGATGCTGGCAATCGGAGGGAAGGTTGCTGGTTCGATCATCTTACTCGACGCTTCACGATAATTTTTTGTTCTCGGTTCAGTATACATCTTATCACACCATATCTCATATCGTAACACCGTAATTCCAGGGATTTATACATTTAGACCATCTATTCAACGATCTGTTTCGTATCAAAATGTAGTGAATTGTTAACAACTGTACGTCTTTTTTGCATGATAATTGCGCATATAGAAACCCTCAATACTAATCGACACCAAATAGTCTGTTGTGAAGCGTCGCAACGGGGAATCGAACCAGCATCCTCCTTCCCGAAAGCCGACATCACTGATCACTTAGCGTTACGAACTGCTCGTCACCACGAGCGGTGGCGGGGCGGGGCTGACGCGATGACCCTGTCGCACCCAAAATCTTAATACCACTGGGTTTCTCCATACCCTCAGTAATGTCCTTTAGGTCCCACAAAACCTGATGGATCAATCAATTTTGAGTGTCACTGTGTAGGACATCTTGTCGCTAGTCCTTGTGGATACGAATTCAGGTGTGCTATTCTATCATTCAGGATTACGGATAAGTACAGGCTTAGTTGAGCACGTGGGGCGTAGTGGTTAAGAGCGTCTTACGAAGTACGTGTGGTTGATGGTTCGATTCCACACCAACTCTCAGCAAGTTCCTATCTCTTCGAGCATAAATCATTACCAAACCTGTTCGAGAGAATAGCACTATTGGTTTGATACATTGATTGGTTACCGCGAGTCACTATGAAGATCAGATATGCATTCGTCACCTCAAACGATGTTAGATAGAGACGAATGATCCTTCGATCGCCAAAAGATTTGCAGTTTTATTTTTAATAGACAGAGTCAGGCCTTTTAGAGAAGCAGTCACATGTCAGAAGTCATCTACAGAGAAAGAACTGGAAGAAGGAGCATGTGCTGATCAACTACTAGCGTTCATGGAATGTGCAATACGCACTCAATGTTTCAAAAGTATGGTTACTATTGAATTTCAAATATTTTTAAAGGAGTTCAGAGTTACTCGGATGGTTGCAATCCTTCACTTTTTTCTCATAATTTACTAGTTGGTTTACATTACAGCGATTCCGAAGGATGATGACCCACCACCTCTAGATGAAGGCGGCGACAGTTAAGATCTCATCTTGTTATCTGAATTATCTCTTGTTGATTGTTAAGAATTTTCCAGAGTTAAAATAAACATCTCAACGTGTTGACATAAACAGTAGTCAAATTATGATATGGAAATGTTAAATCGGAGGCTCGTGGCTGAGTGGCTAGTGTTTTGACGCGGTTTGATGCGATGCGAGATTGATCTCGAACCTATATTACTCTCCAGCACCCAATAACGAACGCCCTAGGAAACGTCTCCAGCCTGGCTATCCTTGAGCTTGCCAGAAGACAAATCCTCGAACAAGAGATGAACACGAGGAGACGAATCGAATGCTAGAACTACTGGAACCGGCACAGTAAGAAAAAGGGTGCGAATCATCTGAAGCGATAAAGCGTGGTTATGATTTTATCATCTAACCGTCAGAAATATCTTCGTAAATTGCTTTTTTAGCAGTGGTATAATGTTATTTCAATGAACACATAGTGCGAATTATCAATAAAAATATGCTCACAAGAATGCTACGGTACGAGTAAAACATGGGACCTGATGTATGTATGATAGGCTCGAACGGAGACTATATCTTTTCCATGCGGCGCCCAGTCGCACTACACCATCGGGTCGTTCGCTCCGCGTTGATTTCCGTCATGTTCAACCATATCGGTTGATATCAGCAGTCATCCGTCGACTGGATTCACTGAATAATTTGAGGTGATGTTCCACTCACATTGAAATTACACTGCATTATAGTTACAAGTCGCTTCAGCGATCTATTAAGAATCTTCAGCAGCGCTCACGACACCTCCCCGAAAAAATAACTCCGTATTTTCAAAGTCCATTTTTTTTTCTCAAAAGATTAAATTTAGAGCAACAACGTAACATACATATCCTGATCTCATGATGATTAGAGCAGATGACAGATAGACGAAAGGAACTACAAAATGGGTACACGTGGATGTTTGTGTCACCTGAGACAACGACGTGCACGATGTGTCCTCGTGTTTGTAACCAAAACTGTTTGGCAGCACTAACAATTTTTTACTGTTCTTTTCGGTTATAAGGAAACAAATGAATATTCGACCTCATTCGTTCTTCAAAATTTTCCATGGGAGTGTTAGTATTCATTCGAAAGCTCAAATCGCTGGCTAGATCCGCACATGGCTGGTTTTTGCAAAAAACTTTTTATAGCGCAATGAAATTCAAAATAAAACTATTTTTACATCGACTGCGCCTTCATTCTTATCGCGCCCATAATTCGCTGAAAGCACGGAAGGCAATATGAACCCGAGGAAATCTTGTATCACCTGCATCACCTGTCGTCCCGTTGATCGTCGAGTGACTCGAGCGGGTACCAGCAACTCTTCCATTCTTTCCCTATCGCGTGCAAGAGTAGCCCAGTGGGTCCTCCTCGCTCCAGGAATTCGCTGAGCATCATATCTTTCTTCCATCGCTTTCGTGAAGAAATCGGACCAACGGGTCAGTGGTCTTCCTTTAGAGCGCTTGACGTCCCGAGGAATCCAGTCGGTAACGGCTCTCGTCCATCGGTTGTCGTTGAAGCGCATCACGTGTCCGGCCCACCTTATTTTCGATATCCTGGCGTGTAGAACGGCGTCTCTGATTTTCGATCGTTGACGTAGGTCGGAACTTCGGATCCTTCCTCTCATTTGCGAAATACGGGATACTCCTAGCATCGACCTTTCGACTGCGCTTCGATAACTCCAAGTGATCTTTCATCCTGCTTACGTAGCGACCAGGTTTCTGCTGCATACGTTAGGGCAGGGATAATTGTCGAGTCGAAAAGGTGGGCACGGAGTCGGATATTCTTTGTCCTCTTCACTACATCTTCGATGCTCTTAAACGTTCCCCAAGCCGCTCGTTTCCTCCTGCTCAACTCTGGGGCTAGGTCGTTCATCATGTTGATTTCACGACCTAGATAGATGTAACTGGAGCATTCGGAAATTGTCGTTCCGTTGAGCGTGAATGGGGCATTAGAAACCCATCCGTTCCTCATGAACATTGTTTTCGTTAGATTCAGTTGAAGACCGATCTTTCCACAGGCGTTATCAAAATCAGTCAACATTCGTTCCGCTTGGCTGAGGTTTGGTGTTATGAGAACGATGTCATCAGCAAAGCGAAGGTGGTTTAATTGTCGACCGTCAATTTTCACTCCCATTTCGTCCCAAACAGTAACAAATATGGGAAATCTCGTAGTATCTCAATAATCGTTTTATATGAAGTTTCTTCTAAATTCCCCTTTTGAATAATGAGTTGCACCCCATATGTCTAACTCTCCAGTCATCGATCGATCGCCGCGCCCGTGGATTAGTCGGTAAACAAGCCGCCGAATATGTGAAACTAGATCTTACTATTCTTCTACACTGCTGTGAAATGGTCTTTTCAGAAACTTATCACGGCGTTGGAATCATTGATACTTACGCTATTGAATGATGATCAACAGTTTCAAAGAAAGAACTCTGTCCAGCGAGGTGCAAAACACAAATGTTTTCTTTTTCCTACAGCGTTATCAAAAGAGCTTTGCAAAAAGCAAAGACATTTTTGAGTTCTTCGAGACTTGTGCTAACGAAAGAGTACAACCAGTCTGTAGATAGAGCTTTGTCTAGCGAAATATAAGCGAGATAAGAAAAAACGTGGTTGTATGAAACATAACTTTATTTTGGATTTTACAGCGTTATGAAAAGGCTGTTTCGGAAAACGCGCCATGTGGGCTGTAGTCAGAGATTTATGCTTTTGAATGGTCACTAACACTCCTATGACAAATCCTTGTGCAGCGAATGAAGTCGAATATTCATTTGTTCTTTCATAACTGGAAAGGGACCTATTCAGTTATAAGGGGACAAATGAAAGACCGACCTTATCCGCTTGACATTAACTTTTCATAGGAGTGTTAGATATTTGGTTATTCGGAAGCTGAGACTTCAAGCTATAGCCCCACGTCGCGCATTTTCGAGGAAACCCTTTTTTTGACGATGCTATAGATGGAAATCTCTTGCGTTGCAGATGGGCGTATTTCTCACCGGACAGAGCTCTTTTTTTGGACTACTAGTAATCATACGATAGCATAGTCGTTTCTGATTACAGCGCTGTACTTACATCCTGAAGAAACCGTTTCTCTACAACGCCACAGGTAAAATAAGTTGAATTCGTTGGCCAATCCACGTGCCTGCGCGTGAGGTGGTCACGTGAATTGCTGGTGTGATACTTCTGTAAGCGTTCGTATGTCCGAAAAATCTATGATTATTGCGTCATCGAACGTGTTCGCCTCACGCGTAGGCACGTGAATTGGCCAAAGGCTCCCTTGATCGAAGATGGGAATTAACTTATTTCACCTGCTGCGGTGCAGAGAAACCTTTTTTCCAGGATATAAGCACAGCGATGGAATCAAAAACGATTACGCTGTCGTATGATCACTAATAGTCTGAAAAAAGGAGCTCTGCCCGGCGAGAAATATTGGCATCTGCAAAACAAGAAATCCCTTCCTGTAACAATGTCAGAAGAGACGTCCCCGGTAACCGGAGATATGGGGTTCTAGCATGAAGTCTTAGCGTCCGAATGGTTACTAACACTCCTATAAAAAGTTCCTGTCGAGCGAATGATGTCGGTTTTACATTTGCCCCTCTATAATTTAAAAGAACCCCAATACCTTTCTGACTAATAATCGACATAAAATAAATCACGACTTGCATGTCTCACCAATCTCCGAGAAGATCACCATCAAGGACGACGATTGCGAGGAAAGGCAACGAATGGAAAAATATGTCAAATCTGGCGCTATTTGTGAACACCTGACGTCCAAGTCTCTAGTTATCGAACAAAGTTAACATAATGTTTGCCACTCTTATTTCACTCTGTTGTGATAGTCACATGGCGCCTCAATGGTAGTCCTTTAAGAGAGACATGAGCTGCTGAATAGTAAACTGTGCATCACATAAAAGACCTGACGGGAACGTGTTTCATAAGTTCCGCAATGTCAAGCTTTTACTTCCTCAAAATAGCACCTTGTACGCAAGGATTAATAGATTCTTATTATCCCCATGAGCTCATGCGGCGCAGTGGTTAAAGGTACTCTGCCTCGCACACAAGGTCGATGGTTCGATCCAGCGTTTATGGTTCACCAAGTTATCCATCCTTTCGGGGTCGGTAAAGTGATACCAGACTATTCTCAGGCTTGTTTAGGAGTCTAACATGTAATGGTTAAAGTAAATTGTGTACTTGCATGTGAAACGAAAGCAGTTGTCGCTTTCTGACATTGATTTAGTTGATCCTCGCTTACATGTTGGACCGAAAAACCAGCCACCAACTACCATCTTGTGAGCCTTCTTTTTTTCGTCTGGTTGATAAGAGTTTTATCATACCACTTTAGATGAAAGTAAACAGAGTTTGGCCTTTATGAAGACTATTCCGAGTAGTATTTTTCATTTCAATCTCTTCTTCTTCCTTAGAGATCTAGCACTGCAAGTTCTACAATTTCGAGGTTTGTTGCGTGCTTCTCCAGTTGCTAATGACTGTTATTTTCCTAAATCATGGCACGGTGAGAACACTTCTCTGGCCTGTACTACTTGATTCTTCTTCGAGCTACCATGCAGTTTCCTGTTAATGTTGCATAACAGACTGTGGATGCTCGATCAGAAGAAGTTGTAAGAAGTTTTGGTCAGCGAATTCCATAGAGACAAGTGACAAAAGTGGTGTAACTCTCATTTACGCCCGTTTACATTGTGCTGAATTGTGAAAAAG
Organism: Parelaphostrongylus tenuis; assembly: GCA_019055375.1. Taxonomy (NCBI): domain Eukaryota; kingdom Metazoa; phylum Nematoda; class Chromadorea; order Rhabditida; family Metastrongylidae; genus Parelaphostrongylus; species Parelaphostrongylus tenuis. The sequence continues at coordinate 12,332 of JAHQIW010002481.1, forward strand.
AACTAACTTCGGATGATCTGAGCTGTACGATATGTCCACAGCAGCGTTCCTCTTGTGAACCTACAGCAGCCAAGACCTGTCTGGATACCTCTGATGTAAAGCCGTTACCGTATTTGCTGTCCATAAACACTCAGCAGACCTCACCAATGCTTGCCATTACTCTAGCATCACCATCAGAGAGAGTATGTGGTGATGAAGGTTGAAACGACATCTGTCTGGCCATTTAGGCACAGCTATTATCAGTTGAGTGACTGACACTGTGACAGAAGATGTATGGGCATTTGTAAGAGCCTCTCAGTTTTATCAGTGGCCTGAAGAAGGCTTTCATACTTTCAGCCACCCTGTAAACCATTTTTGCTCCTCATTAACACCTTGAATCAAACGTTGTCCGCTCGATACCAAAGTTAAATGGAAGTCGCTCAAATATTTTAATCATAACTAGATATCGCTGATAAGCACCTCCATTGCTTACGAGGAACAATCTCTATCGTTTTCATCTTTCTCTGCCTTCTCTCTGTTTAATTGGTCGCTTTATCTCAAAGAAAAACACTCATAGACGTAAACTTTGCAGATGAGATTTTTTCTCATTTGGATCATTTGTGTATCGTACTGCACCAACAGTGATAATGATGCATGCTGACGATCGAAAAATATCAAAATACATTGCTATTACAAGAATTCTGCCCACTATATTCAGGCATATAATAATGCGACGCGAGACAGTGCTGCGCGTTTTGACGATGTGGATGCGATTGTCACTGAGACAGAACCCTATTTGGTATGTTACTCTAATGGTTTGTAAAGAAGGTAATATCGAATGAAATTTCTCGGAACTTCTTACACTGAACTGACCTAACTAAGCACGAATAATCTGCTTTGAGATTTGAGTGGTAAGCAAAAATTCGATTTCAGGTAGGAGTTGAACCAGCGTTTCACCCTTGTCGGGAGCGCTATTTTGAATTATAATGTGAGACGCATCGTCTTAGATGGTGCTGATCGCTATTCTCTCATTGATCTTTACTGGAATCTGTCAGGCAAATGCCTAATGTTAACGGAATCAGTTCTTTTTTTTCGGAAAAGACGCTCAGTTTGTTCAGTGGCGGTTCGTCGAAAATTCGCTCATTCGCTTACCGTCTAAAATTCATACTACTACGGTACGCATTTCCACAGTACTATAACGTACTTCGCAATCGTAAGCCGCATCCCGAAATAGCGTAACATTTCTCCAGCAGTGAAAGTAAGTTCTTGGAGTCGTTTATCTCATATAAGAGATTTCCAATAACATGATTTATCAAACGGTTGTGTTTTTCTAGTTGTGCGATAACACGAGCTATCACAATGTTATCCTGTATGTTTCGATGCCCTGAGGAAACGACCATGCATCTAAAGTTTTCCAAATAAATCCTTTTCAAGTATTCTGACTGATTTTTCATAATAACGAGAATGGTTACGTCGTAATGATGTGCATTGTACACCATTCATTTATTGTTTATTACACTGCTATATGGTTATGAGCACTCGGTTGCTAGAAATTCAGCGCGTGTTATGGCACTAGAACAAACCCGCACATAATACGACGCGATAAAAAAGGTGCTTATATATAGATTCTTGCTCACTTGCCATTCGTTCATTCGTGAACATATACTAAAATTAGAACAATACAGAGAAGATTAGCATGGCCCCTGCGCAAGGATGACACGCAAATTCGTGAAGCGTTCCAAAATTTTTCGCGTTTCTTGGTCCTATAAGGTAGGAGTTGTTCCCACTTAGCGATCCCTATGGCGATGATTACTCTTTGTAATCAATCCACTTAGTGAAGTTCTATAAGTGATCTTTACATGCTTTTTCTCAGGTGCTCCCCATTTGCGGATTTCAGATTTTTATACACAAAACATGAGAAATTTTCAACAAAAATTTTCACGAGAGAAAGTTGGGCTATGCACATGGTTTCTTCTACAATGTAAGCGTGTTAACTTTTGTCTTCAGTTGTTCTAAGAATCATAAATCTTCGTGATCTCCACTACAAGTTTCATTTCGAAAGTGCTCTTCAGATTTTTCTAATTGATAAATAGACTTTTGAGGCAATGATAACGAAATATTTACGCGGCCGTCATGAAAAATTGTCTGAATAAGCAATTTCCTATAGGAAAGTCCTTAAAAAGCTCGAAATGGATTACCAAACACGTCAAATATTCACAGGAGAAGCTGCAAAATCAATCATTACTAATGAAGAAAAACAAGTACAATTCCTTTATCTGAGTCCGTTTTCAAACCATTTGAGGACAGAGCCTTGTCAACTTTTTTGACACCTTTACTAGTCGTTCGATAGCTTGAATCTCTTTGCACTATCGTTCTATAGACTTAGACTTTTACTTTCATTTTACATTGCCAGATAAACAACCTACGAAGCCGAAGCCTCAACCTAAGCCGACATGCGGAACGTATTCTTCTTTTCGCTCTTCCAGTGCTCAGCGAAGACCTTTCCAAAAATCAAACTTAGCTTCAGAATCACTTCTTTGATTGCTTTCAGATAACTAGTGAAATCTGTTGAAAAATAATTCACAAACCTTAGCGGATCGAAAAACGGTGTGTCGAGTTCTAAATGGTCTTATCTCACTTTTACAGCGCTCTTATGACGCTTTTTTAGACGAAAACTCTAGCATTAAGTTGAGGAACAAAGTATATGTATGAATTTAATCAAAAACAACAGTAAGTATTCTTCAAAATGAAAACTATCATTATCCACGATCTTCTGCCAACACTTTGCAAGTCTGCGGATCTGCTCAAAATCGCCATTGCTTGAACTTCGAATCGAAAACTCTTGAAATGCCTCTTGAACATAATCAAATGTCTCGAATCGACGTCCACGTAGGAAATGTTCCATTGAGTGGAGTCGAACCATTATCAAACGCCGCAGCATCTGGATTGTATTTTGAATGTGGCGATACCTCAATTCCCTCCAGTTCAACAAACTTTTCCTTAGACTACTTTACGGTGCGAGGTCTGGTACTGTCTTGCTTAGAAAGCGTCCGCTTTCGACGAGTCAAAGTCCGATACCTTTCCACCAACGCATCCTAGACATTTTGCAACAGTCACATGGCTCATGGTTCCTTCATGTTCGGCATCACAGCTCTTCTCGCGGAATCTCTATTCTGAAGCTGTTACTTCCAGCAGTAGCGTATCAAAACTCGAAGCTCAATTTTGTCCGTTATTATTTGATTCCAAAAGGGTAAATTAGAATTTGATGAATTATAACTAGCGTTACCGCGGGATTTTCTTCGGAAATATTCCTGAGATAATCCCATGAGTTTACAGTAGCCGATAGTGTGTGGAAAAAATATAAAATTTGATTTCTTCGCATGTGTCAAGAAACATTCTATTCAACCTAGTACTTCAAAATTGTATGTACCTAGAAATTGAAGATTTCTATCATTAAAATCTGATTCATGCAAGAGAAGATCTCAATGCCTAATAGTCTATTCACTGCCTAATCTTTATGGTAACTCCAACCATATGACAGTGTGATGTGGTGGGAGTTACATCTACGTCCATCACGACTGATAGAGAAGCAGTATAGTCTTACAGAACTGAAAGGCACTTTTCTGAATTTGTCCAAAAGAATTAGTCTGAGAAAGCCTTGTGGACTTTTGTTTGAAGAGCTCGGATAAGTTCGGCACAAGGCACACATACTTCTAGCCGTTGTGTACATGTTTCTGTGTTTCTATCAATGGAGGATAAGAGAGGAAATACTGCACTAACACTTCAAGAGAAAAAACCAGTTCTCCAAAATCTTTATTTCTTGAATATTATCTGAGTGTTATTAAGAAAATCAAGATGTTTGTCCATTTCCTCCTGTATAGAGCGTACGACGAATTGACGCTTTCATATTAGACTCAAAAGTGGTGCATGATGAAGATGATCTTCGAACACCTGGACAGCAGGTGACTGGTCCAACCTTGAATGTTGAAAGATGGTAGCCTTAACATTTTAACCCATTCTCTGCTTGATTTTTTGGCTTGGTTTCATATTTGATTGCTGAGAACCTATATGTCAGGCGGCGCAAATTAAAAACCGTTCTCATTCGCTGGGCAGAAATTTTTCATAGGAGTGTTAATAATCATTCGGAAGCTTGAATCTCTAGATAGAGCTCCACGTAGCTGGTTTTTTAAAGTATCCTTTATAACGCCGTAGAATTCAAAATAAATTAAGTTTCATTACTATCGAATAATCACTGGCACTCTGAAGAAAGAGCTCTGTACGGCAAGGTGTGAAGCATAAATGTTCTTTCGCCTATATATTTATCAGAAGAGTTTGTCAGAAAAGCAAACTCATTTTTGAGTTTTCGAAACTTGTGATATCGAATAAGTGCTAACACTTTAAGGAAGAAGTTTTGTTCAGCGAAATATAAGCGAGATAAGACGAAAAACACGTCGTGCGAAGCGTAATTTTATTTTAGATTTTGCAATGCTATGCCAGGGTGTTCCGGAAATCCGATTACGTAGGGCTCTAGTCAGAGATCCAAGCTTTCGAATGATTACCAAAACTCCTATGAAAAATCCTTGTCCAGCGAATGACGTCGGTTTATAATTTATCGCCGTCTAACATATAAGTACCGCTTGTTGATACGTGGATAATACTTAACAAATTGTTGTAGACCCAATGACCATTGTGTAAAATAATAGCTGAACGTTCACGGTGTACTCTATCAATCAGAAATCTTACTAACAAAGTGCATAAATCAATAATACATTCAGGTCGTTTAAGGAAACAATCACGCCTTTTCCGGGTGACTCTCAATTCAGCAAATCAGTAGAGAGGCTAAATTGTAAACATAAATGACATAGGCGATGTTGTAATGTGAAATAATCGGAAATAATGAAGGACAAAATACATACATGGATTATTACAGAAAGAAAATGTTGAACAACATTTCATGCGTTGTGAATTAAACGTGACTTACCCTGATTTTGATGGGAACACACTTTAGAAGCGAGGCAAAACAAATTACCTTAGCGGAACATAAAGTTTCAATGAACCGCAGCAGATTTGACATCAAGGATGACGAAATTTTCCCGGCTTGATTTTGTCACAACATAGCAGATTCTATAAGAAATACGAAATCAAAGTGCATTTAGAGTGCAGAAGCTACTCGCGATCTACGACCGATGATATTCACTGGAGAACGTGTGCGTGTACCCATTAACAGGGTTGCTGTGAATCGCTTATCCTTCGGTTTTTCTGCGCTTTTTACTTATTTTCGACAAAGTTTAGAAACTTTAGAAAGTTTAAAAACTTAATGACGGGAATTTTCGAAATAGTTTCGCGTCATCGTACATGACTATAATAGGTGGATAACCTTGTAAAATCGAAACAATTTCCTCCCTATAAAGGCTTTTTTGCCCTTCTATCCGCTCAATTACTAATCCACTCTGCTCAGTGATGTCTCAGCTAAGCGGCTCTACGTAGAAGCTCTGTAAGAACGCACTTCTAACTGTGTAGAATGATAAGAGTTAAACTTAAGATTTCATGCGAGACGTGTCAGTTTGCACGTTTGAGCGGTGACCCTTCGATGAAGATCCGACTCGAGAGAAACAAAGGCGAGGACCTCAACGAGGGCAATCGGCTGTAGACATTCGACTCTAATCATTGGCTCTGAAGAAGGCGAAAAGTTAAAACGTTAGCCGATTGAATTTATTCCTATCAACTTCCTGCTATACGCTTATCAACGAAGAATATATTGGGCGAATGTTCAAGGGCGCTCAATATTACTCAATCGTGCTGCATCAAAGCTTAATGACATATATGATGTGGATTTTATTACAGTCTTCGTCTTTCTATGATAAATGATTGGTCTGCTACCGTTTTTCAATTCATAAAACACTCTGTCAACATTCATTCGTTAAATGTGATAATATCAATTTAGTGCGATATATGGTTTTCAAGTGTTAGAGGAGTACAAGGAAACGATATCGAAATGGACACTCTGCACAATTCTTCAGTTTTTCTGACAACGTTCCGAATCATATGTCGCTCATGTGTAGTTTGCTGCCCAAGTCATTCGTCCCTTTTTACGCCCTCATTCACATCTGGCTTGATCTCTAGTGTGACAGAAGTGCTTTTATCAACTCCTTGTGATTGATTTACAGTGGCATCATGCGTCGGAGTGGTTGTAGCAATGCACGTATCCATTTGCGATTTCAAGTAGTCTTCTACAGCTTTCTTTACCTGCAATGAATTAAGCAGAAAGTAACGGAATTTTGCGCAGTGATAAAAGACTGATAGCTTTTTCATCAATTTTGCAAGTATTTGGCCAAATCTCGTCTTGCACCTAACTCTCTCAGGCCGCAACTTTAGCATTAACTTATGACGTGAAGCCAAAAAAGTCTTCGTTTATGGGTAAAGGGTTAGTTTTCCACCGCTATAACGAGCAGAGCGCACATTAACGGTGCAGCGAGGAACAGTTGGAGAATCTCGGGATATTACGGAAACACTCGCCAATAGTGAACCCCATAGACACCAAAAGGCACCTCAATGACGCCTCATAAATAACTTCAGCAAGGAAGATCGCCTTAGAAAAGACAAAGAAGCAATCCAGTGAAGCAAAATTTTGACTAGAAATGGGACCCACTATCCTGAATATTAGCGACTTTTCGACGCTTCGTCGAAAACAATGTAACGGACTCTAGGAAATTTTTTTGAAGAAGAGTAGGTGATTGTTGACGAACCATAGATAAAGCGCAGAATACATCCACTTGGATGCTACGCTACGAGGTACACGGTAAGCAACGACAATGCGGAATTGATAAATCGCAATAAAATTAAGCGATATCGCAAAAATTTGATAATTTGATGAGGGCTTTCTATGGCAGTTTGTTTGAGAGAAGCTTCCCTCACTGAATACAACTAGATGCGACCATGAACACCTTAATCACAAAGACGACCACTTGTGCACCAACGACTGGATTCGACGCGGCTCTGAAGAAGGTTAAATGGTCGAAGCGTTAGCCATACACATAGCGCTTTTTGCCAAACTCATACGAGATCAACGAATCAGAAAATCATACCTTTATTTCGAGTGCGTTATTTAGACCACGCTCAAATTTCAATAAATCCTTTCATTATTATTTGGGCCAACTTGTCATGTGGTCTGGTATGGGCTCTTGTACAGCCCGATACACGTGTTTCGTCCTTACAGACTCGTCAGTAGGGCAGGACCCGTCGTCTTTCTGACTGACGAGTGTGTTAGGACGAAACACGTGTATCGGGCTGTACAAGAGCCCTTACCAGACCACATGACAAGTTGGCTCAAATAATAACGAAAGGATCTATTGAAATCAGAAAATAGTTGACTGGTTGTGTCACAGTTCAATAAGAGCTTGTTCGGTATTTTTTTGTACGGGTAGGAATTTTTAAAAGGACCTTTCTGGTTGGACAAAGAATTTTCTTCAGACTTCTAGCGATCATTCAAAGCCCAGATCTCAAGAACTTCAAATATATATTTTTTTCCGAAAAAAGCCTTCATAAGGGCTGTAGCAGCGATACAAAATTGTGTTCCATATGCGTCGCGTTTTATCGCACACATTTTCGTTATTAGGTTGGATAGAAAGTTCTGGGGTACTTGAAGAAAACTTTATTTTTATGCATGCATTCCAAACAAAAGCAATAATAACTTTTCTTCAAAATGAAGGCCATCGCTTTCTACGACTTTCTGTCACTGGTCCGCCAAGTTTCGGATCTGGTCGAGGTACCATTCCTTTGATTTCGAATAGGAGAACTCTTGACTTGCTTCTCGAACTTCATCGAACGAGTCAAATCAGTGAGTTTGTGCGGATCTAGTCGTGGCTTCTTGTAGAAAAAGTTAACTTGGTTGAGATGAGTTAGCAGAGTGTTGTATGAGAAACGTCATGTTCAGTTGCCAATTTGCAGACATTACGACGATTCATCTTCCAATAAATCAGCAATCAAATCTTCGTTGTTCAACTTCGTTGGACGTCCTGAACAAGGCTTGCCTTCGACGTCAAGATCTCCGTCATTGAGAAGCGTAGAAACCAGCGTCCACCAGCAGATTTGCTTGTTGTGCCTTCCCCTTCAGCTTCGTTGATTTCATCGACTGTAGCTCGCTGTGAAAGATCATTTCCCCAATAATGACGCAATAAAGCGCGAACTCCGATTGTATTGTTGGACATGGCAGAGGCTTGTAACAAAGTGAAAATAAAGACGACCAATATCTAGATCTTCAGTGCGAAAATGCCAATGGGAAACTGAAGTATTCTCATGATAGGCATGAGAGCTATCTCATGCTCGTCAAAGTGCCCAGATCTTTCTTTCCAACCTAGTATTTATTTGAAAATTCTTCACCATTTCAAAGAGAATTCCACATTCTTCCTATACTGCAGTTGTAGAAGGAAACTTCGCTTTGTCTTTCTGTGGGCTTGAGCCTTTTATTTTCATTTTATATTGCCAAATAGAACCGTTACCAAACCTAAGCTCAAGCTTTGCCTACGCATGAAAAGCTCATGAACATGTAGAGAAAAATGCAGATTGTCAGAATTATGAATTTCGTTCAGAGACCTTTTGAAACGGATAAAAGAAATTTATTTAAGCAACAAGTGTTGAGCGCTACAAGTGAATTGCACTGCACAATCGATCGATCGATCGATCGCATCACGATCCACAGCGAGTCACGCATACTGGCCGACAAGCAATGTGCGACGTGTTTGAGAAGCTCAATCTCATTTTGCCTGCTACATCTCAAACGATTATTTCAGAAAATAAACGCAGTGTTGGAATCGTCTAAGCTTACACTAATAATGGTCACTAATTGTTTGAAATAAGAGCTCTGCACTGCGAGAAATACGCGCATTTGAAATTTGGAGTCATTATCATGATTAAAATGCCCTAAACTTACGTTATGAGTGGTTGTTGATGATCTAAGAGAAGAGCTGCTCTACGAAATTTGAGCGCAATAATGCTCGACACGTGTGGAATTAATTTTACTTCTGGTGCTACAGCGCTGTAAGAGGCTTTTCCAAAGAACAATTTAGTCCTTGAATTTTTCGCATTCTAGCTTTCAAATGATTGCTAAAAAAATACTGAAAGAAAACTGTTTCGTCCACTAAAAAAAACTATTCAGAGCATCCCTGGCCGACAACAGAAAAGTGCCGCTTGTTTTCTGCAAATCTTTGTATAAATCAATCAGTGTAAATGCTGAAAGAATACGTAAAAGAGCCAATCCAGTGACTCTCAATCAAATTTCATGCTATATACTAAAATGAGAACAATCAGAGGTTTTCTATAACGGAGTAAATTTCTATCCTCGAACGAGCCTTGTTTCCTTGTTTCATTTTTATTTTGCTGAAACTAGGAAATAAACCAATCTCAGTTGGTCAGAGTGAGGTGTAACACAGTCATGATTAATTACTTTCCTAAAGCACTCTCATTGTAGGTTAGAGTTCTGCTCATTGCTCGAAAAGCTTTTGTTTTCGAATAAAATTTGGCCTACCTCTGGATTAGATGAGGCTCCACCTTGTCAGCTTTTTTCTTCCTTTCTCTTATCGCGTTCCTGTAAAGAAGGAATTATAATGGAACGTATGAAGTGAAAAAAACTATTCCTAACAAATACAAAACGATAGATATTTGGAGCGTTTTAGTCTCTACCGACCTTTTTCCTCCTAGCCGCTCTCTTTCGATTTCGCCGTTTCTCTTCTTGTTCAATTCGTTTAGCCAATGCTTTCTTCTTTTTCTGCCTGTGTCGTTCGACAATGATAAAGACTATCCACAGCAACTGCTGATAAAGCAAGTGCGATGACGGTTATGGTGATTATCAGAAAAGCAACTCTTCCTAGCGATCCCATTTCCCTAGTAAATAAAACTCTTTATCGTAAACTTTTCCCAGCACTTGCGTGCTTATTGAAGCAATTTCAAAGCCTTCCTCCCCATATCGATGAAATGGTGTATGAAGAGACCGAAGATTCAGTTACATAGTTTAGTTAAAACTGGACTATTCATAGTGATTACTGATTATTGGGATATCACGAGGAGGCTACAAGATTTTTACCATCACTATGAAGTTGCGAAAAGAATTCGTATCTTTGAAATGGCGTTCTCGCAGCTGTATACTTATTTTCCAGAAAAAAAATCATTACATAACATTACGGAGGTGTAGAAAAGAAGAATAATCTGATGTCATCATTTATTTGAAGCTTATAAAAGAAACCCCGTAACGAAAAGGCAGTGAAGTGGACCTGTACGATTATCTATTAGACTCGACATTTCTGAAATGCCATTTTTATCTGCATATTGCTCATGAAACCGTCCCTTTAGAAAAAATCTGCGCGCTTTCCAAAAATATTCCCAAGTAGTTTATAAAATGCTCACCATGTCAACGACCGCTTTGTGAGTACAACTACCACATTCTAATACAATAAGGCTATAAATGAGGCTTACCTCAAATGATAAGAAATACATTTTGAGATATCAAACAAAACACAGAATCTCCGTCTCTGCTTCCATTTCACTCTGCGAACAAGAAAAGTATTGATGGTTTTATCTCCTGATGAATTTAACCAGCTTATTAATAGTGTTTTCCGCCGGCAATATGTGGAGTGCCTCGTCAAAGGACAATCCAATCTTGCTTATTGGGGACACCAAAAATAAAACTCCTACATGACCAGCATTGTTCTGAGGCATGCACAATGCTTCGTGAAACTGAATCGTTCACGCGTCAAGAGCGTCCACTGTTCTTACTTTGATTATGTTATTTGTACTGTTTCTTTTTCTGTTAGCTTTATTGGTCTTTGTGAGAACATATGGCTCATGGGTGCCATGCAAAGAAACATGCCTATTGGCTCGGCTCCACTTATAGAGCTCATTATACCGTTCACCACTTCGGCGTCGGCACATTGACTTGGCTCTGAACAGAGATGGACTAGCCTGAAAAATCTAGGCTTGCAAAAATCGCTTTATAGAGCAGATATGCACTTAATTACCTATGCGCATTCTAAGAATGTCGAGTGATATGCAAAACTTTGGACTAAAATAAAGGCTTATCTTAGACGAGTGGCTAGTGATGCTCAGCGGCGATCGGCGCGGGGTTGATCCCCTATCTACCCCAACAGTGAACAGCGAACGCCCTTCGGGACGCTCTAACCTGCCTATTCTCAGATCTGGAAGGAGATGTGCTCAACCAGTATTCTACATTATCAGTTGAGAAGACAATCCTCAATGTCGTCATGGAAGTGAGGAGTACAACTGAATTTTAGAAGTAGTGGGATCTGCACTGTGAAAAGAACTAGGATACGGATCAAATAAAGTCTCCCTTCAGTAATGTCTCCCTTCATAGTATACCTAAGAATGTTGTGATCAATATACCTACTCAATTAAGGATCTAACTTGCTCCGTACATTCTTGAAACCTCCCGTTCCGGATTACTAGTCCTTACTTCCTGTAGTAATCTAATACTTTGTCTTTTCAGTTTCTTTCCTGTGCTTTTTTACTTGTGTGCTTACATAGCTCGTCATCTCAATTTATTATGCTGATCATGACACTTCTAGCATCCACTTCGTTTTCTCTCATTTGCCCCCACAAAGGTCATCTGACTTTATCCAGTGATGACGAGTGACATGCAAAACTTCAAGCATAGGACCGGAATCGGACCCGTATTCACTTTCTGCAGTGGCGAGTGCTGACCACTTGCACCACCTACACTCTCACTCTGCCATCACTCTTTCAGATACAGGTCCTACTTAGAAAGCTTAGTGCGGTCTTCGGATATTTCATCTTAGCTCCTGTTACTGCTTGAGGAATTCATCTTCTTTATTATTGTCGAAGAATGCTGATTCTGAAAACTTTCTTACAATCTTTGATGTGCCCGTGTTAAAGCGTCCCTAGTCGTCTCCATGATTGATTACAGTGGTGTTGGAGAGGATATTGAACCAGAGCTTGCTTCTTAGGTTGAATTCTGGAACACTTCGTCACTAGCCACGGCGCTACCCCACCGTCTTTTTAGTAATATTAACCATATTTGAAACATTCTTGTAACTTTGATTTTGTTCACTGTGCTACGCCTGCAGTGGTGTTTGAGTAGACTGATGCTTTATCTCTCGTCAGCTAAGTTACCAGGATTATCAAGCTTTGACAGTCTGGCATTTACCCTAACGTAGATCGGTTCTCTTCTGTTAGCTGGCGACAAATGAAAAAACGGCCTTTTTCGCTGGATAAGAACTATTCATAAGAGTGTAAGCATCTTATCGAAAGCTTGAATCTCTAGCAGCTGCGCTAAGTGATCTATTGTGGAAAAGACCTTTCTATAATGCTGAAGCATTCAAAATAAAATTATGCTTTACACCGGCCGCGCATTCTCCGGTTACTTCGCTGGAAACAAGAAAAGCATATGGTCGTGTAGTGGAAATCTTGTAGCATCAGTGTCATACAATTTGTCTGAAGTCTGTTCCAAATCGGAAAGAAAATCACAAAGTAAATAACAAAAATGCACTCCACATGTGTAACGCGTCAACGCGATCGATCGATCACCGTATGGAGTCGACGGCCAGCATCTTCTCACTCCCTTTGCCCGTACTCAATCAACATCTTAGCAGAAAAACAACGCTCGCCTATGTGAAAACCCCAGTCTTATTTTCCCTGATAAACTGCAATGAAACGGTATTTCGAGAAAATAAGCACAATGTTGAATCGGCGAAACTGAAGCGATGGAATGGTTACTTATAAGTTCAGGTACGGAAGACTTTTTGAAGAAACAGCTACATAGTGCAGGAACCAGAGATTCAACTAGTTTACCTCCGCGGACCCAAACTGGGCGTGTCCGCCGGCGTGGGAACGACTCCACCTCTTCAGCTCCGATTAGTTGCCGACCGCAGTTCTACTTTTCGCTGCAAAGCGCACGCGAATCTGCCCAAACTTAGCTGTAGGTCTTGCAACGAAAAGTAGTACTGTGGACGGCGACTGATCGGGGCAGAGGAGGTGAAGTCGCTCCAGCGTTGGCGGATATGCCTGGTTTGGGTCCGCGTAATTCAACCGGTCAAGCTTTCGAATGATTACTGAAAATGCAATGAAAAGTCTTTGTCTAGTAAAATGGATAGTATCTTCACTTGCCGCCAGATAACAGAAAAGAACCCGTAAATCTTAGCTGGTGACTCAGACACACTGAATATTTAACCCTCTAAGAAACATGCGCCACGAAACGTAGCATGCCGCGCGAGATCGCACTTCGCCCAGCTACTGTAACGGCGGCGTCGTGCTCCCTCGCGGATTTGGGTAGGCGCACGTCGCGACAGGAATTGGGGTTTATTTGCTATAGCAATCTGAGAAGGCATTGTCACGATCACATGGTGGGATCCATTGAAGAGATTTCTTGTAAAGTAATCTAATCAAAAATAACAGTTTCCTACTGTAGAATTCCCGAGGGGACGTACCATCGACCCCTTAAGCGCCTCACGTGTGCCCTTTCGATGGGTGGCCCATATACTAAACGCCTAATCAGATGCATTGTCTGTCATCACGTACTAAGCATTCAAAATTACGTCTAAACGCAATTTTGAGCATGATTTGCTGAATTATCTTCGATCTGTTGTAGTATTAACGAGATCTTACCTTTTATCCCTTATAATTGTATGTCGAATGCCTGGGCGCAGTAGTTAGAGGTGCCCTGTGTAGCGCACGAGGTCGCTGGTTCGATCCTGCTCAGGGCTCACCGAGCCATCCATTCTTCCGGGTTGGTAAAATGGTACCAGACTTGTCCCAGACGTGTCTAGGAGGGTAACCAACACTGACTCCATACAGCGCTAGGCCACCGTGAGTCATTTGTAGATCATTCATTCACCTCAAACGGAGCCAGAATTCGAGGACGAATGCACGGCTCGTCACGTAGAGATTCATCAACGCCGAGAGCTTTATTCTTTATCTTTATCTTTTTTAGCTGAATATCCAAGAATGTTGGGTGATATGCAAAACATCGGACGTTGGTGGGGATTAGAACCCCTTCGATAGCAGAGCAAGAGCACTGGTGGCGCAGTGGTTAGCACGTTCCCTGGCACGGCTGAGACATGGGTTCAATCGCAGCCCGGAATCGAGGTTCTGCATACCACTCAATAACCAAAAAGATTTCGTTGAGCTTCCACACCAAACGACGTTATTCAGGGGCTTTTTTAGCACAATGTATTTATCGAATTGATGACGTTGTGATCTATAGGGAGTTATAAAATGTGAAAAAAAATAGTAACTGCTTTCGAATTTAACCCCATATAGACCATAGCTACAAGGCTTCGAGTCCCACCATCTGACCCTTTCGAGACCAAGGACCCAGCCCTCTGCGTCTCTATCCCCCAGCGTGTTGCGTCTGACAGTGGCACGCTGTGGCTAGGTGCCATTGCTGGACGCAACTCGCTGGAGACCAGACATGCAGAGGGTTGGGTCCACGGTTCCGCAGGGGCTAGTGGAGTTCTGGTGTTTCATGTAGTGCTTTTATTAGCTATCTTTTTTCCTCATTATTTTTTATTCTGCTTTTCTTCGCATCTGTGATTTTTCCTTTTTTTTCCCTTGCTCTAAGATTGATTTTTCGAATCTGAATGATACCGAACTACCAGCAAGATGCCACCGATATCCGCCAATGCTCTGATGCCTTCCTCAGCTACTTTATTTGCGTTGGAAATCTTGAAGACTTGGACTTAGTATCCAGTTTTTCTTCAGAATCTCTAATGATGCTTGGAAATTAAGTTTCAGAGAATCTTTACCATCAATGCAGCAGGATGTAGTTTTCTCTGGGTTTTTATCTTTGTAAAGTTCTCATCTCCGTTGCTCTCATTTAACTCGATAAAAGGCCCCTTGAGGTGAGTTGTGGTCCCATCGTTTAATAAATTTTTTTAATCAGTTTATCTAAGTAACGAAGTACGAGAATACGCTTGGGCTTGGGCCTAAGGCTAAAAATTGATAGGACCACAGCTCTCTCTTTCTCCCTCTATCTCTCTTTCTTTCTCTCTTTTTCTCTCTCTCTATTAGCGTCCGAGGAAGTTATCGTTGAGTGCCGAGAAACCAGCTTTATAGATATTTTTCCAGGTTTTCCAGAGATGGGTAAGGTGAAGCGAGCGGCGAAGGTCGCACGGAAAATAAGGACTCTTAAGCCGACAGACAGTCGAATGTGAGTACTTTGTTTCTTCTCGGTTATTAGGAACCAAAAGAGAAATCGATCTCATTCGATGGCGAGGAATTTGCATAGGAGTGGTAGTGATTTGAAAGCTGCGATTTCAGGCCACAGCGCCACGACGCCCGTTTTTCGAAACACTCTTTCAGAACGCTGTAAAGTCCAAAATATAACTAAGACAGGAAGGATTTTTTTCAGCAAGGTTCCTGAAACACGAGGGATTTACTGCGTTAGGAAGAGAATTTCCATTGTTTGATAAAACGCTCAAAATTTTTCTGCATATATTCAGACAGCAAACAACCAAGTATTCTTCAAAATACGGGCCATCATTATCCACCACTGTCTTGGCTTCTTGTGGACAAAGTTAGCTGATGGAGATGGGTTAGTACGGTTGTATGAGAAACGCCTAGTTCTGCTGCCAGTTCACTAGCGGGAACTTAATGACGGCTCATTTCCCAAACCAGAAATCAAGTCTTCATCATCGAGTTCTGTTGGTCGTCCGTATCTCGATCTGTCGGTCAACTCTTCATTTTCGGCCTTGAACTCACAAAATCGCTCGCGGACTGTTGATTCTTCAACCGCACGGTCGCCCCAAGCTCTGTTGATTCGACGAGCAGCATCAGCAGCATTTGAACCAAATTTTGTACTCGTAAACCATGAAGAAGCGTTTTTGTTCCGTGGACAATTCCATTCTGTAGCAGATATACATATATATACATGAAGGATAAAGGATAAAGCTCTCGGCGTTAGTCAATCCCTGAGGGATGCGCCGTGCATTCGACTTCAATTTTTAACTTCGTTTGAGGTGATTGAATGCATATCTGGCCTTTACAATGACTCGCGGAGGCCTCCCGCGTGAACCAATTCAGTGCTGCTTATCCTCCCAGACAAGTCTGAGACCTGTCTGGTACTAATTTACCGACCCCGGAGGGATGGATGGCTTGGTGAGCCTTGAGCGCGAGATCGAACCATTGACCTCGTGTGCGACGCAGGGCACCTCTAACCGCTGCGCCACATGCGCTATATAAATATACATATATACAGATATATATAAGATATATAGATATACAGATACAGATATGCATATGCAGCTGATATAGATATAGACAAATCATGTATCAATAGATGCACAGGAAGTAGACCTTTTAAATGATACGAAAATCGCACACGATTCATGCGAAAAAACGACATTATCATCCAAACGATGGAAATTTTCTTTCCGCCTGAGTACTTCTTTAGCAACTCCAGAAAAAGGCTCTCTCGGAAGACGGCTACGTGGAGGTGTAACTAGAAATTTAAGCTTTCGAATGATCACTAACATTACTATGAAAGTTGCTCTCCAGCCAATGAGGTTGGATATTCATTTGTCCCCTTATGGCGTAGAGGTAAGTAGACCTCACCTCTCTCATCTGTGTGAAAAGTGGGTTCAATCCTGGGGTCGAATGTTTTGCATACCACTCAACAATTCCAGATGCATACTTGTAAATTTTTGTCTTATTCTGCTGATGTGCTGTCGATACGGCCTTTCTTTTTGCATAGCTGATTTTAGAAAAGAGGAAAATCGAGTGATTCGCAAGAAAAAAGAGGACGAACAGGAGCTGAAAATCAAAGAGGCGTAAGTTGTAGATGACTAGCTTTATAACACTGCAAATTACATTGTATTTATCATTTTAGGCCAAGAATTTCATCGGCTATGTTCCTAAAATACAACAATCAACTAGGCCCCCCATTCCATATACTGATCGATACAAACTTTGTGAATTTTGCTGTGAAAAATCGAATCGACGTCATTCAAGGATTTCGGGATTGTCTCTACGCTCATAGTAAGGTTTTTCGGTACTTTTCCTCTAGCGGGAAGCATTTTGTTTCCCCTTTGAGGACACAGCCTGTTTCGCTTTCTTCTCAGAGTTTCGGTAATCATTCGATTGCTCGAATCTTAGCGATTTGAACACTTTAGTTCTCTTCAAGAGAAAGATTCTTAGATTGCTGTAGTAGCGAAAATGGGATGACGTTTCGAACTTGACGCACACCTTTTTCGCTTTTTCCTCAGACTTTAGTGATCTTTCGATAGCTTAAATCCCGGAGATTTTAATACTGCGCTTGTTTTTTTGAAAAGGACTTTAATGTGCTGTAGCAGCGAAAATTTTGAGAACTACGGCTTTTACATCATCCGTGAGCAATCGGTTGATTTTCTTTCTACTTCTGCTTTTCGCTTAGGTCTAACACCATCTTCGAATCAACAGGTAGGAAGCCCGGCCAAGAATCCCACCAAAATCTATTCCTTGGAAACGACATCGAAAAGACCTGAAAACGCCCTTCTAAGATTACGTCAGGAAGTCAAGGAATATCATATGCTCGGCCAGCAATATACCATTTGGAATATGTGCTGGGGTCCGCACAACTAGTGAAGACGGAACATCTGAGTGTCTAAGTGTAAGGAGCGAAAATAAACCTAAGTTTCACACTCGGCGCGCATTTTTCGTCGGCCTGTGTATATGGGACTTAGCATTGCTGGAAAGTGATCTTATTTTCGCTGCTACAGTGCTCTAAGAAGGTCCAGAAAGTACTACAGTATTGAGGTCGACTGGATTCAAGTTATCGATTCTACTAAGGTTACGAAAAGCCTATGGAGAAAGCGGAGATTCCCTCCTACCAAAGGGTTGAAAAATGCCTCCCGATAAGATTTGTACTGATTTTTCGAGGCGGTTTCAATTGTTGCTAGTGCTCATTGTTCAATTCCTTCCATTCCAGCGATACCTTACGTAACCGATTGTGTCATGGGTGAACTTGAGAAGGCTGGTCGTCGATTCAAAATTGCCTTAAAGGTCATAAAGGACACGAGGTTTCAACGATTGAAATGCGACCATAAAGGCATCTATGCGGACGACTGTCTCGTTCAACGGGTTACTCAGGTGATTTCCGTTTTGAATTTGTTCTTCCCTCATTATCTCGTTCCAGTTTCTGTTGTTACTTTTTTTTTTACAATTTCTTTTATGATTTGGCTAATAACACGAGGATGGTAAATAAGACTCATTCGGCTATTTCAGCGCGTTTCTTTCTCTTTAGAGCCAATGATTCGAGTCGATGTCCACAGCGTTTGTCCACGCGTTGTGGATCTTTGTCTTCTTCTCGTTTGAAGAAAACGAAAACGTCGAAACGTTAGTCGGATAAATTTTGTTTATCAGCCTCGTGGTACTAGCTAAATCATAAAGAATTTACCATTGGTTAGTGATGTCACGGTCAAACGAAAGTTGGCTCTCAAAATACATTTTCACTGTTTTCGCAAATTGCAAATTTAGAGAAGTGAAGGAATAGGAGCGAGTAAAGTTTTTGAAGTGTTTGAGCTTGGTAGAGGAATATTTTCAAGCCTGTACCTAAAAATCCCGCTCAGATATTAGACTCTCTTATCACATATCGACCAGGATCTACGGATCTACTGTATATGACTCAGGTATTGGAAGAACAGCTCAAGGTGATTTTCACTTATTACATAGGAAACTATCCAAGCCTGCATGTCCTAGCTTACATAATTAAAGTCCTGTGTGTCACGATGAAGTTCTCGTTTTTTGCAGCCTATCACATATTTTTTTTCCATTTTTTGTTACTTCAAAGTGGAAATCATGAAAGTGAAAGCGAGGAAAGGAGGGGGATTTTATTAAGTAGGACAAGGTGATGTTTCTGAAAGATTGGGCAAGTGTGTAGCTGTCCCTGTCACTTCAAAATTTTTGGGAATTTAATTTGACCAATTGTTTTTAATCTTGGTTTTGACTCTAAACAGTGTGTTTCAATATAATCGACCCTGGGTGAGACTAAACCAATAACTTTCGATTCTCGTAGTTTATGTGAGACTCGAAAACGTTGTGGATCTTGAAAGCTTATGATAACTTAACATTTAAAGTCGGTTGAAATGTAGTGACAGTGTATGAGGCAATTGGGAAGATCCACCACCCGAATGTATTTCTCTGAGCTGACTTAGCTTAAGTGATCATATGTGTTCGAGTAGCTTCACATGATTATAACTTAAAAAATGAATGGTATCTACTTACTTTTTCTCCACAACCTCAGTACAATTGTAGTTCGTGGCTTGGCTTATTATTTTGTAATTCTTAGGAAGTAATTTCTGTTCTTTTCTGTTATTTGGGAACAAATGAGAAGCGACCCCTTTTGCAGAGCAAGAACTTTTTTCATAAGAGTGTTAGTAATCATGCGAAAGCCTGAATCTCTGGCTACAGCACTTCATGCTCCTTTTTTGAAAAAACCTTTTATAACGCTGTAACATTTGAAATTAAGTTATGTTTCACATCCGCCGCTTGCTATCACTTTTACCTCGCTGGAAGCACGAAAAACATATGAACGTGTAGAGTAAATCTTGTAGTATCAGTGTCATACGTTTTATACGGAATTTCTCGACTGGAGAAAGAACTCCTGACTAAATAACAAAAATTGCACGTCACATGTGTGACGCGTGAACGTAGTCGGTCGCCGTGTTGAAACCACGGGCAGCCCCCGTCCCAGTCCCTTGCCTGCGTCGCTTCGCTCGTAGATCAGGCGAAAAACAAGCGCGTGCCTATGTTAATTAGACCTCATTTCCTCTGTCACAGTGCAATGAAACGATCTTTCCAGAAAATGAGCCCATCGTTGGAATCGCCCAAGCTTACGCTATCGAAACGGTTACTTATGATTTAGGTAATAGTTTTGTTCTGCGTGAAACACTGGTGTTTTCTTTTGTTACAGTTTTAAAAAGGCGTTTTGAGAAGACAGCCACGTAGTGCAGTAACCAGAGATTAGAGCTTTCGAATGATTATTAATAGTGCAATGGGAAGTCTTCGTGCAGCGGAGGGGATCGTTTCTTTTGTTGCCGGATGACGGAAGAAAACCGTAATTTTGAGTCTTCTACATGAGTCTTTTTAGTTTACGGTTGCCGTAACAGTGTTATGATGGTATCATTATGGATCCATGGATACGAAGTGATATACAAAGCTTGCAACCCCACGCGGGAGTTGAACCCGCTTTTCACCCATGGCGCGGGAGCAGTGGTAGACACCCACCGATGTGAGTGGAACTCAAGTTTTCCTCCCGCGTGGGATTCAAAGTTTGCATATCACTCAGCATTCTTAGATCTATGATTAACATCATAATATCGCTATGTGGAACTGCCAGAAGCTAAAAGTCTTGTTTGATTTTCCGTACCACTGGACTGAAATAAAACGAAGCTGAAATGTACATTGTATTTTGTTTGGCCCCATCATTTGTGCCATGCAAGACTATGAGGCTGTCCACTAGGGAACGCTTAGTCATTCACGGTACCACGAGGATCTGAGGCGCGTGTGGGGAGGTTGTTAGAGGGTGTCTTATGTCATACATATGGTCGATGGTTCGATTCCACGTCTAAGGCTCACTGAGCCTTCCATCCCTCTGGGCTCGGCTAATCGTTATTTCACTTGTTTGGGAGCATAGTTGCGTTGACTTGATAAATCGGTAGACCACACGAGTCATTCTAAAAGGCCAAATATATATTGAAATGACGTCACACGATGTTAGATGAAGACGAATGAATGGCGAATTCTCTAAGGATTGATCAGCGCCGATAGCTATATCCCACTTTTCAGCTTCAAAATGGGGACCATGTCACTTGTCAGGATTATAGTTGTCAGTCGAAGTGCCATCGAACGTAACATTGCAACTTCGTGGGCGTCTTCACTTCATAATCCTAAATTCTTTGGTAGGATAGTTCCTATGTATGACATAGACAAAATATTTCACGGCTGTCATCACTTTCTTAAATCTGACAATTACTTTTGAACAAAGGAAATTGCCCAGGTCTTCAGTGGCAGTCCGGTGTTGATTGATTTGTTTAGGTTGGCAATAGGCGGAGTTTCATTCCAACTCGTCGAATAATCTTGGCCATCATTGAGAAATGGACATATTCTGTAATCCAGTGGAATCTAGAATTTTCGATCTATTAGCTTTAATATTTAAGGCTATTGACCAAAGGTTTTGGAGGCGAGTTCTATATATCGACCTCACATATTTCCAACTTTCGAAAACTAACATAGCCTTCTAGAAATTCGTATTTGAAGGATTCGCATGAAGTGTTATCAGTCAAGTACGATCTCTTTCT
Source organism: Parelaphostrongylus tenuis (assembly GCA_019055375.1). Taxonomy (NCBI): domain Eukaryota; kingdom Metazoa; phylum Nematoda; class Chromadorea; order Rhabditida; family Metastrongylidae; genus Parelaphostrongylus; species Parelaphostrongylus tenuis. The sequence continues at coordinate 33,607 of JAHQIW010002481.1, forward strand.
AGCCGGTTGTTACAATAAATTCAGGAATTAATTAGTTTTGTGACATAGAAGAGACGTAAACAAGACGTCATAACAGTGATCGATTCGCCAATTGTTCATTCCCACCTGACGCCATCTGTTTGTCCAGTTTTTACCTTTTCTTACCCTACTGTTTTGAAATTATCACTTTCGAAATTTCCAGTTTCGTCATTTCCGACTCTTACTGAACTTCGATGTGGATGATCAATATTCTGTTCTTGATGAGATGGCGCAAAGCCTTCATAAATCTTTATTTTCATTTTATAAAGCAGTTTTAAGTTCCGCTCTTTTCAAAACTCTTCATTTGCAAGCTGTCTAGTTCTTTCATGAGCTCACAAACCGACCGCTCAGATTAACTTTAAGTGACATTTCTTAACTGAAAGTGGTACTGAATATTGTAAGTCCTTTACTTGAGAGCTCTGCCCTCCATCACTGAGGTTCTAAATCAACGTTAAATTCTACGATCGTGGTCAGCTAACACTAAGTTTTATAAAGAAAGGCTCGGTTCTGTTTTTTTTTTCCACGGAATTTTTATCTCGAAGGTGTAATAATTCATGAACAAATACACATAAAACAAGAGAACGTTGTCAGAGGGATGTATTGTGAAGTGAAACAAAAACTTTGAAATACAATTCAGACTACTTTCAAATGGACAATTACTTGGAGCATATGAACACCTGGAATTTCATAATGCAGTCGAACATCTTTACCTCTTACGGGACCATGGACCCAGCTCCTCTGCATCTCTAGAACCCAAAGCGGAAACGTATTGAATGCATTGTTATATCATTTCAATTGTATTATTGTAGTTATTTCCCTTTTTTATGTTACATTTATATTGTTACAAGTAGGGAAATAACAACAACTATACAACTGAAAATATACAATAAGGCATTCAATGCGTTCCCATCCTCGAGGTTAGTGATACAGAAGAGGTAGGTCCACGGTCCCAAAGCGGTGACTTTGAGTATTTCACATGAAAGCATGGTAATTAGAGCTTGTCAACTTAAAGTCGTGTAGGTAACCCGTGGACTCTTCTTCTAACTTCTTGAAGAACATGGATTAAAGAAAGTGTGTAATTCAACTTTGGTCAATAAACTGGGGTTAGGGCTAGGATTATTAAGACCTGTTGTGGATGTTGTGGGAGTAAGGGACTTAGTTTCTTTTGGAACTTGAAGGATAAATTGAAACCAAGTGATTAAGAGGGTACTCAATAATTAGGTGTCTGTAAAAAACAAGAAAAAATCAAGATTACATAGTGAAACAAACGGTGGTAGAGATTGTACAATAAGCGACTTTTAAAAACGATTATGGTGATGCTAGGATATCCATAAAAATAGGATATGAGATATTTCTCCCTTATTTTTATACATTTCGTGATCATTCCTATTTGAAATAGATATACATAATGACTGTGATGACGTCATTAAATCGTCAGTCACGAATTTTCTTTTGTTATAGGTATAACGAAGATGATTCATGTAATCAGTAGGGAACTAGTTCTTTCTTTGTACAGACGTTCCCAAAATGCTGTTTGTTTCCTCCTTCACCCGATTTTGAGAAGAAATTCTTTCAGCACAAGTGCTACATTGTGGCGACATGCGATCGAGACCTGAAACGAAGGATTAGGAAGATTCCGGGTGTCCCGATTATGTACATTCTTGGACATCGATTCTCTATTGAGCGAATGCCAGATGCCTACGGAGCTCCGCAAAATTGATCGCTCACCTCCAATTCTATTTGTTGAATCCATTTCAATTCTGGTGCATATATGTTAGACGGTGCCAAATTGGAAACCAACCTCATTCACTGGAGAGGAAATTTTCAGAAGAGAATTAGTGAACACTCGATATCTCAAATCTCTGATTACAGCTGTACTTGGCCGGTTTTGCAAAAAACCCTTTTATAACGTTGTAAAATTCAGAATGCCCTTATGTTTCACACGGCCACATGTTTTCTTTTCCTATTTTGCTTATAGTTAGCTGCACAAAAAACCCTTCCCTAGAGTGCAAGTACTCATTCGATAGCACAGTTTTCGAAGAACTTAAAAATGTGTTTGCTTTTTTGAAGAGGTCTTTTGATAGCGCTGTAGACGAAAGAAAAGATTTGTGTTCTCCACCTTGCCGTTCAGAGCCCTTTCTCTAGACTATTTGTAAGCAATCGACAGGGTAAGTTTCAGTGATTCCAATGTTGCGCTTACTTTCTGGAAATATCTTTAGCAGAGAGAACAAGATCAAGTTTTAATTTCGACAAACTTGCTGACCGGCTAGTCCAAAGGGTCGAGGCCAAGTAATCGATCTCTTGGCCGTTGGATATTTAGGATGCAATTTCTTATTCAACTGAGAATTTTTCCTCAATATATGGAAGAAACCTTGCATAAATCAATTGACTCAGAAATTACGAAAGTTTCTGTAACGTCTTTCCGTGCTTCCAGCGATTTCTATCCCTGATAAAAGTGAAGGCGAACGGCGGATGTTAAGCATAATTTTATTCTGGATTTTGCAGCGTTATAAAAGGGGCTGAAGCTTATAACGCTGCGGCCAGATATCTCAACTTTTGAATGATTACTAACGATATTAGGAAAAGTTCCTGTCCAGCGAATGAGGTCGTTTTTTCATTTGTGACTGTTTGACATTTGAATACCAAATTCCTTGTTTTTCCGTCCTTTGGCACCATTATGATGTTATAATTATATATCTACGAACGTTGACTGGTATGCAGAACACTCGACCCGACCGAAAGTCGAACCCAAACATTTGTTATGTCAAACTAAACTCGTCAACGGCTGATTGCCGATAGCTTCGAAGCGTTCTATCGAAGAGCAAGTGATAGCAGAACGGTGGTTTCGCCGGTGTAGTGACGGCCCGAGCCTCGATACGGGTGAGACTCGAGTTCGACTCCCGCCTGGTGTTGAATGCTTTGTGCACCTCTTCATATATTTAAATCTATTTGTTGAATTGGAAATTGTTGATGTGTCATCCCACCTTTATCTTTTGGTCATGCATAAAGCCCTAATCGATAGACTTTTGTTGCTAGAAATGAGTGTAGGATGAAGACTATCGGTTTTGCTGATGTGATAAGATCCAATTCCTGAAAGTATCGGTGGTTGTTATTTGTTGTGTTTGATAAATCATTTATATCCGACTCTAGAAATTGTTGGATGTGATGATTACGCTAAGATCTGTCTGACTGTTTTTCATTTAATTGATTATTTCTTCGAGAAAAGGTTATATCCTTACCTGCTCACCATCAGGGGGACCGAAGTCGATCCATAGGAAACGCCCACCGTCGTCTCCTGTGGCTCGAATCGATTCGAAGGGATAGTGCCATAATACCTAAATAGGTTAGTTTTTTCCAACTGTTCCTATTATTTTTTTCTTACTTTTCCGTTTTCCGTTCTCATAATCTCGTTACCTCGTGGTTTGGCCCGGTTAGCGAAATTCCAGCCTCTAAACTGACCATCAGTTCGCAGTTTTCTCCACGCCAATTGCATGGTGAAGTCACCTTAATACTTTTGAACTCCTACTAAATGCGGAAGGAATTTTCTTTTCGAAATTTCGTTCCTTATTTGAAGTAAGAAACCAAGCTATAGCTCCATTTTTCCTGTTTCCATTCTCATTTTAGCTTCAATCGCTAGTTCAATGAAGCTTCCTTTCTATTTTTATATTCTGTTGAGATGATTACCTGTGATGTTTCTGAGCATGCCTCGTATGTTCCTAGAACAATCGTGCGAACCCATTGAGCGAGATCTGCATGGGTTTCCACTCGTAAAATGTGAGTTCGTACTCCATTCTGAGTTCCAGTACGAATTTGGAGAGAAATCACATCGGAAAGTCCTGTGTAATAGTGAAGATTTCTTTGGATATGGATGTTGGTATTGAACGCCGGAGAATCAAAAAGGAAAAGAGGAAATGCAAAAATCCCTTGTGTTCTTGACCTTTTCCCAAATTCGTGGCGCAACTATCAGCAACTGATTGGGTCAAAGAAGATATGAAAGAGATGCCATACAATTTGTTCTACAGAAATGTAAATAGGTGGTAACCAAGAGGGTAAAATATCCGACGAAAGTGGATTGAGTAAACACCTGAGTAATCTGCCTGAACCTCATGTCGAGTGGGAAAATTTGAGGATTTCCTTGTTGTTCGTCTTCGATAGCAGTCCAAAATATTGCAAGAGTGAGGTTTTGTCTACTAAAACGTCAAAACCCCTTGTGATAAATGAAGTTCGTAACTACATGGGTGCACAGTGAATATTTGTCATTCGATCTACGACTGATTTTTTCTCATTGAGAAATAAGTGGGCATTCTATTCTGAGAATGTTTCCTGTCTTCTTCTTCCACAGAAACTTTACAGGATACGCAGGATTACAGGATGGGCTGGAAGCTAAAAAAGCTTTCGGCCGTGATGGATTCTTGAGGGATGCACCATGCAACGTCGTCATGTAGCATTGTTTTAGGTGTGATCGAATATATGCTTGGCCTTTACAATGACTCGTGGTGGCATAACAATCTATCAAGTCATTGCTGCTATCGTCTTTAGAAGTTTGGTACCAGTTCACCGACCCCAGAGAGATGGAAGGCTTGCTGCCCCTTGAGCGCGGGATCAAACCATCGACCACTTGTGAGCATGGATGGTGATAGTAGATAATCTGAACTTTTGCATCAGCCGTGGAGGTGGAAATCATTGATGAGATACTCACCCTTCATCACCGGTGCTGTTCTCGATGTGGTCTGTACAACTCTGGTAGCAACAAGCGGTCTAGTGATACGTGGTTCTGCCCACTCGGTCTTTAACTGAGGTACAGCATCGTAGAATAGTAGCTCATTTTGCGTAAGTGTCAGGAATTTTGGCTTCCACATGATTATACCTTCTTCGTTGATCTGAATTTGGCATTCATTCAACGGCACAGTTGCTTATAGTTCTAGAATTTTGTAGATATAATCGAAAGAATCTCTTTGTTTGGCTACTTTTTCAGCAGTAACATGATGTTATAATTACATTTCCAATAATGTTGAGTGAAATGCAAAACCATGAACCTCGGGTGGGAGTCGAACTCGCATTTCACTTTTTCTAGGGGGGATGGGGAAGGGGAAGGGATGAAAGGGTGAACGCGGGTTTGACTCCTGTGCGAGGTTTTGAATTTTTGAGTGATCTTGTAGATATGAAATCTGTAGCTCATATTTTGATCTATCATACAAATGTGAACAGGTCGATGTCCTCAGAAATGTGGTCGCTGTAAGCAAATTAGCATTCCTTGAGCTCATTCCGTCATCTCCCTAGACTGTGTTCTTGGGGCAATTTGTCCTCAGTATCAGTGTGCTTTTGTGAAGTCACAAAAAAAAAAAGCTGTGAACGTTTTGAGGTACGACGTTGTTCGCTTCTGCAGTCTTTTATGCCAATTAAGCATCCAACAAAATCTCAACTCGTTCGGGACGGCATGTACTAATATCGATACACAATTATTTAGAGGCATTTTTTCTGAGCAAAGCCTTTCTTCCTAGACTATAATTAATTATGCAAAAGCTCAAATCTTGGCGATCTTAATAGTGGTTTTGGTTACAATAAAGGTCATATAGTATTGAAATTGGCGACATTTACATCTAGACTATCCAAAGATTATTCAAACTCTGGGGGAAAAACGAAAAATACCCCATTCTAAGCGGGTTAACCGAACCATAGAGGAAAGGTCAGGCAGGACTTTGATTCGTCACGGCTATAAGCAAAATTCTTTTGAACTGGTATTCAAAGACATTATTTTGAGTTTTTGTTCTTCTAAATTATACTGCATGCTTCATAGGCTTTGAATACCCTTGCTTCTTTGTTAATAAATTCCAGTTTTAAGCGAGCTTTGGCTTCTCTAAAGTAATATTTCGTCAATCTTCTATTGAGAATGTTGAACTTCACCTGCTCTGAAACCCAACCCATTCTTCTGACTTGTGGGTGACCTCCAAGCATGAGATTCACCTAAACTTTAGTCCATTAATTGACCTAAGTACGGACAGGAACCATTGGATGGAAGAATTCCTCACTTGTGCTAATGCCTGAGTCAATAGTGCATTTGCGCAGCCATGAATCACTTCGAACCAGGAATCGGCCTCAACTGAAGTGCCACAACGAAACACCAACGCATATCTTCCAGAAGGACTTCTCATCAAAAAAGGAAGAGAATATGTCTGTGTGGGTCATGTCTTTTGATAGTTCTCTTTTCCGCTTACTTCAAAGATCCGTCCTTCTGCGTCTGCATCGACACCGGCACGGGCCACGTATGCCAACTTTAAACCGATGGCTCGAATCTTGTCACGATTATCGTCATCCCATTCGATATTCTCCACAGCATTCTCACGTCTTACAAGTTCGTCACGTTTGTATTGCACTATAAGTGATTCTTGAGAAACAGACTATTGGCGAGGATTTAAGAAATAGTGTTTGATGGAAAATCAATCGGAGTTCATTTATTTGACAGCCTCTTGCGGTGATTTGGTCTTATAATATACCTAATAATGTGGAGTGCTCTGCAAAACCATTTGCGTTAGCCGGGATTCTAACCCAGACCTCACTCTTTCCGGGAGTTTATGCTAACCGTTGCACCACTGACGCTCGTTCTGCACAGCACCCTACGCTACAACGCTTCATCCGTCAACAACCGACCGGCGGGGCAGCCGCTATCGGCATTGAACCCACTTGTGTCGATGATGACGCGTTGTAAAGTAAAAAGAGTGCTGTGCTAAACGAGCGTCGGTGGTTCAACGGTAAGCATACGCTCCCGGGAAGAGAGAGATCTGGGTTTGAATCCCGGCTGACGCAAATGTTTTTGCAGAGCACTCCACATTATTGGGTATGTTTGATGGATATTTTCTTCCTAAAAACTGGCCAGTGTTATTGTCGCTTCATTAATCTCTATCACGATGCTGGTGATATACCAAATCACAAAGGGATGCAGTTTTGAGATATAGTGGACGCTGTATCATCAACTTCACCCTTGGCAGATTAAAGGGATTTGGCGGGAAACGCTACCGATGTCTTATGCGATCTTTTTACTGTCAGTGTCCTTAGAAAATAACTATATAGACAGATAAAAAGGTCAGGATTTTTGCCTTGAATGTGCATAAGAGCGGTAACATATTGGAGAATAAAGGGTGGAGATATGAAGGATAAAGCTCTTAGCGTTGGTCAACCGCTGATGAATGCGTCATGAATTCGACCTCATCAGGCATCGTTTAGGGTGACTAGATGCATATCTGGCCTCTACAATGACTCACGGTGGTCTACCGATGTATCAAGTCAGTGCTGATATCTTCCCAGACAAGGCTGGTACCAATAACCAACTTCGGAGAGATGGAAATATTGGTGAGCCTTGGGGCTGGATTGAACCTTCGACCGCTTGATATCAAATATAAGAAGTATTGAAAGAAAACTTGTCGTTTTGATGAGTTTATTAAGTAGCTTACCGTATAGGTCCACAACACGTCCTGCCCTCTTCAGAGCTCTTACAGCATCATCGTGTGTGGCATCAATCAGAGACTCACCGTTGACTGCGAGAATCGTATCTCCAACAAACAGTTCACCTGTATGATCAGCAGCCATTCCTTTGAAGATTTTGCTGTAAAACACAGCATTTAAAGCATCTAAAGAGAGTCAGTAACTGAACTGCGATTGAGGACGTGGAGCTCGGGCTCGGACTCACCTGATAACGATTGGCATATTGTTATCGCGGCCTCCTTTGATACTGATGCCAAGGCCATTGCCATCGTATTTGACAACGCGTACTGTTCGTTTTTCGGCGTCTAGCTCTTGGTTTTGGTCAATGTCAATTGTCTAAACGTTTGGTTTATGTTTCTTCGATTTCTTTATAGCGGATTTTCCCTCCAGTACAAGGTTCAGTTTTGGAAAAAAATCTCTGAATACATTAGAATCTCATAACTGGAGAAAGCGCTACACTTTTTCGCCTCAGATTTTGTGAGATGTGACTGTCGAAACTCGTCTTGACAAGCACGTTGTTCAAATACTTCGTAACGATGAGGTGTACTGGTCATTAAAAATAAACAATGATTGAGGCGATGTGTTCAATTCCAATATTTGTCAGTTTCAAGTGAGTTTAATCTAGTCGGGACGACGTATACCTCTTCTTATTGAGGATTATTTGGAGATTTTCTTTCCGCTGAACACAGCAACTCTCCTACATTTCCAGTAATCATCTGGAAAAATCTTGCTAGAGCAAGAAAGCAGAACTCTCGCTAATTTCTATACCGTACTTGGTTTTCAAAAAGGCCTTACCGCGTTGTGGCAGCGAAAAAAAAATTATGTTTCACATTCTTTTCGCTCGGCTACAGTCTGTGAATAGCTTTTCGTCAGACTTTCAGCAGTCATTCAATACCTCAAATCTTGACGATTCTGATGCTCAATTTATTTTCTAAGAAGAACATGTATAGAGAGTGAAAGAGCAAGTAGAGGATGACGGTTCAGCTCAATATAATTATGTAGTTTGCCTGTTTCTTGAACTCATTGCGAGTTTTTATATCTTTACAGCGGCATTTCAAAACAAATATCTTATTCTTGGAATCCCATTTTCGTTGTCAAGCGCATCAAGAAGGCGTTTTCAAGATCCAAATACAGTGTATCGCCGAGACTCAAGCTATAGAATGATTATTAAAAGTCGAAAGCAAAAGCGAAAATGGCCCGTTCCAGACGGATTAATTGCATTGAAATGGATATAGATTGATGGATATGAACTGACCTGAAGGGTGATGGCTGTCGGATCGAGGGTGGTATGCACTCGGTGCCATTCTCCATGAATGAGAACATCGAGCAGGCCACTCCGAATGGCAGCCATGTGGTTCAGCGCAGCTTCCTCATGCCGCCTCCTCAACGATTACTCTGCTCGGCTGTCGGCTGCTCTCTGGTTTTCCGGGCTCCCTCTAGTCTCTTCGTGCTTCTCTAGTGAGCTTCTGGACCTCGAGACCTCCGATCCGCCTCAAACATTACACAGCCATTGTCGTGACACGGTTGATATTGTATAATACTGAATAGTGGAAAATTAATAACGTTCTTATCTTCATTGTTTCTAGTAATGTTTCGATTAATTGTATGTACAATCATGTTAAGTGGCATACAAAAAAATATCGATCCTAAGCAGGAGTTGAACCCGCATCTCATCCATGATCCCCGAGATAAGTGAAACTCAAGTTCAACTCCCGCCTGAGATCGAGTGTTTTGTATATCATTGAACATGCTTAAATGACTTAGTGTTAAGCAAGAAACTGTTTGGGTTATGAAGAACGAAAAATCTGTCCTAGGTCTTCCACCTTCATAGCTAATCATATAAGGTATATGCAATTCGACGAAATCTTCAGATAAAATTTATAAGCAATTTTTCGATGTATTCCTGTAATAGTAGATGATTACTTTCGATGTTCTAGCGCAGAAGCATTTCAATACCTTTAGATTGATATTTATGCTGAAATATTTTACGAAAGAAATTGTATGATACATCTTGTGAATATATTTAGTTGGAACTGTCAAAACATGACGTTGTGAGTATTTTGAAAATCAAAGAAATTAAAATGCATGAGGGAAAATGAAGCATTTTTTTGATTTTCTGACTGAGTTGTTGGATACAATAGTTGCGAGCGTCATTAAGTTAATCTCTAGCGTTTATTCGTCTGCCTCTTAGAACTTTCACAAAACCTACAACATCGTATCAGGATAAGTCTACACAATTAGTGAAGATTTCAAACACTCAGCGCACCTGCACTTACTTTGTACTCTTAGGTCTCCTATTGTCCTGACTTCGTATTCTATAAACCATTCAATCGTTATCTGATGAGTTTTCTATACGAACATAAATTCTTGTGCATTACTTCTTTTGATATGCTTTTCTCGCGTTTAACGTAACATCACTAAATATCTGAAAAAACTATTGCGTTTTTCTTTGATGCACTTTTGCTTCCCGAATTTGCTCTTTCACAATCTACTGCCTATAAAGAATCTTGGAGGCCCATTCCACGTTTTCCTTTATTTGAATTCAGTCTAGTTTATTTTTTCGTAAAAATCGTTAAATGGCTTTCCATTGCATTTCCCCTGCATCGAATAAGCTTTGTTAATAGCTAGTAATTGGGAAAAATTCTAGTACCTCTACTCGAGCCAAACTTGATATCTTTATAGCGATCACTCGGTCTCCTTCAGAGGGTATAGGAATCCCCATGCATTTTGTACAGTATCAGGATCACTGTATCCTTTTTATTCGCGAAAACTCGCTATTCACTTCGCGCACTCCTATTTGATGGAGTGGTTTTTGTGCTTCTACTATTGATTTTACGATATTGTTATTTCATAATTATTCATCGTTTTATAGAGTTCTAAATACCCATGCTTAAAATAAGGATTAGCGGTATTGAACAACTATAAGCTCCAGTTGACACAGAAGCACATGAACTATGTCTACCAAAATTCTTTAAACTGCACTAATGAGATTTCTGCTACTTTATAATTGTATTATAACTTCACCACAAGCATAAAGTCTTTTTTATTAGTGTAATATACTATTATCAAACGCTGTGGTGTGTTTTAATGTAAATGCTTGCTTGGACACGCGCTACCATCGATTTTCTTCAACGTCTTCCACTCATTTTCCTCCTTCTTCTATCGTCGATTTGTGTTTCTTATCATTCTTTCTTCAATTATTCTCCTTACTTATGAAGGAAATGCATACATATTCCATAACGAATTGAATAATCTTTTTATTCACATCCTGTTGTATCCGTTACCAGTCATAATTTGTGAGAAATATAGTAGCTCTAATTAGAAAATGTTGCACTCGTTACTACTTTTTAGTATTGCTGTGTTCTTTTGTCATGGGATATTTATATTGAAGAAATGCTGAAAGAAGTTCTATCCATGTTTAGACCGTAACTGGAACGCCACGTAAATCGATCTACTAGTAAAGTATATTAAGATACATGGAAGTCTCAGGTTTTTCGCATCAGGTTTGTTCATGTTTCTGTCAGTTAGAATTTGTCATATCTGTGAGATCCGAAAATGTGTCGTGCAGATCTCAGTAATCATTGCACTCGATACCTCTTTCTTACTTTCGTCATGTAAGAAGAGGTTGAAGTAGAATATAGGTTCGACTGCATATTGAGGATTGTGGTCCCCCTCAATGCCATTCAGAGATGATTATCGACTCAATTTTCGTGATATCTTACGATAGTCGCGTTAGACTATTCCTAGATTGTCGGAGACAATCGCCAACTTTTGTGAACTTAAGGGACTGAGCTCTTACGAGACAGGTCCTGTACAATTTCGTGTATGATAGGTATAGGGAATTTGGTTGGCCTTACGTGATCGAATCTCTCACGTACTTAACATTTTCCTTACCTAAGATTCCCCACCTTAGATATAGTGTATTGTAAGCTTTTGTCAACTTATAGGAATTGTGAGACCATTTCGGTTCCTCCTTGTTGTTTTGTGACCAAACTGAGAAACGAAGTACAACATGAACCGGTTCTTGTAACTTCTTCAACTTTTTTTTTGACGAGACTGATTTTTCGATAATTGACAGGGTATTCCCAGTTGTTAGAGTACCAAAGTTCAGAGTTGTATAGATTTATAGAAGAGACTTTGCACTATTACAGTAATGACATGTAAAATCTCTTACGCAGTGTTCTCTCAGATTCGACTAATCATAAAAATCGTTATTAATCAATTTTCATTATCAAAAATTGAACGATCAAGAAACAGTAATAATGTTCATTATATAATATATAATTTTCTTGGCATGAGAGTCTCAAAAAAAGAATGTCAACTGCATTCGAGTTTTCAAGATTTCTAACGAGTGTGTAGGCTTTAGACAGAAACAATATATTGGCGAGCACCATCTTGTTACTGTAGACGAAATTCTGCTTGTTCTTTTGCTTTTATGATCAAAATTCAAACCTTAGAATAATAGGATGGAAGAGATCTGTGTCATAAGCTCCATGAATCAGAATTTGATCTATAATTTCCGGTTCATTAACGGTGTTGCTTTGAAATGGGAGTTGATTCAATAATCTACCATCAACTTCGGCAAGGGGAACTCGTTTTTGAAATCATTGTTTTATCTCCAAAAAAATATCTTATCTATCTTATCTTATCTTTATCTTATCTATAAATAGATATATCTTATCTTGAAAGATTTTTTTTTTAATTTTCGTATTCTCTGTTGTTATCTACAAACTACTCCTCTAAAAACCCCTTATTTGTAGTGTTGTCGTAGCAAGAGATCTCTTTGAATTCGTTAGATCGCTTCATGGGGAGCCTAAACTGAGCGTAATTCATATTAGTGAACAAAATATGTCACAGAAGTGGGTGGCTTCAAAGTTGTCACACATTTCTTCATTACATAGGCGTCCGCAAGATCTCCAGTTGACTAACTATCATCCCCAATCTATAATATTTTCCTGTATCTGTTCAACGAAGTGCAGAGTGATATTAGCATATTTATTCTGGGAAAGTGTGGAATAGGAATAAGCTATTCTGTTCTAAGAAACGTATGCGAATCAGCCATTCCATAGGAATGAACTTAGGTGTCGGGGGAATAAATTAAGTTCTATAGATTCAGATTTTATTCATTTGTTTTCCGAAATATAACGACAATTTCTAAATTTTGTACGAACAGTGCGCTAAACGAATAAAACCAATACTGAGGTTTTTTCTGAATAGAAAGTTGGTTCTGAACCTAATAAGCGTTGTAGTTGAATTGTTCAGAAATATATAATGTGAAGTTCACTTCGAAGCACCTAAAGATCATTGACTAACAGTCTGTTCAATTTGTCAATGCACACTAAACAAAGAATTGCAGCGACGCTCATGTAGACGAACCAATTCGTCCAGAACCTTTTTTTGCATGATCTGAGCTGTAGAAAGTATCTTTCTCGGTCGCCTGTTGGTACGACGTTGATGGTGAGATAAAGCTATAGATTTGATATAAAAAGTACCTCAGAGAAAAATATGTGCATTAGAAGAAATATCCGAAAAGACAAGGTTTTATGTGAATTACTCGTGTCATCGTGGATATGTTGAATGAACTTTTGTGATCGAAATATAAGAAGAAAGTCGAAATTTATGTTGCGGATTCAGGATGATTCAAGCATATATTTTACTGTTGTGTTCATAACCAAAAGCATCAGGAAATATGTGTAGCGCAGTGGTTAGAGGTGCCATGCAATGCACATATAATCCTTGGCTCAATGCTGCGTTCGATATAACCAAGTCTAAAATTTCTTCTGGGTGAGCAATCATTGGTACTATTTTGTTTTGAAGAATAGTAGCAGTAACTCAATACATTGGTATGCCAACCGTAAGTCAGTCAATATAGGTCCAATGTGCATTCAGACATCTCTGACTCTAACGGTCAATGAAGTGGGATGGTTGGTGCAACCCCCGAAACTACATCAGTGCTAAGATCTATGACGTATATATATATATATTATATATATATATATATATATATATATATATATATATATATATATATATATGTATAGATGCTAAGGTCTATCTATTACACATACGTATATGTATATGTACAAATATATACATATATACACATGTGTACACATGCACGTATATGTATATATGTACATAAATCCATGTGCATATATACGTGCATACATGAGCATACTTATCGTACATACGTATATATATATTCATACATATATATATATATATATATATATGATCGCATGTGGCGCAGTGGGTAGAGGTGCTCTGCGTCGCGCACGAGGTCAATGGTTCGATCTCGCGCTCATGGCTGACCAAGTCATCCTTCCCTCCGGGGTCGGTAAATTTGTACCAGACAGGTCTCAGAGTTGTCTGGGAGGATAAGCAGCACTGACTCGGTTCAGCGGGAGGCCACCGCGAGTCATTGTAAAGGCCAGATATGCATTTGATCGCCTCAAACGAAGTTAAAAATTGAAGTCGAATGCATGGCGCTTCCCTCAGGGATTGATCAACGCCGAGAGCTTTATCCTATATATATATATATATATATATATATGTGCGTATATTCATGTGTACATACATACACGCGTACCTACACATGCATACATAAATGCACACACATACATATATGCACATATACATAGATACATGTACACACTTGCATATACATGCATGCATATAAACATACATACGTACATGTATGCATACATAATATGTACGTACATATATATGCATATGTTTATGCACGTATGTACATATTTACTAATGGACATTAATATATATATATATATATATATTCGAATACGTATATATGCATGCTTATATATACATATGAGGATAGCTTTGTATATACATGTATGTATATAAATTAGGAGGAAAAAGATTTATGCTGTAATCAGTATTACACGGAACGATCATTTGTCGCCAGTCTGATCCTCTTCATTTATAATACCTACGCGCCAGCTCCTGATTTCGTTTCGTTGCGGATTGTCTGACTTCTCCCAGTAAATTGTGATATCACGAAAATCATAGAACCAGACTGCTGAGGACATGGAAGTACTGTAGAAAGGATTCTGCTCAATTGTTAAAGTGTTATGCTTGGTGTGCATACTTCTATCTACTCTTTTTTTTCTGTTGTCAATCACACAAACAATCGCTGTCAACATTTGAAAGTGTTTTACAGCGAGTGGGTCTACATCTCTATTTTTCGTACCCGTTCATTTTTATTCATTCTAATCATCTCGTCAGAGTAGAGTTTTTATAACAGCAAGTTAAGATCAGAGGGATTTTCGAGTAAAAACAAAAATTTGAAAAAACCTAGAATTCATGAAAAATAATAAACAAAAACGAAAAGGTCCGAAAAGTTTCTTGCCAAGTAAACAAGTGTAGAGAAGAACTTTTTATGAATCATGATTCGCTACAAAACTTTTGTCGGATACGCTATCGACGATTGTAAGAGGGTGTGCAGGGAAATCAATGTGCACCAAAATAAAAATCGGAGGAATTGTGACTTACATGAGGTTACACTTCTTTCTTAGGAGGTCAAATACGAGGTTGTTATAATGCAGTGCATTCTGACAGTTGGCGTTTCGGCAGTTTCGCCTTCTTCAGTTTCTGGAAAGACCAGTTGCCCTCTATTCAGTCATCCAAACATCTCCGTTACTTCAATAATAAAAAATCACAAGACCTAGACATCCTAACCGCATCAAACACAAAACTACTATTTAACACAAAACAACTTTTCAAAACAACACCGCTTTATATGAGTTTTTTCACGAGTAGTCTTCACTTGAACGACTCAGAGACGTCTCATAAAATGCGGTGCGTTGCAAAGTTGTTTTGTGTTTGATGCGTTCAAAATATCTACATTTGGTGATTTTTTTCTGTCTGAGTTATGTAAGTGTTTGACTGTCTGGGTTGCGGAAAACGTGATGTTTTCAGCTTCTGAGAAAAAGGGCGACAGTGTCGAAACGTCAATCGTCAGAATAAATTGTATTATACTCATGTTCGTACAAGGAAAGAGCTGTAAATTATTGCAGAATGCCGAGCGTAATTGATAGTCGGCTTTTGGAATTATGTGTATCTTTTCAATAGCAATCCTTCCTATAAGATTTTCATAGAAGTGTCGTCGTATAAGTTTCAGTACAGTACTCGTTGATCTTATTTCTCACATTCCACATTGTAGGTTGGTGGCCATTTTGGGCTGCTGCAGTGTACTGGGCATGTTGCGAAGCCAATGAACACAAGAGAACTAGCTTTTTATGAGCTAATGGACGACCATTTACGGCAATTTGTGCCGGACTATTGCGGTTTGCTTTTTGCTTGAATTTTTCCTTCTTTTTTTTCCAAATAATTGAGAAATCTTAAGGTCGTGTGCGTGTGTGCGCAAGTGTGGAAGATGATGGTGACTTGCGGTTGGTTGCCGAACCTGTGGTAGAATGTCATCCAAGATTGAAGAAGTCTGGCTCAGTTCGGTTTCGTTTGGGAGAGTCCGGTAGAGTCGAGGCGATCACGGATCGAGTGCCCCACAATTACTGGGCAGCTGAATGTCAATGCATGGTCAGTATTTTTCCGAGTAATTCGCATCTTCTCGTCTTTGTTCATTCGAAACTATCTTATTGTAATTCAGGTTGTTCATAAGTTGCTTGAAGGCTCATATTCGTGGTTTATCCTTCTGAACAACATTGTGGCGACATTTTCCCTTCCATGCGTTCTAGATCTCAAGATTGGCACTAGGTGGGTGTCATTGAAGAATATCTTAAAAATAAAGGAAGGGTATTTTTCGTTCTGTTAGGCAACATGGAGACGATGCTTCTGAGTCTAAACGTCGTAGACAATTGAGAAAGTGCCTTATGTCAACCAGTGCTACGTTAGGAGTGAGGATAGTCGGAATGCAATTGTACGAATCGAGAACAAAAGTATGTTTATCTCTGCTATATGCTTTCTTCATGTTTGCGATCAATTGTCTAAGAAAGCTCAGTGATATGCAGAACTTTGAACCTCGAGTGGGAGTTGAACCTTCGTCTCATCCTTTCCTGTGACGCGTCCTTACCCGTAAACTACCGTGGCTCATGTTGTGCTACTAATCTTCGGCGATTATATTTATTCAATAACTGTTAGCGTAACTTCGTTCAGTGCTGATATGGGTTTAGCAGGCTAAGTCGTTGACGACTGGTTTCTGGTATTTCCTTTACCTTATATCACAAAAAGAGTGGTAGCTGAATAGGAGCCGTGATAGGGCAGTGGTTTGCACGCGCCCCCGGAAAGGATGAGATGTGGATCAACTCCAGGTCGAACTTCAAGGTTATGCATATCACTGAACAAATCTTGGATATATAATTAGAACATCCAAATAGTTTATTGTTTTCTTTATTTGGCAATTCGTGATAGTTACAGTCATTACCTTTGTTGACAAGCAAGAGGGTCGTCGGATGAATGAAAGTGAGTTCCGAGCAAATCTTCAAAAATTTGTTCGCTCGTGTGGTATCGGCAGAGCAGCTCGATTTAGGCACAAGTGAGTTGATTTCTTTCATCAAAAATGTTATTTTGTTCATCTTTATCTCCTATTTTTCCCTCAGGCGTTCTATTTGCTTTACGTTAGAAAAAAGTGTCTTTAAATCGTTAGACTCGTTAGATATTCCTGTTTGACTCTACCGGATTGTTTTAAATATGATGTTTTTTTTGAGAGTCTAGTTTTTTCCAGTCTGTTTTTTTATCCATACAACTTTATCTGATTTTTTTAACTTCGGATGAGCAGTTATTCTAGTTTGCCTTTATTTTGGTGACACCTTCCAGGTTTTAACCCCTTTAAGTGGTCTTCTCCTCACTAGCATAAAGTTTGAGCTCATAACAAAAGATTTTATGCTCAAAACAAGAATTTTGAGAAAAGCAGTGAAACTGAAAGTCTTATCGTTTCTTAGTTTTTTATTATCCGTTTCCAATAATGAAGACTGTAAATTTAGTTAACACCGGCATCGCTCTTTATTCGCTTGGAACATTGGAGTGTTTCTAGATGACGAAGTGTTCTTTCAAAACACGTAGTGCATAGGTGACCTTATGAGAAGGTTTCCATTGTTGGAATAGGCAGAGCATTTTGCAGCTCAATCATTGTGTTGGCATATGGAGGGCGACGTTCGCTGATTCGAGCGATACTCGGAATGAGAGATTGGCCATGGTGATATATGGGCGAATGCATACTATGAGAAAATAGTCTTTGCGTATATGTGTAAAAAAACTTATCTCAGCTTAAAGTAAACACTATCGATAGGAAGAATATTGAGATATGGATCTTTGCCACCTAGATATAATCTATTCTACAATGGCTAGTCGTGATTTTTTGGAATTCAAAAAAAGTATCCTTTCTATTTTGCTTGATTCAAGCTCGTATCAGGAAAACCCAAGCCATAGACTAGTTGGAATTTCATAGAACTGAACGTAGATAGCGGTAATGTCCCATAATGCACAGTCGATGTTTGCGGCTGCCACTATTTTGTTGAAAATTCTTAAAAATCAAACGTGGCTTCGGCTTTTTTGTGAATTTTAGCTCCAAACACCGTTAAAGTTGAGAGACTTGTTATGAGAACTGTAAAGTTTGCACCAGTAAATCATTGATCGGGTCTGTTCTGTAGATCCATCAAGTACTAAACATCTCAGAACTCTTGTTAGCGAGAATTATTGGCGGTAACAGGTGGACGTCATGTCCGTGTTACCAGGTATCAGTGTGCGAAACTTTATGTTGGTCCAATACATCGTTTCTGCGTTCATTTACAATCAAGTCAATCACTGCACGATCATTTCGCCATCATTGTAAATATATCCCATTTGGATGCCTCGATCCAGTACATTTCGCTTTTCTAGCGCTTAACAACGACGTGAAAATCCTGCGCGGCGGCTATAATAACGATGTGGTAGTTTTCTGATGAAAGTTGGATTCCCAAGACCGACTGTCATTAACCTCGGCATGCTTCAATATAATTCCTTAATTACTTCTTTAAGCCAAACACGAGGTGTTACATCACTCTTTATTTGACAGCTGATGTTTCGGCAGTTCGCCTTCTTCAGAGTCTGAAAAGGTCAAATTGTCTGCAATCCAATCAGTCAAACATTACCCCTTTAGAAAAAATCACCAGACCTAGATTTCAATCGCATCAAGCATAAAATCAACTCTCAACATACTCACCACTTTCTATATGTGTTCCACTGAATGATTCAAGTGGAGATCACCTGGAGGACATCACCAAGGCTCGTGATACGCCCTATCCATCAAAACAACAGTACTATATAGTGACTCATATCACGAGTGATAACGAGTCATTCCTCCCTGCGCTTTATAGTCGGGCTGGTGGTGTTAATCCAAAGTGCTCTTAGTATTTTTCGCGCGGATGTTCATTGTTCCTGCGCAAGGATGATGGCTTCGATCTCAAAATCAACTCCGTCGTGTTTCTGTTCTCTATGCGTCCCTAGCGGGGTGTTCCGTCTATCAAGACACTTGTCAGATAGGTGTTTTTCATGCAAGCACAGAGCGACCTATCCGTTTCGCCTACATATTCATTACTACACGCTTTGCAAGAGATTAGGTAGACTGTACCTACGCCCATGCAATCACCGCCTTTGCCGTTAGGACATATTTTACAATCTTTCATTTTACAGAGACGGTCATATAAGCGGTTGCGAACTAATTGGCGTCTTAGAGTATTCGGTGGTATTTCAGTAATAGCCACCAATTGCTCTAACCCTGCTCTTTTCAAACAGCGATTTATAGCTGTACTAATCTCATTTGAAATGAACGGTGGATGAACGGGACTTTCCTTTCATTCGAGTTTTCGTTCGGAGGCGTACTCTTTCTTTCAAACCTAAGCCGACGGGTTATAGTGAAAGCACCAGTGATGGTTCTTTGGCCTTACTCTACTATAAGTACTATAAGTATATAGATGATTGTATGATTATCTGTTCCACTCACGAGGAGCTAGGTAACTGCTTTAGATTTTTGAATGAACAGTCAGAGCATATAAAATTCATCCGTGAGATACCAAAAGATGATTGGCTCCTTTGTTGAATGTGCAAATAAACATAACCGAGAGCGGCTACAGAACAAAGTGGTACCTAAAGCCAAGTAATAAGAATATCCTGGTTCACTATCTTTCTCTTCATCACTCACATACGTAAAAAGGCGTCAATAAAAAAACATGCTTCGAACAGCAGCCAATGTATGTACTGGGGAGGAGCAGATAGTAGAATCCGTAAAACTGGCTCGAGAAATAGCCACTTTTAATTGATACGAATTTGTTACCCCTCGGCTGAGGTTTAGAGGAAGCAGTACGCCTCCGAACGAAATTCGATTGAGAGGAAAATCTCGTTTATCCTCCCGTTCTTTCGAATGAGATTAGTACAGCTATAAAACGCTGTTTGGAAAGAGCAGGGTTATAGCAATCGGTGGCTATTATTGAAATACCACCGAATACTCTAAGACGCCATTTAGTTCGCAACCGCTTGTATGACCGTCTCTATATAATGAAAGATTGTAAAATATGTCCTAACGGCAGAGTTGGTGATTGTATGAGCGTAGGTACAGTCTACCTAATCTCCTGCAAAGCGTGCAACGCTAAATATATTGGCGAAACGGGTAGGCCTCTTAATGCGCGCATAAAAGAACACATAGCTGAAAGTCACCATCCTTGCGCAGGAACAAAAAACATCAGCGCGAAAAATTCTGGAAGCACTTTGGATTATCACCAAAAGTCCGACTATAATTCGCAGGGAGGAATGCCTCGTTATCACTCGTGATATGAGTCAGTATGTAAGTGTTTTTTGATGGCTGATATGAGTCAGTATATAAGTGTTGTTTTGATGGGTAGGGTGCATTACGAATACATGTGATCTCCTTCTGGTGATTTCCACTTGAATTATCCAGTGGAACACATATGAAAAGCGGTATGTTGAGAGTTGATTTTGTGCTTGATGCATTGAAATCTACGTTTGGTGATTACTGCTCAAAGTAATGGAGGTGTTTGCCTGATTGGATTGCAGACAATTTGACCTTTCCAGGCTCTGAAGAAGGCGAACTGCCGAAGCGTCAGCTGTCAAGTAAAGATTAATGTAACACCTCGTGTTTGGCTTAAAAAAGAATTAGCAAGTTGGATTTTTCCCGTCACCACAGGGAATTTCACGCCAATAAACAATGAATTTGATAGAAGAGACTTCGGCAATGTTATTTGTAGTAGCAACGATGGCTATGCTTCTTTCTAAAACATATCAAAAGCAAAACCCAGATACCCACGAAAACGTGAGGTTTCAAACTGTTACTGAACATTTTTATGCTATCTCAGTCATAAATATTCATCTTTCAATCATTATTATCTTAAATCTTTTTAATAACAACATCTCGTTTCTATCAAAAATGACGATGAGAATCTTTTAGTTTTGAGACTGTTTAATTTCATTAAATGTCCCAAAGTCATGATAGTGATTGAAAATGAGAAATTGGTCAGTTGCTTGTCAAAAATGTCGCTGCACACTGCATGCGGTGCCACTTCATCAAGAATTCTCAATAATTTCTCGATCGTTAGTGAACTCTTAAGTAGGAACCTCTTTGAATTAGAAAAAGATCTGTTATATCGTTTTACGGATATTGACTTTTTATTATCTGCGTTTATTCTCTACCGCGAGCACAATTGATGTGGTAACTTTGGTTCTGATAATGATTGAAAATAAGAAATTGGTTAGTTACTTGTCAATTTTATTGTCAATATACACCGCAAACGCTCTCTACGTATTCCTTCTAGTTGAAAGCCCTCAAGAAGACTTCATGTGCCTGATTGAATTCCCAGCTCTCCTAGTAACTTAAATGTGACCACATCCGTGTGGTCCGACGTCCAACAGTAAAACAGAGACTTCCATGTTGCCCAGCTGCTTCCAATGGATATCGTTTTCACCAGTGGGAGCAATTCCTCCACCGCATGATTTGTTTGGCTTCGACCTAACACATTCAAACAAAAGTTTGAATCTCCTACTCTTTCATTAGATATTGATGGAGTTATTCTTTCCTCACACGTTGGCCTTGTTGATTTTTACAAATTATTAATAGTTTACGGATGGAAAGAGTAGACTTTTGCGTTACGGAACAACTTCTGAGCGAGATGCGAATTGTGTTCAAATTTTTTTCCAATGGAAAGTTTTAACCATGAGGAAATGTTAGCTCGAACTTTTAATCTCTCCAAAAACATATTCCACACTGCTCACTATTTGTTCATTTGGAACTCACTATCTTCGGAGGTCCGCCTTCGGAAGTGATCGACTATGCAGGTTGCCAGTCATTTTGACCTTTCCACGCTCCGCTGAAGGAGAACCCTCCGAAACTACAGCGAATACTGTGCTGTTATGTGTCCAGTTTCATCAAAAGGACACTGTTGAAGAGCTACTCGTTAAGTGATCCAAGAAGATGTCGTCATGCAGAATCTTGCCCTACTCTTTGATGATGACGGGCGGTGCAAAACGATATAATACTCAGGTGTTGGAAACCAGTCAACTTCTACGAAATGAAATGCACATGCTTTATGTTTGGAAATTGATTTTGGAACAGACATATGCCTATGGTATAAGAGCGATGATGAGGGGAAAAGGACGGTTTCACTTTTACAAGATGTACGGCAGAAGTAGGAGTTAGAAGTAAATTCATTTTTGTAACTTTTCCACTGAAAGCGAATTCTTAGGACAGGTTGGCGTACTTTTTGTTGAAAATGCTTAGGCAAATTCCCTCGGTAAAATGTCGCTCTCTTGCGACAATGAAGTGTTCCGACCATCTAAATTTCGCTATATAAGTGCCAATACAACCTTCAGTGATGTTCAAACAATAAACTATTATCCCCAGGCGAGGTGTATTGTTTTTCTTGTGGTATTATGTACTTAAAAAGCTTCTTCATGAACCAAGCTTAGCACTAAAATCTCTCACTTTTAGCTATGAAACGACTATTAATAGTCTGTTGAAAAGCAGTCCCTAAATTTTTTCGATGTGAACTTTGTCGACGCTTGCTTCGCCTTCATACTGAAACTTCCTCCACATATGATTTCTACTGTGGCACGTTGTCGAAAAAAGTAATTTCGAGTTAATTTCTTATGTAGTAGACGATAGAGTGCACAATAAGGAAGAAGTATGGTTTTCCAAGAATGTACCTTTTGAATCGAAAGGTGGGGATTTCTGGAAGATGTGGGCATTCTCCATGTTAGAATTACGTTTCTGCAATGAACCATCTATCCTTCATAACAATAAATTTGCTCAGAAATCAAAATTTAGCTGTGCAAGTATCAAAAGCCCGTGTTAAGTTTAAACAACGGTCTATCTATTCCAAAAGCAAAACGCAATTCTCTTTTTACTTATCACAGCGCGGTAAGAAGGTTTTCTATTAACCAAGCCTAGGGCGAAAATTTTCTATTCTTGCAAGCTATTGATTGATTACTAATAGCCTGATGAATATACCCTTCTGGGTAAAAAGGCATAGAAACATGAGCACATTTCACAAATGTAGTTACAGGTCGCACAAATCGTAATAAAAAGTGAGGATATTTTGTTCAAATAGGTACTCTTCCCGCTAAATACATCTTTATAGAAATCTCTCCAGTAATATTCAGTACTTTATAACGAAAGAGTTTCCTTGAAATCAAAATTTTGCTCTACAAAGCCAAAAAACCCCCTGTGAAGTTGGCAAAATGAACTCCGATTGCAAAACGTTATCCTTCTTCTGATTAGTAGAAAGTACTATTGAAGTTTTTCTGCAAAGCAAACAGTATGGAAATCGCTACTTTTTAGCTATCGATTGACAACAGAAACATGGATAAAAGTAACAAAATGTTATACAGCTACTAAAATACATTCCTTTCCACAACATTGTGATTTTCTCGTTGGAACATAGATGTTTTTTCCGACACTTGAGCATTCTCTAGACTGTTAAACCCTTTATAGAAGTCTCTTCTGCAGAATTTCATCATTTATCCACGATAATATCTTCTCAGTACCTCAGTTTACCAAATAAATTCCCACATCTCCATTGCAAACGACTAACAATGAGGGCTTCCCTTCGCGCTGCCGCACTTAAGGCAGGCGGCTTGAGCTAAAAACAGCTCTTTATAGTTGTCGTTGTCAACGTGTTAAATTGCATGTTGACTAGGTACAACAAAAGGACTTCATTGAAATTACGCTTTGCCAAGTCTGTAAATCTTCTACAGTTTTGATTGACGCGTTCAACAAGTGATGTGGTCTTTGAAGCTTGTCGTGCGTAGTGTAGTCGTCATTATTTGCAAAGCAGAGATGAGATAGTCGTTTGAAAATTCTGTCTGTTGTTTTGAGTTGTAATTAAAAAAGATGACATGCTTAGAATGTGCTCACTTAATCTAAATAAAGAAAAGAAAAGTTTTATCTGCATTTGAACCCCGTACCCTCCACTTGGAGGTACGCCATGTACTGTACGGACCAGCAATCGGTTATTCCTAAACGATTTTACGTAAATGGATGTTACCTGATTTCAACCGCAAATGTGAATTTGAAAACCTCTGTCATGTGGATCGTGATTACTGAAGGAGCTGAAATGTACTTTATATTTATTACAACCGAATTTTCATTAATGATCTTCAACAAAAACAATATTTTTTTGCTATTATTGAGCTGACACGAGATGTGCCTCTGTATTTGTTATGGGCGATCAGAGGGTTGAAATAAATTTTTCTTTCCTTTTGAAAAAAGCATGGAACAGTTTTATAGAAAAGCTCAGAGGGCACTGGATAACTGAAATCCTCAAAATCTTTATCAAATTACGAGGAAAATCAGACTGTAGACCGGAATGTACAACACATAAATACACAAAAAAATTTGAACAATTTTCCTCAACACAGCGAGCCAATAGTGTTCATGTATTCGCACTATAGGCCACTTATGAAATAATTCAGATTTTTTTTTCCAGAAATCCGACATTTTGTTTTGACACTAAACGTTCGGACCGATCATAGACCCGTATTGAAATCGATATTGATTAGTTGACTAGTAATGACCTTTGACATTGCAAACTGGTTACTTGAGACTGTTGTTCCATTGTTCGGCTCTCAAAATGAGAAAGCGGCTTGAAAGGTCTTAAAAAATGGCGTCAGAGAGCCATGATCACCGTACTAACGTATATCATAGCGTACATGCCTTACGTTATGAGTTATTAAATCTCATTGATTCTTTAGTGTTCAACATGAGCTTCTAGTTTTTCCGAGCATCGATGTAGACGCGGCGCCAGAATACTATCGGGTTGAAAGAAGGTTCTGGGGCAAATGTAAAAAATTAAATTTTTTTGCTTGAATTCCAAACAATAATAACTAATCTTTGTATGAAAACCATCGTTTTCTACGAATTTCTGCCATCGGTTCCTCAAGTTTTGGATCTGGTCGAAGTACTATTCCTTTGACTCAAATCACGATCATCTCGGTCATTCTGTGGATTTCTGAGCAGTTTGGCGACAAATTTTAACTCTTCTGGCGACTTGTGCTTCAGTGAACTTGTCTGGATCTTGTCGTACGTTCTTGTGAGCAAGGTTAAGCTGGTGGAGATGAGTTAGCACAGTTGTATGAGAAGAATCAAATTTGGTTGCCAATTCGCGAGCATTTCAAGATGGCTCATGTTCCGAAGCAGCATCAAATCTTCGTTCTTCATCTTTGCTATACGTCCTGAACGAGGTTTGTCTTTAAGGTCACGATCTCGGACATTGATAAACGTTGACACCAGTCCAGTAGCAGATTTGCTTGTTGTTCTTTTCCCTTTAACTTCGTTGATTTCATCGGCTGCAGCTCGCTGTAAAAGACCCTTTCTCCAATAATGACGCAATAAAGCGCCAACTTCGATAGTATCGTTGTACATGACGAAAGCTTGTAACAAAATAAAAACAAATAATATCTAAGCCCTTCAGTGGGTTAATTCCACATAAGAAGCTGTCTATTCTCATAGTGTGCATAAGAGTTATCTTATGCTTGTTGAAGTGTCTCAGAACTTTCTTTCCAAGCTTAGTGAACTTTTTGCAGAAGTAATTGCAAAAGTTTCCACAGTCTTTGGGTCTTCTAGAAATGGTTCCAGGTACTACTGATATTTTTAAAACGGTGTCTTTTTATTCAACTTCTTCGTTGTTTTTGTGAATCTCAAGGCACTTGTCAAAATAATTTTTGTGTTAGAGTAATATCTTTCAATGTCTTTAGTATTCATTTTTGATAATAACAATAATTTACATTGGAAATTCATCTTGAGAATGTGATATACCGCAGGACAAAGATGTAATAATGCAAAAGAATCGGATTATTCCTAGTGTAGTATTTACTAGTACCTTTACTTAGTAGTATTTATCCAAGCCCTATTTGATGATCAAAACGATGACGATTTCAGATTGCGTGAGCTTAGAGCGACATTAGTTGAGTGTGTTGGCTATCGGTTCTTCTCATCGTCCTTACTCTTTGCTTTTGACGCTGATGCGGCGGATTCCACAACGGATGACGCGATTCGACTACGGCTCATAGACTTTGCCCACTCCACATTCCCCGGATTCGCTCAGGTCAGTGAGGCATACAGGAACCTAAAATTTCCAAAATAAAGCAGTGCACTCGTGTTTTTATCGCAACTATTTTCTTTCTCAGAAATCATTTTTATTTGGCCGCACTTTGCGGTGTTATGATGTTTCAATATACGCCAATAATGTAGAGTGCTCTGCAAAAACGTTTGCGTCAGCCGGGATTCAAGCCCAGATCTCACTCTTTCCGGGAGCGTATGCTAACTGTTGCACCACCGACGCACAGCGTAAAGAACGTACAGTGTCGGTAGTGTAACGGTTAGCATACGCTCCCGGAAAGAATGAGATCTGGGTTCGAATCCCGGCTGACGGAAACATTTTTGCACAGCACTCCACAATATTGCGTATATATTGTTTTTTTTGTGGTTGTTATGGTAGCCATAGCTGTTAGTAAATCTCAGTGCCACTATGGTGAAAACAAGCTTTGTTATTTACCGACGATTTCAAAAATTTGCTTCTTTTGGAGTTCAAATACGCAACCTTTGTAGGGAATGAATAAATGGAGTTTTGAAGTAGATCATTCCAACAAATTGTTCTATGACTACGAGTCGAGTCGTTTGGACGATAGGCGCTGATAAGACCGCATTTGTTTTGACATGTCGAACGTTATTCCATTGTCGACAAATGTCAGGAATGGAATCAAGTAGTAATCCTGACATACTTCTATGACGCTGACCTTTATCTGAAAAAAAATGGAGAAAAAAATTAGCTCATATAGCTGGCAATCCAATTGACTACCTTTGATTGTGCGTGATTACTAATCTTCTATAAAGTAATATCACCGATATTGTAATGAATCCTCTGACATAAAAAAGTGTTCTCAAAATCTTCATCAAAATGTATAAAGTATGAAAGTCATGACAGCAAGATAGTTTTTTGTTGTTTGCGTAGTGAACAGGTAGCGACTCTAATATCCCGTATGCCTAGTCGAAGCCGAAATTGCCCCAACAACTTCATCGCCCCCTATAAGTCCAGAATCTTAAGTGGATTGTTCAGGTAAACTTGTTTTTTCGTCGGCATTTCTCATGATCCTAGGGGTTTATGTCATTAATTAACTTATTCTGTGCTAAAATATATTATTTGGAAATTAATTATGAGCACAAAACGAGGATACAAATTGCCTTTGATTCCACATTCTTCATTTGCTATCACTTTACTTTCCATTCATATGTGCCTTAATAGGTATCAGGGTATTTTAACTATATACATCAGGTTCTTCGAGAATAGTGTCAGATTTTGACTTCTAATCCCAGGTGGCATACTTCAGCACAGAATAAATTTTATTAAGTTGGTAATTAGTAACAGAAGTCATTAGAGACTCACTCTTCCCAACGAAAAGCAAGTCACTTATACAGTAATTTATGTTCTGGACTTCTAGGGGCGAATTTTGTTGTTAAAGGCATTTCCACTTTTGACTTTTGTTCTGAAGCATTTCTTGTGTAGGAAGTTGTCGAGATACTTGAAGTGATAGCCGGTATTTGAAGCGTCTACCGAATTTAGTAAATGGGGCAGAGTTTCTGTAGTCGAGGTTGTCTTTTTGCATCGTCGATCGTGCGATGTGTGCCCCACGTTCTCGTGGAAGAGGATTAGATCCTCTGTGTTGACTAATACGAAACGCAGGCGATGAAGGGTCCAGTGGAGTTCGTCAATTTTGTGGACCTAATCCTCTGCATTGATACTTGATCTGCAAAATGACTATTGCCTGTTCTTGGTACTGCGCAAGTTGCCATCTGTCATTGAAACTGAATAACCTAACAACCCTTTAGTGTGGTGTATTTTGCGCTTTCTGTACGAATCGTGCAGGTCTTAAACTTGACCTTGCTCAATTGCAATACGTGTTTCGGCCTTGCAGCATCGTCAGTTGCACAGTGCCCTCGTCTGTGCCAGTACCTTCCGGGAGAGAATTCCATTTCATAGAGGTATCGTCGACGAACACGTTACATCGTATGTAATGTGAAAATTTGCTCCACCCACGGATAATGTGCTGTTTGGATGTATCGTTCTGGGCGAGATCTCAAAAGCAGTGGAATATAAAAGTATTTCAATAAATGCCACCCTGCAGCAAATTCCTTGTAAATCACTGCAATGTCCGGTGATTATATCACTGGGCATGCAATGATATGTTACCCGTGAGTGAAGTGAGTTTTCACTTTACCTGCGATCTAACGTGTTCGTTGATGATTCCTCCACATGAGATCGTTTTTCCCCGAGAGGTGTTGGCACAGACGAGAGGCAATTGACGAGCCTACAAGGCCGAAAAAGTGTATCGCACTGTATAAAATGCTCATAACAAACCTCATGAACGGCTCAAAATATGCTATCAGGATGTATAAGTTTATTGTTTTATGAGGTATAAGTACATCTTGTAATTTGTTATATGAAGTCAAATGTGTCTTTTTGTCATAAGGTATGAAGTTCCTGTGCTGAAGCGTTAACGGAGAAGGCTCTTTTCTATAAACGTCATGAGGAAATGGTGCTAGTAGAGATCTACAAGTAATTAAGTAGATGACACGAAAGGAAATTTGTAATTTTTTATGGTTGCAGCATCTTTTAATGGGTGATTACGATCACATATGACTCAAAACACGTGCAGAAGGTGGTTTACTGTGGCTTTCAAATTTGTAAAACTCATTCGTCGCTGCAAAAATGACATTTTTGTCACTATCCAACTCGATCATGCTCAAGCGCTTTTTTTTGCATAATCCAAACAATCATTGCGTTTATTTTGTTTCCTAGAAATAGCATAGGTGTAAATGTTCGGTGCTTGGATTACGAGACCTTTGACTAGTTTCGTTACAGGATGTCGTCTACGAAGGCATTGACGAGGGCTGTCTTCTCGGCATCGACAGTATCCTGGCTGCTATCGACGTGACGCCATGTCACGCCCCCATCAGCCCAACTGTCGAACCGATCGTAGCCCCTACTTGATCAGCTTTTCATCGGGTTTAATCCACTGATTTTAAGTGCTGGGTTTTTGAACTCCACCACTGTCTATATGGACTTCCACTGATTACACTGTTACATCACAAATTAACATTGAGAAGTTTGTCTTTCAAATGGTCTCCCTCAGTCTCTTATTGAATTTTCGTTACGGATTGACACCTTGTTGGTATGTATGTGCATGTGAGAATTTTTTCCCCGATTATTTCTTTGCCATCTAGTCCAGTGTTTTGTGATAATGTACTATACTCGAGAGCAAGTGGCTATTTTTCATTCACTTTGTATGAGTTCCCGGTCACTGATTTATTGTTCCCTTAGTGTCAAACTAGCTAATATGTTGATAATTTTCTCATTAAGTTAGGAAAGCGATTGAGACAAATGACACGGTGAAGTTAATGTTGAGAGAGCACAATTTCTCTTCTGCGCCGTTGAACGACTAGTTCTACTCTTCCTGAACTTGTTAGAGAGCTATTGACGTCAGCTGCCTGATCGTTTTTATTGAACAAAGAAGCTAATAATAATCATTTATCATTTGATCCTGTATGGGTATCAACTGCTAGTTCCAATTCATTGACTGGATCTTTTCGAATTACAAAATTTTATAAATAATGAAGTTGTTCGCATCATGTGACACGCGAAGGATTTTTATGAAATAGTTTGTATCCTATGCTGTGAAACGATTACTTATCGTCTTCAAATCCTAGGAATGAACTAACGGAGTTTATATTGAAGATGAACGATACATGTTCCATATATTCAATGATGGCCAGTGACCAGGAATCGGAAGACATTGGAGGCTTTCTAGCAATGACCATGAGGAGTGATTATGGCGAAAGCCTGTCTCCGTGAGTTTGGACGATGTTGAAACTAATTTGATTAGTCTTATCGGTCTAGATGCCGGCAAATGTTTCTACCTACTGCACATCATTCACTGGATAACAGAAGCGATTGTTGGAGGATTGGAACTAGCATCGGCTCCTTAACCGGTTTCATTGACGAGCGCCCCCACTTCGCAGCTAAGGCCTTCGAAGCCGCTTTAGCTTTCGTCACGTCATAGCCTTTCAAGCCATTCTTTCATCAATTATCTGTGTATTGTAGGCGAAATAAGGAGAATCCAGTCATTATCGGTTGGCGCGATCTGGGACTACTGAACGGGCTTGTAATGAAGTTCAGATTAGGATCACAAATAATAGATGAATTAGGAGGAGTATAAAAAATCCGCCGTGAGTTGAACTGGATAGTCGAATAACCGGCATTTCGTTTCAATCATATTCATCGCTATATCGGTAGGTTGTAAACGGGCTAATTAATCTCGTGCTGTTGATCTGTAAAATTTTGAATAAAACGTGGTTATTGTTCGTGATGTATCAGTGAATTTTCTATTTTCAGCTGTTTTTTATCGGTGGCTTTAGATTTTATCCAGTGCACATTGTTTCGCATAAGATTTTGAAATTACGTAGTTTGAACAGTCAATTTTGCGAACACAGATGTCCTCAACAAACTCCCATATACATAGCCTAAACGTGGTCGTTCTGCGAATCTAAAAATTAGCAAAACATTCTTTATCATGATTATCTTATTGATTTGCTGGGAGATTTTTTTACGTGAACCGTATCCGCATGTATCAAGCGGATCAGCGCATTTCTTTCATTTGATCCGTTCCCTCGCATACGTCACCAAGAAAAGCATTTGGATTTACACGTGGGTCTGCTTTGAATTCGGAGCTAGTCGTGCAAGAGAGTTGATTGGATTTTGTGGCTGCAGAATGAGCGATGAACCAAGGCCTTTCACGCATCAAACGACACGACTACCACTGTCCTGTCGTGTCCACGCTGCAATGGCAATGACGACATCACCTTTTCGATTTACTTTGGTGCTAACATTCGTACAGTATTATGATTACCATTGCAATGACTACTCGTAAAGGTCTTTGATAAGCACCACTGACAGAGACCCATCGAAAAAAGCCCAAATTTTGCTACTTATTTATCACATTCTAGTTTCTTGTTTCAATCTCACGTCCCGGAATCATTAAGCTCTCCGTTACTTAGGGTCGGTAAGCTGATTCCACACTTATCCGGTGAAGATAGCTGCGCTAACATGATGTCATTGTCAGGCCAGCTCTAGAATCACTGTGATTGAAATCTAGAATCATTCTGAAGGACAGATATGCATTCAATCATCTATACGATATTTGATGAAATCGATGACAGTATCCTTCACGTATTGATCGACGTCAAACGTTTTTCACTTATCCTTATGACATATCTTGTGGAAGAAAGGAAAAAAAAATTGCTTACGAGTTTCTTATAAAATAAAAACACCTTTACAAAAAGTGTATGGTACCTTGGAACATGATTCTTACCATTCTTGTTACATTTACGGTTTTATCGCCTGTAATCCTAGTAATGATCGAGTAATTCAAGCTGTAACCAGTTAAGAGTTTACTGCTTCCTCTCGCATATCAGAATGATACGCTCGAGTCGTCCACTTCGACGTATGCACAGAGAATAACACATCTAATACAGAACTATTTCATACTGCTTCACGAGTGAATATGGTGGCGGGTTGTTTAGCAATTCACATTATTTCACGACGAGCTGTTGTGGAAATGTCGAACTCCTTCTGAGGTAGAGCTACTCCGCTATGGGGTGAGTTCCTCGTGAACAATTCGACATCTAAAGGCACTATCATCAAGCTACGATGAGGTGGCGTACGATGGAGGATGCTTCTCAATAGCTATGAGGATGCCGTCATTTCTGCAAAAGGAAGCTCATATTCATAACGACTATTGATGTAATAACGTGCTCAACTTGGCAATTCTGACTTTTGAAGTTCCTGGGAAGGGTGATACTTCGCCCATGCCTATCACTTCTGGCAGTTTGCCGCTTATCTAGCGCACACAGTGGTGTGTCATTTTTTGAAAAAGATCAAAAAAAGACATAAATTATGCTTTTGAAGCCTTTTTTGAGGAGAATTATCAACGAATGAAAGCATTCGTATCAAAACTCAAATCATGGTCAGTTGAAGAGTTGCGAGATGGAATTATTAAATTGAAGTATGCATTTGCAAAGCGGAATCAAATACTTGAAAGCGCCTTTCATTCATCCTCAGTTTCACCAATCACTATTAGGTTTTTTTTTAGGTTAGCTAATACCACGAAGTCAAGAAATAAACTATATTCGGTTATAACTTTCGTTTCGAGTGTTTTCTTAAGACCACTGCTCAAATTTCAATATGCCTGATAATCATTATTTGAGCCACGCATGTCTGGTCTGTCAGGCAGGGCTGACTTATAGAGCCCAAACACGTGTTTCGATCTTGCGATCTCGTCAGTCGATCCGTTTGACAGACCACTGACATGCGTGGCTCAAATAATAATTTCAGGCATATTGAAATTTGAGCAGCGGTCTTAAGAAAACACTCGAAACGAAAGTTATGATTTATTGATTATACCAGCCAAGAGCAATCGAGTGTACAACACTCTTTGTTTGGTGAAAATTTCACTGGACATAGAGTGTAAAACGTTCGTCGTCGCTAACTTTTAGTGTGGGGACTGGAGCTCCCACAAAGATTAGCAAAAGACGAGAAAGGGAAACTGCCCGACTGACGAGATCGCAAGATCAAAACACGTGTAACGGGCTTTATTCGGTTGATATTTCGACGTCTTCGTTTTGATTAGAGGCGATAAATCAAGTCGATTGTCCATAAATGTTTGTCCTCGTTAAGGGAGCTTCGTTTTATTTGCGACGAAAACGTTGAAACGTTTGCATAAAGTTTATCCATCAGCCTAGTAGTATTGACTAGAACGTGAAGAAGGCTACTAGGCTTTGGTTATGATGCTGCAGCTATAACGAACACAACTCCGCCACTATTCAGTGTATCCATTTCCTTACCAATCGCTTCTATCATTTCTTTTCATCGGTTCCCATAATTTCGATTCGGCATTACTCTTACTACATTACTGCATTGTCGAGATTCTCGCGTTTCTCTAATTCCCCCGAACGAACTTAGTTATCGTCTAGCGGCGATCTCAATAGCCTCGTTTTACTTCTATACGGAAAGGAATTGTTGTTTTTCTAGGTCGTATACGCGGTCTAGAGAATTCTTGAAATGTTCGAACTGATTCTAATCGATCTGATTTTTTACATCAGCTTTGTTGGGCAGCTTTCTGTTCTGGTTCATTATTTTATCATAATTCTACACAATTCCAAGTTATCAAGTCGATCAACATATTTCCTGCCTAGGCTTTTAGACGTTTCATGCTTTACCAAATTTCTGTTACTGCGAATACGTTCTCATAGAAACTTAATAAGCACTAAGAATAGGAGGGTTGCGAATCTCTAGACTATTCGTTGGCTGCCTTTCCTAGCTCAGTAATCAATTTCTTAATGTGTATTGCTGTAATTTTAATAGTGCAGGGCATTGAGTCGCCGAATTACTGAATACTGATGATGAAAAAGTGTTTTTTTTTTGCTATGCTTTAGAAACTATAATGCACGTCTTTCTTTCGTGACGGTATTCATAGCGTTGCGTTTTTTTTAGGAAATGACGAAAATCTTTTCAACGGAGGAACCTCATAAAAAAAGCGGACGATGTCTGGTCGGAAAGGCACATCTGAACGTCAGTCATGTGCACACTAAGCGGTTCTTTCTCCTTTTTTAGTGTTAAATCAGTAGCGAAAAATCTTCATCTAACATTGACATTGTCGAAAATAATATTGCCATCAACCTGACCAATCATAACTACAAAAAGATTTTACAGCTAGATCTTTATATTGACATCAAAAAGGAGCTATATTTTTGATGAATGCGATTAAGGAAAAACCAGAACAATCGTCAAGCACATATTCTTTCAAGTCGATGAAAATCATCAGTTTAGGCTGGTATACGGATCACGGTGTGCGTGGGTACCCTGGTGATCCTCGGTTTGTTCGCCGCACTCTATTTTAAGCTCAGAAAAGCAATATTCTTGCTTTTGATTCCCACAATCGTAACCGCAACTACCGCTGTCGCGATCGTTTCTCGACGACACCACCTGGTCTGGCCTCTAATTGCCACCTCGGTGAGTCTTTCACTCAACGATACTAATATTCATCTGCCGTCAACGAAGGTAAAATGAAATAGATCATGCTTAAGAATTTGCGAAATGCAATCTCCTCGAATGAAGTTGAAGTCCCATTGGATCAGTTTGCTTACAATGTGATTCGTCTCAAATCATCGTCCGTGTGGCCATCTAATGTTATAAATGCCTAATAAATATTTTTGAGCCACGTATGTGGTCTGTTTTGCGCGCTTTTGCAGTGCAATACACGTGTTTCTGCCTTTCAATCTCGTCAGCTGCGCGATTCGTTTCGTCTGAGCCAATCCCTCTTGATAGAGAACCCCCTTACATAAAGGAACCGCAGACGTAATAGTTACACGTGCCGTCAAGTGGCTAAAATGATTGAACAGGCAGCGTTGTACACTCGATTACTCGTGGTTGGTAATTGTGAATGTGCGATTCCTCCTATCATAGGGTGCATCCGCAAAAGGAATTGGCTCAGACTAAACGCACCGTACTATTGACGAGGCAGAAAAGCAGAGGCACGTGTATAGCACTGTATAAGTGCCCAAAACAGACCACATGCATGGCTCAAAAATAATTATTAGGCATATTAAAACTGAGCTGGTCTCAAGAAACACTTGGAACGAATAGTATTGACACATTATTTGTTATAGGACCAGATTCTATGCTCTATTTATCTTTTCCAATTCCGCTTTGTATGGGAATCGCGCTCCAATCTTTCCTCCGACAATAAATCTGCGTTTATTTTTTCCGCCCATTATCTGTTGTTATTTTTTGAAGTTCTCTAAAAGCAATCTTTTAAAAGCAAAAGCTTCAATTGCTTGAACTCCAAGTGCAAGGTGATTTCATCTTGATTGAATCAAATGTAAATTATACCTTTCCTTCGAGTGCTTTATTAAGTCCACGCTCAAATTTCAATAGATTCTTTCATTATTATTTGAGCCAACATGCCATGTGGTCTGGTAAGGGCTCTTGTACAGCCCGAGACACGTATTTCGCCCTTACAGACTCATCAGCCGTGTAAAACGTACGTCGTCGACAACTCTCTATAAGGAGTGTAACGCTCCCGTGACAACTGACTATGAAAAGATCGACAGACGACGGGTTCTGCCCGGCTGATGAGTCTGTAAGGACGAAACACGTGTCTCGGGCTGTACAAGAGCCCTTACCAGACCACATGACATGTTGGCTCAAATATTAATGAAAGGATCAAATGTAAATTTTAGCAAATTACTCCTTAATTGGGCAATCTGAGAAGCTGAGCGCAATCATTTTATGCTCTATCCAAAGCCGTAAAACAAATCTTTTTTCCTCTTTATTGGACAATTTCTTGATCCATCCTCACAGCTGGTTGTCCAGCAGGAGACACGAAAAGCAAACCCGTGGTTAAAATTGCTAAAAATCATCTGTGGGATGCTGGTAGTTATTGTAGTAGCAGAGATGTCGTTCAGTAAGACGCACAAGGCCTTGATTCGACCCCACCTCGACCCAGATCAAGCAGGTCTCAATCCCTTAGAGCCAGAACATCTGTGTCAGACTTATTTGGGAAGCTCTCTTTGACCCACAAACGCTAGTCATTGCCCGTGCCGGAGATATCTTGGCCTAGTTATACTAAGAATTCAGGGTGAATCTTCTCTACCAGCATCCAATAACATTTATAAAGATGACGAACAATTCAGTCTGAAGTGAAATCTAGTCGCAGAAAATCCTAGTACATGTTAAAAGTAAGTAATCAATTGCATCAACTGTGATCGCGTTTAGTATCAGAGTAATCGAGCTAGCATCATTAAAGTGTCCGTCGTTGTCATGGACCTACCTGCACAGTGGGTTTTGTTCGTTCGAGGCATCCGATGAACACACTTTTTCTTGTGAGACTCTTAAATGTCCCTTATAGCGTTAGCGTAAACACTGGTAGCTCCTCTGCCTCTGCCTTGGAAATGTTCTACTTTCAGCAGTATCGAACTTTGTACTGGCGAATGTTGAACTTTTCCTCTACTGTACGTTGCATTTCGACATCTATGAAGACCACTCAGCTCCGAATTTGCGTGAACCATTGGAAATCTAGCAATGATAAAAACAAAATATCAGCAGAATTACTTCTTGTCCAAATCTGGTTTCGATGGGCACAGTGGTTAGCAGTACGATGATATACAACACGCGTAATATAACGAATGCTTGGATAATGTGTAGACACGACTTTTTCCACCTCTCCGGAATAGACAAAGTGGTCCGGCCATGTTTGGGATGTGCTTCCTCCGATCCACAAAGGTCCGCCATTGTCTGTCGTTAAGACTGGGGACTTCGCTACTCGCACTATCACAGGATTCTAAGATGAATCGACTCAATCAAAACTCAACAACGATCATGAAAAAAGCTGGATGTTAAAGTGCAGCTGAACCCATTAAAAAATTTTTGAGAAATCTAAGCCATCTGAGCTGAGGAATTGAATTTGGTCGCTGTCCTCAAATTCTTAGGTTGTTTGTGCTTTTTCCCGTCGGAATTGTTAATGTATATGCACAAATGCTTCCCGTGTTTAACTCAATTTCTATGTGCTATCTATTTGATATCAGTTGATCTACTCGAAAACTCCGCTGAATGTGAAATGGAATTCACGGGAAGTCCATCTGATCGACTGTTTTAAACGTCACTTGAAACATTCAGTATAGTCAGTGAGATTATACACAGACTCTTCCAGGTTGGTACGTCAGAGGCATACGTACGTTTCGGCGGCGTCGCCCCGCTTCATCAGTGGCCCACGCCCCACACTGAACCCTACTTTATAGAACGTTTGGAAACGTACATATGGCTCTGACGTACCAATCTCGAAAGGCTCTGAGCATTCTCTGGGAAACTTTTCTTAGTGAGGTTCCAGTTACTCAGCAGCAAAGTTCCTGATGCTATAACTGTTTTCAAAGAAGTTCATCTGAATGCCCGGCAATATCATTATTGATTCTCGTACTCCAATCAACCACTTGGTATGTCATATTTTCTGAGGAGTTCATGATATGAAAGAGATTTAGGTGTAGAACGATCTCATTATTTCTCCACAACCAGTGTTTCGCCTTCTTATCGGCTTGATTTCGAATAAATTTCCACCGAAAATTCCTTGTAGATTGTTTCGTAACTGCCTCCGACGTAGAGGTTGAGACGAAATCATTCTACCTTCACTGCTTATGCGCCTTCTTCCTCTTCCATTAACACTTCTCGGTGATGTGACCGCTTTAGAAGTCATTTACAGCTTGACTTCATAATCAGCGTGTCAAATGTAAAGGTCATTCTCTTTCTGTGAATATATTTCGATGTCTGGGAGTTTTCTTTCAACTAATCGACGAAATGCCAGGGATTTCACACATTTTTCCACTTCTGAGAATTCTTAGTGGCATTTTCTAAGTGTCCTAATGACTCAAGCCCGAAATGAATACACTGCGTGACAAACACAATGCAAAGGAAACGCTATAGACAGTTTTGACGGCATAATTATGCTGTCGTCCACAATACTCATCAACTGTCATGTGAAACATAATATATAGCAAATGTCAATTTATTGCACAAGAAAGCTATTTATAGCATGTGAGGTCTTTCTACTATACTGGTCGGCAGTGGTCTTGATTGAAATGCAATCGAAGAGAAAGAAATTATGAATGTAAAAATTACAG
Source organism: Parelaphostrongylus tenuis (assembly GCA_019055375.1). Taxonomy (NCBI): domain Eukaryota; kingdom Metazoa; phylum Nematoda; class Chromadorea; order Rhabditida; family Metastrongylidae; genus Parelaphostrongylus; species Parelaphostrongylus tenuis. The sequence goes on from JAHQIW010002481.1 coordinate 71,345, forward strand.
AAAACAATACTGAATGAAAAATTAGAAAAAAATGGCTTGTAGGTAAACAGCGTTCCGTTTCGATTGTACGCTGTTCTTTTCAGTTGTTCCACATCGTACTCGCCTGCTACGCTCTTCTTATCTTTTCGTTCTACTATTTCTTCAAGCCGCTCTACATTATTATGGTGCTCAATTGGGCTTTTGACAGTGAGTATTTGTAGATTATCTCCTTTTCTTTTTTGGAGAGACATATATGTTCGCTCTTAAGTTTCAAGTATTTCTATTACTTGTGGTGATTAGATATACAAGGAAACAAAATCATTGTAACAAATCTAGCTTTTCCATGCTCATCTCAATTTCAAATGATGTCGTTTTCACACGTGATTTTGACAAATTTCTCAAACATGCGTGCTCATCTCAAATCTGATCACCGTTTGCACGTAAACAACAGCATAGAAGTCGCCTTCAGTGTCAGAGATTTCACAAGAATTCAAAAAGATGAACATGAATCTTTTGGTGTTGATCATTCCCTAGAGGATGTATCAAGAATTTCACTTCGCCAATCATCATCAGAAGCAATTTAATGCACGTTTGCCCTTCGTTATGATTTCCGTTGGACTAACGATGCATCAAGCCAGTGCTGGTATCCTCCCGGGTAAGTATGGTATCAACTGGCCAACCAAAATGGCATGGAAGGTTTGGTAAGTCTTGGACGCGGAATCGAACTATCGACCGTGTGTGTCACCGATGGGTACCATCAGGATTATGAGGTTGATACAAATGAATGCGTTTTGAAGACTGAGCGATCATAGATGTTGTCATGAGTGATTGAATGAGAATTACAAGACGATCCTTGATGGAGTGTTAGATTTCCAAGAATGCTGAGTAATATGCTAAACTTTGAATTTCAGGCGCGAATTGAACCCGTGTCTCACCCTTTCTAGGTAGTGCACTAATCACTACACTACCATGACTCCTGTTTTGATTCCACTCTTTGGGTGACAGCTTTCAAGGGTATTTTGTCGAGAGTGCTCTTGATTTCTCTTAAATTTCTTCACCTCACTATAACCGATTTAAATCCGCTTTGAGCGATTCCATTAGGTTTTCATCTTCCCAACTGAGATATTAGCAAGAATTTTCGCGTTGTTTCTCTAACTGGATAACGCCTGTTTTCACGAAGTTTTGGGCTTGTCCATAATTTTCCATTTAGTTGATTACTGCGCCGATTGATTGAGATTTTCACGTACGGCTTGCGAGTAACCTGCCACTACAGCTTTCCCTGCTTTGTTCTTATCGACATCTGATTTTCCACTCAGTTATGCGTATTTTCTTTAGCTTTTCGTCATTGTCTCATTCAGAAACATGACAAAAACTCCAAGGATTTTGAGTGGTATGGAAGTCATCTGACTCTGTGCTGGAGTGGAACCTGCGTCTAAATCATACCGGGTGCACGTGCTGCCACTACGCCGCAAGGCCACCGATTAGTTACCCACTGTTTGTTCGTTATAAACTATTGTAGCTGTCATCAACCGACTTCTAACGCGTTAGGTCTGATGGGTGCGTATCGGCCTCAAAGCCACTCAACCTAACATCTGTTGGATATATGCAATCTGTACAAATTCTTCAAATACAGTGCTTATATATTCTGTAGAATTTGTTGACTTTATGAAGTAACTATTGGGTATTTATCACTTAAAAAGTTTAAAACTTGCCAGAAAGCACGGCGACGAGATCAAAACCATCTCACCGCCATTGTCATATGACCTTGACAGATCTCCATGGAGATAATGGAACTCCGGTCCGGTCCTAGGTGTAGTTCGGAGAATGAAGAAGAGCAAGGGAGCCAAATCAACGCATAGTGGTGATGTTCTCCAGTGACCCTCACGGAGAGGAAGTTCTCCCCGGATAGGGAGTACCCGCAGATGTGGAGATAATACTGTGACGTAACATCGCGACACGTAATGCGTTTTGACGACAACCGATGGGCGAGAGTCGTCACCGACTGGATTTCTCGGGACGTCAAGTGCGCCACAGTAAGATCACCGACCAGGTGGTTCAATTTCTCCACGAAAAGCCTGGAAGAAAGATTTGATGCTTGGTTGCATCTTAAGTCACTTTTGCCATCTATATATTTGACAATAATTTTCGATTATTTCGCGTGATGCTTCGAACATTACTTGAGAATTTAGTCTTTCTAATGAATGTCACAGTATGCTAGTCGAGACGACTTTCTCTGCAATCTTATAGGAAGCGGAGCTAAGGTTACTACGTTGTTTTCAGACAGGTTTTGGGGGAGAGAGCCGAACAAGCTCCATGCTTGCTTCCTGATAGACTGCATCATCAACTACTTCGTTATCCTCGCTAGCAGTAACATCGGTTTTTTTCAAATGCTAGCAAAATTACAAAAGACGTACAATTGATACGGGACGCTTCTCTGTCGAAACATGATAGCTCTTGCTCACGTCTCTGCAAGACACTGTGAAATCCTTGTCAAGCGGATCCTTTGCGACCAAGCTTCTTCTATAGCTTACGTCTTCAGATAGTATTTCTACTTCACTGTGCCATGTAGTAGTCATTCGAGAAGTTGAACTCATCATCAAAAGACGGGAAAGACCTCTAGAAATTTTCATATTCCATTTTTTTGTCTTGAAATTTTCTAAAGACTGGGAAACATGGAAGTAGATTTTTACTTCCAGTTTTGGATCAAATGTGTTAAATCTAATTCATGTTCAATTACCTACGCAAAAGAAAGAAAATAAGATAGTTATCGACTCCTATTCGACTTTACAGAGGCTCGAGAACTTGAATTAGCTAAAAGGCAATATCTAAAACAAGATGGAAACCTATTCGCATTAACTTTTCTCCTACTGCTAAGGCGTCTTTCTTAATTGAGACATGAGATCAAAATTATTAGATTCATTTTCTGTGGACTGGAATTGCCTCCGAATTCGAAAGGCGCTATACTTTTCATTGAGATAGCCAGATTTATTGAGTGGCAGCTTGTCACTCTCCTAAGTATTATAGACTCAGGGCTTCCTAGTCACCACTGCAATCTTTTGGTCATATCTACTTTCTTGAGTGAAATTCGTAAATATGCTGGCATATCCACACACCTATGGGTGGACGCCACCACATATATGTGGAACGTTTGAGTCGATCTGACGGCGTATCTGTCTCCTAAATTCATCTGCAGTTCGGACATACGTTTTATGTGTAGTCTTTCTGGTCTACGTTAATCTATCTATCATTTGTGATTGGGATAGGAATAAGATTGAATCCCACACCAATATTGTATAGTTTTTCTAATACAACCTTGCAAAACATCTATTGCAATGTGTGAAATCTAGCGCTTCTTGCATTCGATTCATTTCCTCTCATCTCTCATTCACGAAGATCTTTGAACCTTTTCCGTTTGCTTTAACTGATGCCTGAGGACTACCTCTACTCTGCCCACAATGTTTTTCGAATACTGATAGAGCTAGATCTTATGGCATCGTGAAACAACCAGGGTAAAGCGAAATAGTCCTGTTATCGCTACCTCAGAGCGATGAAGGGCTTGGTTGGCCCGATGCTTGGTCGAACCAGCGTCGGGGTATCTTGAGCAGTCCGCGAGAAGGACAGAATCACTACCACTGTACTACCCGAATACGTACACGATGTTTGGTACTATCGATGCTTAACGATTTTGAAGGCCTCAGTTATAAATCAGCTCTGGTCGGTTATCATATAATCAGCACAGTTATCGGCGTAGTGACGTAGTTATTGAGAAAAGATGAAAAGAAGGCATAGATAAAGAGGACAAATTCATTCGAATTCTACAGAATTTTCTTGGTTATCATTGCTGTGGACAATTTTCATTGCTTGATAGCCTAGCTTATTTTTAGCTTCAACAACCTCGTATTCAACAAGTTTTTTTTTCAGCCATGCACACAGAAAAAAACCGAATCGTACTACATCCACTGTAGTGTCATCTTTGCTATGCTCATCGTCTTTTTGCTGTACAATGCTTGGCAAGCTGCTATCTCTATCTCATATTGGAATATCTACGAATGCAACAGTCGCCGACAACACTCACCAACAAACCCACTGTGTTAATTGTAAATAAGTCCCAGTGCTGAACAGTGTTCTTTAAAGAAAAATCCCGTACCTTCTCTTTGAAACTTCAAAAAGGTAAGAGGTTCTCACTTGAGCGCAGTTGAACTACATGCGACTTACATCGGTCTTTCACAGTCTGGGTTTGCTTGAATTAGCTTTATCATGTAATATTAATTTCTGCGAACTAAATTATAGATATATACCTATGTATATATACATATACGTACATATATATGTAAACATACATATATATGCATATATATAATGCATATATATACATATATATATATATATATATATATATACATATGTATATGAAATGTATGTGTGAAGAGATATGATCTCTGTGTAAGTTCTTAGCGTAACAATGTTGCCGATTTGATTTTTTCAATGTGATAAAACAACTGAAATAATTGATCGATTTACCTTTCATCGACTTGACCATACTACATTACAATTAACGACAAAAAGGCTCAACAAAACAAATGGAAGTAAAAAGTATCGAGTGTTATAAATAACAAAATTCATCACAATGTACACATAGGGTCAGAGACCTACAAATTCACCGTATACGAGATAGTAGAATGTGATGTTCAATTCATGAGGACTGTGTTTATGCATGGAGGGTTTCGATTAGTGTAAATAACCAAGCATACAATGGTGTGTGGTGAGACAGTTCGATGAAGAGATTGAAACACAACTCTGTGAAATGAACGAAAATCAATTAAAGGCCTGTTTCGATTGCAAGCAATGATACTGCAGTACGAAGAGATCATGGACAAGGAAAACGCACGCGTTATACATAGACACTGCCAAGGCACACCTGCCTCATACAAGTCTGGTTTAACATTACTATGTGAAAAGGTTTCAAATATCACTATGTACGAACGAGATAAATTGGAAAGATAGGGACGTGAAAGTGATAAAGGAGTCATCATTTCACAAAACACCAACAAAATCCTTATCTACTGAAAGATTACACGTGCTCTCGAGTAACTCATCGCGCAGTCGCCAAAGTGCACGTACTACATCCTCTTCCCTAGTGACGGGTCGACCACGGGACTCCTTAATATAGAAAAAAATTTGTTAAACTTAAGGTTTTTGCTTGGTAGGATCACTACTATATAGAAATAACGAGGCGCACTCACCCTGATCCAATGTGTAGGCGGTGGTCGAGCAGCATTTGGTTGTGCATTACGTGCGGTTGTATTCAGTGATGCATCCCATTTAGACACACTGCGCTGACGAGTAGAGGAAAGGGACTCAATATACCTGTAAACCAGATGGCTAGTCGAAAGGATGAAATGGTATATGGTCGGACTTTATGGTAAAAAAAACGCTAACGCCAGAATATTTCTGACGGAAAGAAGAAACTACAGCTCAGATGATAGATCGGCGTGGAATATTCCCAAATTTTCAAAGTTTTGAAAGGAACACCAAAAGAATAAAAGGTTGGACTTGAGGTATTTAAAAGTGAAAACTTTCCAACTCACCTAAGATATGTTTCTGAATGTAGCACACGACGAGCGTGTACTGAGGACGGCGGTGCTACAAATACCGGCTCTGCAGCCTGAGCTTTAACAACTGTACGTCCGGCATCTGCTATCTGTACCGTCACCGACGATGAAGGCTATAAAACAGTTCAGTAATGAAAGTCCTCTTGAGAAAATTGTAAATCTACCATAGGTGTCTGCGAACACGAAGGGGTAGCTTGATGATGAGCGACCTGTTGAGAAATTTGAGCACTTTGAGGTTGGTGATGCTGCTGTATTGGAGTCTGAATCTTTCGGATCAATAGTGCGCAAACAAAGTCTATAAAAAAGATGAATACGTACAGAGTAATGTTGTTCGCCGTTTATGTGAGGAGTTGCAGTGTTGCTGTGACCGTTAAGATGAGAAAATTGCGAGGTGGATGGAGTAGGATTGTTGTTGATTTCCTAGACCTCTCCCGTATGGGATGTGGACAAGATTGCTTCCCTACAACATAGACGACCACTTTCAGCTACTTATGCTTGACCGCACTATGACCTAAAAACGCGAAAACGACTCACAGTTTCCCCACTTGATGCTGACTGTGTTGAATACTTGAAAAAATTCCGTCCGATCTGGTTTGGATAGACGCTCTTCATTGATGTGGCTAGATGCTTCTCCTGAAAAACACTAATCAGAATGAAAATATACGCAACAAGCAGGCTAACGCTGTGAACAAGATGTTCGGAACATCTTCGTTTCTAGAGATTATCTTACTCACTTTCATATGCCGATGAAGACGTGGTAAAGACGGAAAAGGTTTACCCTCCTTCCTGTTTCGAACACACGTCACCCACATGCACACGTATTGTTGTTCGCTGTCCACTGGAATGAAAACATCGTGCTCTTTCAAATAGCTATATTTCACCAGCATTTCGCTGGCCAGAAAAGGCGAATTCTCAACGATTGACAAGAAATCTAGTAAAATATATCATAAAATATAGGTAAAATCTCGTTGTGAACAACCTAGAGAGCAGCTCTTTACTTGAACAGAGCTGCCCGACCCATTTCGTTACATTAACGAGGAAATGTAGAAAAAAAATCTTACTAATAATTTGGCTTGTATGGTGTTGAACTATGTGTTCGTAAAGGCCATTTTCGCTATCAAATTGCGAATCACAATTGATCCACCTGCACTGATATATTCGGATTTGGCCAGGCTGAAAAAGTTGACATCACATAAAAGAGCTATGATACACATAAACGTGGAGCACAATAAACGAGGCTCTGCCAGGTGAAAGCGTCATAAGACATAACTTTCTTGACGGCTAAGAACAAAAAATACGAAAATCAAGCATCACTAGGCGAGAATCATGTGAAAAAAGTCTCAAACGGAAAGGGAAAGGATAAGGTTGGTGTCTGGGTTTCGCACCTGGAGTGACTTCTCATTTGCAGCACGAGCGGCCTCCTGTTTTGCTCGCTCACTAGCGATGTACTCTGCACGGACCTCGTACTGTCTCTTTTGATCATCCGACAATTTCTTCCACTGGAACAAATCTCATGAAACACTCTCTCATTCGTTCTATCATCTTAATATAACACCACTAGCAAAATGGTAAGGCAATACCTCTATTCCTACAATCTTGGACACTTCCCCGAAGCCAGAGTCAGGATTCTCATGCATAATTCGCTTCCGTATCTCAGCCGAAAAGAGGATATACCCAGATTTGCTCTTCGCCGTCAATTTTGGTTGCGCAGCAAGCCAGTTTGACATAACGCCTGACTGTAATGACTACAATTGAACTGAAATCTCAAAGCAATTTGTTACTTCAAAGCGTCCTATTCAACAATAAAAGTCTCCAAAGCAGCAGAAGGACATCAATTCTTTTCGAATTTTTCACATAAAAGTTATGGGAGCCATTGCAAGCACTACGAAATCACTTTCACCTTACCTAACAAACATGTACCACCCAAATGATTTTGTGCCTCATCGTGGCTGGCAGGTGTTCTTGATGTCGAACTGCGATGTATAGCAGGGGTTGAACCCGACAGCAGGGCCACCCAAACTGAGAAATGCGACGTTTCCACTCGGAAAACCCAGCTGAGAGTATACCGCACCAGGAATGACCATCGTCTTGGTAGCTACTAGTTGCAAGGCGGTAATCTCTGAACCACAACGGCCGGCGAATGCTCAAATGTGGTGACGATCTGAGGAAGCCCCGATTGGGCTTCCCTCGCGACTCCGGAGAACAATACAGCTGAACCAGCGCATTTTCTTTCTTGTGCTGGGGCCCGCACAACTCGTGAAGACGGACCGTCCAAGTATCCAAGTAAGTAACCGACACGTGAAATCAATCACCTTGCTCGCTGTCGACTCCGTCCCATCTGTATCGTTCTCATCAAGCTCCATGTCCAACTCAGACGGACCCGTCGATCCGTTGCGCACTAGCGGTGACAGTTCCTACAATGAACAAAAAAAAAACTTGAAAAAACAAAAGCTTCTGAGATCGAAAGAACAAAGATGACCTTCAAATAACAGATAATGAAGAAATGTATTAATATCTCTGATAGATTGCGAAAAAAGGTGAGATATCAAGACATTTTTACCAACTACTCAGCTCAGAACCTCAAAATCTGACCAAATACGTTCCAAAGTAAAGTCCAAAATTCACCTTTTCCATAGTTATTGGCGCTTTGAAAATGAACACTTCAGCATCCGGCAGGTGGGCGCCTTTGTATCGCTGGAATTCAAAACATGTAAATATTCATTCTTTATGAAAAACGATGAGTGCGTGGGCGGAGTAACACGTGGTGTTATGCTATATGCTACAAGTGGCAAACGAGGCCATCAGAAGTGATGAGGGCGCGTAGATCACGACCTCAAGAGATCAAGCGGTCAAAACGCGGAGATCAAATTCACACGGTCGCGGGGGTGATGAGGTGACGGTGCCGCGGCGGATGAGCAGCCGGGCAGACGACGTTCGCTGCGGCGGCGAGTGCAGCGTCCCCGGGTACGGACGGGCAGCAGGCCCTACGGGTGGTTGGAAGCTGTTCATGGGGGGATCCACGAGTGCACCGGCGGACGAACGGCCACGGAGGTGGCGGGCGGCCACCGCCGCCGCAGCCGTGATGGTAGCCACAGCCACGGCCAGCCAGCCGCCCAGCAGCAACGGCGGTGTCCGTCGTCGCCGTTGCGGCCAGGCGACTAAATCGCAACGGCGACAACGATTCGCACTCGCCGCTGGCTGGGGTGGGCTGGGTGAGCAGCTCGGCGTCGTCGTCGTCGTCGCCGTTGCCGTCGTCGTCGCCAGTCCTCCCCCACCCAACCGCCACCGAAGCGGGCCGCGCAGCAACGACTGGTGCCCACCAGCACGCGGCGACCCTCCGCTCCGCCGCACACTGCCTCGCCCGCACTCTGCCACCCCCGCTCTCTCTCCGCAACCCGCACTGCCTCATCGCTAATCGGTGCCCCTCCGTCGGCCCACACACACTCTCCGCATCGACTCGCTCCTTCCCCCCTATCCCCATGGCGCGCTATCTGACCTCCCAGAACAAAATCGATGGCCTACCGTGCAGAGTGACGACCTCCTGCATTATTTGCGGCCGCCCCGACTGGGGGATGATGTTTGCGTCTCTTCGCAACGCATGCTCTTTCCGGGGCAAGGTTTGCGCCAGTGCGAATGTAGGGTTACGACTTCAGTTGCAGGAGGCGGCGCTACAAAAGCCGCTCTCTCGCCATCGCGCTCATTTGTCGCCACGCTGAGAACCGCAAGTTCCGTCTACGCTAGCGATAATTTTAGAGATATTCTAAGCGTAGCGCGCATGGTGCAGTGGTTAGAGGTGCTTTGCGACGCACACACGGTCAATCAATCGATTGGCGATGGTTCGATCCCGCGCTTCGCACCCACCAAGCCTTCCTTCCCTCAGAGGGTCGCTGAATTGATAACAGAATTGTCTGGGAGGATAGGCAACCTGGCCTGATATGTCTGTAGGCCACAGCGAGTGATTGTATAGGCCAGCTATGCATCCAATCACCTCAAACGAGGTTAAAAATTACTACGAATTATATGTTACACTTTTGAGTGCGCGTATGGCGTAGTGGTTAGAGGCGCTCTACGACTCATATGTGGCCGATGGTTCCATCCACGGGCACGCTCTCGAAGTCATCTTATCTTTTCAGGGTTGACAAATCTGTGCCACATTTGTCTGGGTGGATAGCAGCACTAACCTGATACGCCGAAGTGAGATGGCGAGTCATTGTGAGGCCAGATATGCATTCATATCATCTCGAACGATTCTAAGAATGGAGACGAATGCATGACGCATCCCTCAAGGATCGATCAACACCGAGAGCTTCATTAAATTAGTGTGATAAAAAAGATAAAGAACAAAGTTTTCAGCGTTGATTAGTCCCTAAGAAATGCGCCATGCATTCGCCTCCATTCGTAGCACGGTTTGAGGTGATACGAATGCTGTCTAGCTCTTATAACGACTCGCGATGGCTCACCCCTACGCATCAAGCCTGTGATGCTATCCTCCCAGTCAAATGTGACACCGATTTGTCAATTCTGAAGGGATAAGAAGGCTCGGAGAGCCTTGGCCGCAGGATCTAACCATCAACCTCGTGTGGGTCATAAGGGACCTATAACCACTACGCCATATGCGCCCTTATAAGTGTAATAAAAGAAGGTTCTTATCAGCAGAGCTCTATGCACGTAGTACTTTTGTATACATCAATTCCCGCTACCCTAAGTGCAAAGGTATAAATGGACGCTGCTTTGAAGTCATCAAAACGCCGTTCGCTGTTTATCTTTACACTCACAACGATTTAACGGCCCATTTTCCCACACTTCACCAGTATTTTCTGCTTTTACCAAAAGAAAATCCGTATTGTTTTTCTGCACTCGCTCTGTTTGACGTGCTTAAAGAGCAAAGAAAGGAAAATAAAACAATTAACGGTGGAAATCTTCACCTTAAACTTTCGCAAAGGCTTAGCCGAGTCGATGTGCATGGGTGCGCCACCATTTAACGGATCATAATTTTCATCGTCGACAGTGGCCTGTAATATCACTTTTGTGTAGACCGACTTCGAGCTGGTAATGAGGCACCTTTTTTTTTGGGATGCACCAAAGAATTTAGTCATAAGCAGACCTTCTCAGGTAGTTTCAAAAACAGTGATGATGGCTCTCCTTTTGCGAATGAACTACCCGGAACCCGTGATTCACACACGAAAACGTCGCATTCAGGAATCTCGGTTGGTCGCTCTGAGAAGGAATATTTGAAAGGAATATGAAGAAACAGCAGGTAATGTTGAGAACAAGACCTTTCACAAATTCCTTTGGTGTGAGAACGGCGCAATGGCTCTGGATATCTTCGATTCGTCGTGTTTGATCAGGTTGATCGACGGCGAAAACCTAAAAATTTTATCTAAACTTTTTCCCCATGAACAAAAGGCGTCTCGATCCGAGCTAATTTAGCTGCAGTAGTAACATAGTTTGTAAAAGTTCAACACAAGAATTATACAAATCAGTAAACCCAATTTTGGAAATGTCATATACTTTTAGGCCATTAGGTCAACCTATATGTAATCAACTACACACTATGAAATATCAAACACTAAGAAAAAGTCCTAGTTACTCGCTGCATATAACTACCAATAAAAGGTAATAAAGAACTTCTCACCCTTGCATGACCACCAAAAGTTTGACAAAAAAAATTTAATTGAGCAAAAAACGCGCTTGAGCGTGAAACGTAATCTTATTCTCGCTGCTACAGCACACTAACAAAGGCTTTTTATTTGGAAACCAAATACACCACTGAAATCGTCGTCCTTTCGACTTTTAAATGGCTAGCAAAGTCGGTGGAAAAGCTCTGTCTGACGAAAAATACAAGGAAGTGAGCGCGCACTCAGATTAATGCAAGCTATACCCAATGGGTTAAAAAAGCACATAGAAAAGCACTTTTTTTGAAAACCCACCAACATATGGATGTACAATTCATGCCCGGTGACACAAAGAAAAACTCTTTCGCTATTGTAAATTTAAGAAAATCAGATGTAGAGTACGAGAGACGAGGAGAGGGCGTAGCGCAGTTGTGACGATGGCGTTCATTACGACCACGGACTCAATCCGCCTCAGCTGACCGAGTCACTCTTCTTTCCGGAGTCGAGAAGTTAGTGCTAGACTTGTCTGAGAACAACTCGCTCCCTGCAGTCTAAGTACGATCGCTCTAATCTAATCATTCATAGAATTGGGAACTATTAACTTGATCGAATCAACCCTAAAAAAGGCAATGATCCTCAAGCAGTAACCAGATCCTAGCACGTAAATCTCAAGGACTTTTAGAACAATGGAGGCGAGGACACGAATCGAATGCAAGATTTTGGAATCCGCACAACAGATGTGCAGATGGGTAAAATGAAAAATGATATTAAAAAGATAAAAAAAGAGCTCAAAATAAGGTCTGTGCTCATACTCTATAACTAAGTCATTTCATGTTCAAGAATACTGTAATGTTCGAGCGATCCGTTGAGCATCCAATTATACGCGTCCATACACTGAATCTCAAAGTGAGTGTGATTTCTTTCATGAAGCTGACTGACAGAAAATCCCCCTAGGTGCTAATTCAACCTGCACCTGGCCCACCGCCTTTCACCTTACGAGAGTGGGGCCAAATTTATTGCTCTAATTCAAAAAGCGTTCTCTAGCCCGCCCTTCGCAGGATCTTAGGGAGAATCAACTTGCCCAGCGGTCAGAAACATTGATAGAAAACGAACCAGCCAAAGCGAAGTGCATTAATAGGATATCTTTGTGGATGTGAAGAATGCGAGAAATGGAATCGAATGCAGGTGCTGAGATCCATACATGTGATGTAAGATCATGTGATAGAAAAAATCACAAGCTTGCACATAACATAACTACGAATGGACCTTGATCAGATTGTGAGACATGACTTATGTTTAAAATGGTTAGCATTTTTACGACGATGAAACTATCGAATATAGTGAAGCAACAAGGGGGCGCCGTGACCAAGTGGTTGTGATGCTCGTCGCGGAACGTGAGAAGCCGAGCTCCATCCCCAACACCGGCAGTCAACAACAACGCCGCCATGGAACGCCACAGCCAGACTATCGCCGAGATTGGAAGCAGACTAGGTCAACCAGTATTTTACGACGTTCGAGAAGGAAATGAAAAAAACGAATTGAATGCTCAGAATACTTTGACCCCCACAGTGTAAAAAAAACACTGTGAAGACGGATCAATAAAGTAAACTAGAAAGTGAAGCAGCAAGTACCTAAATTATATTCCAAGGGATATTTCTATTCTCATGGGTAGCAGTAAAATATATTTTGAAGTGTTCCAAGGTTGCATTTTATAAATAATTCAAAATGTGAGGTTAGCTCACTACAGTACTGAAACTACTAAGGCAAGAATTTTAACATTATCCGTATTCTTGGCTGGGAGAGGCCTACCTCATGGCGGTGATCGCTGATTATGCACAGTCAGGCACCTTCTGGTGCCATCAAAATAAAGGGTCTCACTTGACAATGAGATGTTTCTGCGATTGCTTTTTTGAATGAAGGCTTCACGCTGAGTAGCTTCAGTGCACGGCAAGAATAGTAGTAAGTTTGGTTCTTAATCAATGATTATCGGACCGAGACTACGCCTATTATTGCGTTCCGACGTCTTCTTGGATGCTACTCAGATCTCGTTCACAGCCACTAGCTCATACCGACATATGTGAATAGGAATGGATTTGTCGTACCTCCGGTACTCCCTTTCGAAATCCGACATGCTAATTCATTGGTGAACAATCAAACACCTGGTCCAGACAAGATAAGACCGAAGGTGTTCTTGTACACGATGGGAATAGATGAAAGTTTCACTGTCACTCAATCGAGTGACTCGACAATCAACGGAACAAGAGATGACAGAATTTCGTCATGAAACTGAAACATTATAGCGCTAAAAAATAGCATTTTTCTCGCTTTCCATGCCAAATTTTTTATCTCGAACAAAAAAAAAACCATTGAATATTTGCCAGCGGAAGGCGAAGACAACGCCTCTGATGCTACCGGTAGTCGTGCTTGCGTGAGAAATTTCAAAGCATAGATCACATTTTGTTACACAACATGTCCGATTTTGACTACAAAGTCTTCTGTTTAACTCTGTAAAACTCTCAACTCCTTATACAGCACAATTTCAAATCACTATCAGGAACCAATTTAGATCTCAAAATATTATAATCTAAAGAGTATAACATTCGTACTATGAGTAAATTAGCAGATAAAAACGTCGAAAAAGCGATGAGTTACTGTAATTTTTTACACTCAACAGATCTCTCTTACTTTTCTGTACAAAACTAACAGAAAATCATAAATCTAAGAAAGAATGAATTCGAAAAAAAACCTCTCGCACAAAAAATGTCCGCCCGCAATCATGTTGAATTTCCGTTGGCCGAGCTAACCAGCCTCCACTGAACCACTCGCTACCGCTGAAACAATTTCAATTGATTACTTTCACCATCAGAAAATTCAAGAGATAAAATTCACTCTTTTTCTCTCCACAGCTTATCAATACGCATCACATCACACATCGGTTTCTGTGGGTTGAACACTAGTACAAATTGACCGACATTATGATGCTTCCCACTATGGGTTCGCATTGCATGAAAATATGTACGCCCATCAGCATCTGCTTCTGAGCGAGATGGAACCTAGAAGATGGGTGGTAAATGATGGAAGATTGAGAACGTTTCAACAAATTTTCACCTCTGGTCGGTCAATGTCAAGAACCACAGAATCTCTTAACCGACTATCCTCTTCCGAACTGGCCGATGATTGCGAATGGGACTTCTGAAAGTGCCCTCTATCTATGAGAACAATATTGTAATAGGCATGAATATTACAAAATTCAAGTGACTCTTGATATGAGATACTTTTTTGAACACAAGTAGAAAAATAAAAAAGCAACCATGATACCACTATGCCTATGAAGTAAACGAATCCATTCAATTTTTTGGCCTATTTTGCATATCATTCAGTCAAAACTACAATCTCGTCTTACAAGAAATTACATATGATATCCGCTGATGAATAAGAATAATCACTATATAAGAAAGCTTGAGCGAATCCATGGATGTTGCTGAATGAATGAAAAACAACACATTACCTCATCATCTTCTCTGTGCGTCACACTATCCGCCTTCATAAACTCGCTCATTACACGAACAGGAGAATGTGGGCGTGACCTTGGGGTTAACTTTAGCTTTTCCTCTTCATCTGGATACGGCCAATTCTACGAAAAAAAATGTTTTAAAACAATCTTGCAAATAAATGCTAATTACTGGTCTAAAAACAACACAAAATGGAGAAACTCGGGAAAAAATGCAACTTTTGAAATACACATTTTACCTTCAGCTTAGCGAAATAACGTGGTTTGCCCAGGTACCGACATTCACACACGTATACATCTTTTGGGTCAATACCTTCGACAATATTGTGAATGGCTGTTTTCAAAGAGATTACTACACATCTACCACATAGCCGCTCTACAAGAACCGTATCGATGAACGGTGTTACAAATACCTAAAAGAGTAAGTATGACCTGTATTCACGAAATGATGGGAGGAAAACAGCATATGCGTTACCTCGTTCTCGACGAATTTCCTATTGGCCAAATGCAGAGTTTCGTGAGGCCGATACACCCATTTTCCCCTTACCATCATATCGCCAGTGTCAGTCCTACAAGAAAACTCAATAAGACTCTGAAGAAAGAATTCCTTCCCAAAACTTCTGAAGATATGCACTACTTACTTGAAAATTCGTTCTATGCGGATTATATGCGGTGGGGCACGTGTATTGTCATCTGTTCGAGTGATGTAAGCGTACGATGGTGTAACATACTCAACTCCGTCAAAGGTTAGCGAATCCATATCAACCTCCCCATCCTAGTGTATACAATGTTATTACATAGCGAACTCATAATGGAATAATCCATAGTCAAATGAATAAAGAAAAGCAAGTATGCCAAAATGCCAAAAACAGTAAGTAAGTATACTTAAAAATAAATCTAACCTGCTTCTCAATTTCTTGATCATTACTTTCACGCCTTTGTATCTCAGCTTCTTGATGCATTTTCGACTTTCGTAACTTCTCAACACATTCCAGTACATCCTGATTAGGAACTATCTTATGCGAAGATAAAAATTAAGTAATCAAAGAAAAGAGGGAAAACATTCCAGAAACTCAATTACATTCTCAATTGTAGAAAATGCAGTTGAAATCAGCACTCCTTTGCACTGTATATCTCTTTCTTGGATAAACGCTAATTGCAGCTCAGTGGCATCTTCGAAAAGCTGAAATGCTACAATAATCGTAAGAAGATATGCACCAGGGCAACTTTTTTTTCCTCATCAAAGCAATATTATAGAACAGCGACTGACGACACTGTTACCAGTTATGTTACATACGAAGTAAAAAAGCGAAACAGAAGCTCTACAACTCTGCAAAAAGCTCTTAACATCACGAAACTTCAAGATATAGTCAAAAGCTCAGAATTAGATTAAGGATCCAATAAAAAGTTCTGTGTGATTTTATCATGCACAAGAAGCATTTAGAAATAAAATTTATAGAAAACGATAGCGCTAGTATACAAATTCAATCGAAGAGCGAGGTAAAAGGCGTTATAGGTTAGCTACATCTTACCTAAACTTTATTTCATATGCACAGCTTCCAAAAGACATTTATCAAAGAATACCATTAGGAAGCTCAGAAGGGAAAAGCATCACGGTTCTATAAACCTTTCATGATTCATGGTCTTATTCTGGACAAAACCGTGTCTCTCAAGTACGTTCACTAAGGTAACGAAAAGGTATTTGATGTAAATAAGCTAATAAAGTGCTCTGTAGGCAAAGCAGCAATGAAACAATGACATTTCACTGAAGTATTGCCTTCACGAAATGTTTGAACATGTACTGTAAATTTGAATGAATCAAGACACCGCTTAAGTTAACGAAATAACATACAGTGTGAAATGAAAACAAGACGAACAAATCGAGGTATAGTTTGTGCGGTTTGATGCATGTTTACACATACATATGCATATAAACACATAGATGTATGTGTGCGTATGTGTGTACTATACACATATGCATGCATATACGTACAAATATAATATTATACATGCGCAAAGACATGTGTACATATACATATGTATATATGCATATATATTTAGATAATTTTTATCCTTTTATTTAGATGCATATATATATATATATACGTATATGTATATATATATATGCATGTTTACATACATTAACGTGCACGTTTGCATCTTTGAATGTACGTGTGTGTGCACCATGTATGTATATGTGTATGTGTGCATGAGGAACACGTACCAACTTCTAAAATTCCCCGTTAAATGGGAAAAATCAGAGCTTTAATCCAGTACTTGATGAAAGTCAATCACGCTCGGGGAACGGGCAGCTATATAGTATAAGAATAAAGGCCAAATGACTCGTTTCCTTCTCACTTGCAAATAAAATTCACGGTACACAGCGAGAAGAAATCCAAACGCATTTTACAGAATAGTACCCTTTCTCATATAGTTCGGAAAACTTATGCACGTGCACAATATGAACTAATGAGGAATTACTTTGGAAAGCGAACAGGTCCAAAACAGCCATACTGACAAAGGGCGACGTACCTTAGAATCACTCCTACTCAACTCTCGCGCACGATCGAACAAATCGAAGAAGTCCTTCTGGAATCGATCTAAGCGACGATAGCGACCCTTAATTGTCGAGAGATTTATAATCAGTAAAATCGGAAAGACATATTGTTTACTGGAAATAACCGAAAAAAAAAACTATTAATTTACTGCGATCTCAAACGACGCTAGTAACAACTTTTATGACGCCTCACCTTTCGCCGATATAGAACAGATTTTGAAATTGGATTTTTGAGCGCTAGTGAAAAGTTAATATGAATCGCAAATGGAACACATCATGAGCTCATTTGTTCGCTGCATTATTCCAATCTCGTTTCAATTCAACATACCATAATTAAAACAATAATTCAACTCTGGATTTTATATTTCGCGCCTTGAACCGCTTCCAAACCGTGGGCAAGTTAATAGAAGCTCATCATAATATCAGCTGCTTAACAGCCTTAACAGTCTTAACTTTTGCCGGGCATGAGAACGAATTTAACAGTGTCGAAAAGAATGAAACCATACCAGGGCTCGTCGACCAAGTAGCCCTGCTCAAGAAATTTATCACGCGGTTCTCGAAATTGCATAGCGAATTTATGATTTTCTCTTCAACCCCTTACCACACCCATGACAAAAGATGTAGTAACGGTACTACATCACCAAAGGTATTTACTGCCGCACAGCAGTATATAATAGAGTCATTCAACTCCGATCTTAGAGACACATGCTATGATAAATTCCTATCAGATTTTTGTTTTGTTGATGACATCTTCATGTATGCAAAGAGTATCAACGAAGAGATACCATGCTGAGGTCAACGAAGCAGGTTACAGAGTGAAAAGATCGAATCGCAGTTTGATCAGATGAAGACCCAATTTATGGAAAACACATGTGACGCAGGTGAAGAGATAGAAAGAGGTAGACCCTGATCAGAGAATTACGTATGCTTAATCTAAGCGTAACACAGAGAACAACATGAAGGAATTAGACAAGAAAAGAAAAACAGTATAGGCCTCATTTGGCGCTCTCAAAAAAAGCCACTGACAGAGAAAGGCTTCGAAAAACTGAGTGCATTTTTTCGATTCAATGGCCCTCCTAGCGCAGTGATATGCAGTAGAAGTGGCCTGACATTCAACCATGTACCGGCACACCCAAGGAAAACAAAAGGGGAAAGACCAACTTTAATCTACGTAACCTCTCTCAACATAAAGACAAGGGAATTCTCATAAACAGTGAGAGAGATGACTCGGCCACATGAAAAGAACAAGATGACTCGTACCGCCGTTATGCGCAGACCAAATGACGATCACGCGGCGAAGGAACGGATGGAATACATGCTGTGGCGGCACGCTCGTAAATGAGTGGTTCAAGCATCAAAGTTAATGAGTAGTAATCCATTTTGAGAATGGATAAGAGAAGTTTGTTCAACAGAAAAAAGAATGAAAAACAACGAACTTGATAGAGAAAACTTTGACATAATTTAGAACTTGGAAAAAGCACCTTATCTATATTACGTTTGATTTGATCAAAAGAGAACGGCCATTCATCTGGTGAGATACAACGCGCTTTCAAAAGTTCTGGAAGCTCGGCAAACGAATCGCATCGACAACGACCGTCGGAATCCTGAAATGCAACATATATAGCATACAGTGCTACGAATAGGCCTTAGGGAATAGGAATAGGAATAGATCATAGGCTATGACGGTCACCTTTTTACTGAACACGGCTACAAATATATTGGTAAACATCGTTCGAATCTCAAACTGAACTCGAGGAATACAGTCCTCGGCAGCACCGAACTCACGTTTCTTCTCCAATACTAGGCGTTGCAGTGTAACTGCATCCTGTGTATAAATGATCTATAGAAAGTGAAAGTGACGGAGCTCCAATTGTGTTAGACTTTACCTTGTAAATAGTACTCTCTGGTTCGTTATATCTGCAAGCGTTTTCAAGCATTAAAGATAAATCGGCAACGATGTCCACCCATCTTCCGTAACCATGAGCTTGAAGACGTTGGTGAATTCGTTGCAGATCCATAGGCTTCCTTATAACTTCATAGTAATCAGGATACTCCTAAAGTTGACATTAGTTGTTAACATAAATTCATATGAAAGCTCACAACGTGGATATGGGCTTAGCAGTAGTTTCTAATGTTTGTAACTTTGTAAAAGGCAAATCAAAGCTTGGCAAAACTTGTATGGGGAAGAGAAGAAAATGGAATTCATATGGGAGATAGGAAAAAAGCTTTCTAACCTCTTTTGTTGGCAGTTTAACGAAGGCAGTAGCGAGCTTTCTTCCATCTGTATCAGTAGCATCGCGCACGACATGATACATCTTCCACATTTGTTGTTCATTTGGAGGAAGCCTACAAATTAGTGCTACTGTAATGGCAACAGAGAAAAATGTATATAAATCCTTTCGATGGCGATGCTAAAATTGAAAATACACTAGCAAAAATGGAAGATAAAACCAGACTTCAACCACAAATTGTGAGACATATTCTCTGTGTTTACCAATATACAGTATACGGCTAGCCTCTAACTGGTGTGGGATATGCATACTCATAAACAAAGCCTACTTAAAACGTCTAAACTCATAACATTACTCATAAATCAGAAAAAAAGGTAATAGCATCACTGAGTAGAGGAAAAGTGAAAAGAAACGAATAACGTGTGAGGTACCTCGCGATGTTCTCTTCAAGCTTTTTTTCGCTTTTAGGAGTTCGTCCTTTTTGTTGAGACGTCGAAACGGAATTTCTGAAAAAGGAAAAGTTTACAAAGAAAAGTAGACAGACCAACTATATCGGAGAAGACAATAAAAAATCAAAGAGTGTTCTAAATCAGCAATGATTCACAACTTAATCGGCAGTAATAGCAACATTAGAGACACAATATGTCAATGATTCGTGCGTTTAGCCAGTGTTAACTGCAGAGTGGACAGAAAAGAAACGGAATTGCAAACAATTAACATAACGTTCACAAGAAAGAAAAGGTTAGCATAAACTTCCTTCACCTAGTTGAAGAATTTGATGAGTCGTCATCTGAGATACCGCCAGTACCATTTATAAGACCGTTCGCACACTTCGCCGCCGCTCTTAGCGGTTTAGTCAGTTTCGTCTTGAGCCAACTAGAGGTAGACAAAGGTTAACGTAAGAAATGAAACTACTCTTCCACACCTTTAGATTTTAACACGTGTCGCAGAAAATCAACAATGTTAGGTGTCTTATAACAAGCGGCATGGACAGACAAAAAAGGAGAACTTGGAACGAGTAAAAGGGGATTGATCATAAAGAATTTGGCAATTTTCCTTTATATCGATTCATCTTTTGACTCTTGAGACGCAAAGCTTCTGCGCTTCTTTTATAACTTTCAGTAGTTTTTCGCTAGTCTGAATCTCGGCAATTTCAGTGCTGTATTTGGTTAGTGAAAAGACGTTCTTAGAGCACTGTAGCGGTGAGAACAAAATTGGATTTCACACTTGGCGTACATTATCGCGCTGGTCAAATCGTCTGTGCGCAGTGACCTCAAAGTCACCTTAGAAGGGCACAATTTTCGTTATTCAATCCAAAACTTTTCCTCCGTTTCGCAGAAATATCCGTATTACTTAATGCAAAAGAAGAATAACTTTCCATCGTTGGTGGACATTAGATTCTAATTTATTTCATGTTACCGCATTATTCCGTCCAAAATTAGTTCCAAAGTCAACAAAATTAATGCAATCAAACAAGTACTACAAGCCTCTTAAGGAACAGTTCATAACTCGGAGCTGAGCAAAAAATGCGTCTCGAGTGTAAAACGTGACTTTAGATTCGCTACTGCAGCGCTCTAAAAAGGTCTCATAAACCAAGTACAACTAACATTGGCGAGATTTAAGTTGTCGAATGTTTACTGAAAGTCTGGGGAAATAAGGTCTTGTCCCCAAAAGATTGAAAAATGAATTGAGACAAAGGAGTTGCACTCAATTTTTGAAGTTATTGGAGCAACACTCACCCAAATTTCTGTTTAAGTGCAAGCGGACTTTCATAAGGAGCATCTTTATCGTTCGCATGAGCAACAGTGACCATAGTCAGTAGTGAACTAGCATCACGAGAAATTTGAGAATTTGACTCGTTATACTGTCGTGCATTATTGAATAAGATTGTAAAATCTTCCATTAATTGTATGGACGATTGGTACTGAAAAAGAGAGCTACAGAAGAGTGTAATGAGCAAATTCATATTTTGGAAATTCACTACCTCATTACTCTCTATTTTTCCCTTGATAGTTTTCAAATCAATAGGATGTTCGATAACTTGGTAGTAGTCTGGATATTGCCGTGATGATGGTAGCTCCATGAAAGCGCCAGCTGGCCAATACGATCCTACCTGAGAATAGATCTGACTCTGTTATCTGTTCAACCATATTACAAACTTAAAGCGGAAACAACCAGCTATTAACCTTATGATCATAAAGGAGATCCCAGAACACCATCAGTTTCTGGCGGAACCTGAGCATGAGCTCATCCATACTTTTTCTTCCAGGTCGACTCGGTAAAGAGATGTGTTCTGCATTCTTTGCTGTCGATATCGATCGCATTTTCTTGGTAGAGCGATATTTCTTCTTTTCTGATGAGACAGAAGTATCCTTAGAAAACCATATCTTGAGTTTGAATCCAAAGAACATGAAGTAGATCACAGCGGTAAGAAAATACAAACCTTTTCGTCTGAATCGCTATCAATATCGACTTTCAAGTTCTTAGGAGATTTTAAACACCTCGAAGGATATTTGAACTTTTTGCCGTACAGCTGAAAGATAATATATGAATGATTACTAACCCAACTATAATCAAAAGTCAAGAACTGCTATTCAAGCCAAATATTTTACCAATAGTAGAACAATCAATTCATCGATCAAAATGAGGCTACTATTTACCGATAAATCTAAACTCGGTTGCAATTCGCGAGCCTTACGAATAGCAAGATTTTGCAACTTTTGCGCAGCAATAAAAATATCCGACGTCTCCATGTTGTACTCACAAGCGTTTTCGAAGATCTGAAAGCTAGTTTCATTGCAAATATGAATATATGACTCCAATTCAAAACTTTCTGGTTAATCAAACCTGGATGAAGTCCTTGAAAAGCTCTTCGAATGCTGTGTAGCCATTCCTCTTCAACTTCCTATTTATCATGAATAGAGACATAGGACGGGAGATCTCATCAAAATAATCGGGATAATAACTGGAACAATTTATGCACTAACAAAAATTCGAAGTTACAAATGCAAAATATCGAAATTACCTCCTACTCGGAAGTTCGAGAAACGGGTCAGAGAGATTAGTTTCGTGATCTTTATCATTAGGAGCATTTCGGATAGTCCAGTAGAGCTTCCAAAACGGATCCTAAAGACGTTTGAACTAGCGAGCATATACACGAACTTAAACAAATTTCGTTAATCAACAACGAAACGATGGCGTACGAACATCGCTCTCTTCAGTGTCTTCGTCTTCTTCAGAGTCTTCGGAAAGTTCAGCAGCAGCAGGCAGTGCAGGTTGGGCAAGAAGACCACTGACAGCACGTTGTACTTTTTCTCGACTGAAGGGATTACAATGAGCAAACTACAATAAGAAACCATATACACAGCGTGTAGATAAATAGGTGAAGACCAACCGCCTAGGATGAACCCCTCTCTCCATGACTTGTTCCGACTTTCCTTTGAAATATTTCATGAGGGCTATCGCATCCTTATAAAGCTCGCTTCCTTTACCACTGAACTGCTAGAAAAAAAACGAGTAGATAGGGGAAAACGTTCATAAATGATGTTTAGAAAAGAAAAAAAAAGACAGATATGCTACCTGAGCATTGCGACACAGTGTTCGAATGTCCCTCTCAACTTGAGACATTCGTTTGTAAGCGCCAGACCTGGTCTTCTCCGCGATCGTCTTCAAATCCATTGGATGACGGATCTTCTCGTAATATATCGGAAATTCCTTCAAGGTGAGTATAGATGAAAAGGCAGACAGTGCAGTTCTAAAACAAAGAAACTTCAATTCCTACCTCCTTGCTTTGCAACACTCGAAATGGTGGTGAAATAAGACGACCAGTGGAATCGGTCAATTCTAAAAGTCCGCACAGAATGTCTTCCACCATTACACTTTCTACCTCATCCGCAGACACAGAAGATGAAGCTCGAGAACTACGTGCAGGTGAGATAGATCTAAATCTACCACTTCAGTATAAGGATCGCAACTTACAATTTCTAATCAACAGTCTAAATACGTAATGGAAAAGACACACCTTCCTGAATCCCACGGAGTATCACTTCCAGAACCTGACGGGTCATCGTAAGAGACATCCAGTGGCTCACCCTTTATAATCTTCTCTTTGGTGCCCCGATATATTTCGAGCAGTTCATTGGCCGCTCTGTACTCTTCAGCCTCCTCCTGAAAAGGTATATAAGTCATAGATCTAATAATATTCATTCGGTTTACGAAGCTAAGAAAAATATTTGTATTCAGGATACAAAAGAGGCAATAATCAAATCCAAATATTTGTGCTCGGACAAAATTGAGTTACAGTGATACGAAGAGGGAGAAAGCGCAGTGGACAGTGATGAATGTTATTAGGAAACAAGATTTGATCCTCTCTTCCCACGCTCCCAGACACGACCACACTGGGACGCCTTGGCTTGACTAACTCAAAGATTACGAAGGGAATCGTCTCGATCAGCATATTAAAACATTCATATGGAAAATGAGATTCTTCAATAGCACCCGAAGTGACACTTGAATATTCAAGGACCTTCGTGGGAGGCCAAAAAAGGAAAGAGAAATGAATGGAAAGAAGAAAGTGCTGGGATCCGAGTGCATGTGGTAACTGACGTAAAAGAAAAATACATGAAAAAAGGAAATAAGGTGATGCCACTCCAAAAAAAAACCTTGTAGTAGTTCCTTGTATTGTCTATAAGAAGTTCGATGTCGTTACAGAATTCGTCAAACGACTGATATTCCTCAGTTTTCAGCTTTTGCTGAATTCTTGTGAGATCGATGGGAGATTTTATTTGTTTGTAGTAGTCAGGTTCCGTCCTAGAAAAATCTTACTCATGTAGGAAAACACCCATAGGTGTCCCGTAAACTTTGAGAACACTATCTAGAGACAAACCACCTTACCTCCGAGAAGGAGTCCGGATAAATTTGTCAGATAGCTGCCTATTTTCGCTATCAGTGTAGTGTCTCAATACATCAAAAACGCCCTGAGCTTTGCGATTCTAGAAGTAAAATAACGTCGTGATGAAAAAAAAAAACACGACTTCAGACTACTAAGTCAAGAAAAAAATCATAAGCAGGTTTAAATAAAAGGATAAAGCTCTCGGCGTTGATCTATCCCTCAGGGATGCACCATGCATTCGTTATCAATTTTTACTTCGCTTGAAGTAAATGAATGCAAATCTGGCCTTTGCAATGACTCGCGGTGGCCTCCCGCTATACCGAGTCAGTGCTGCTTATCCTCCCAGACAAGTCTACGACCAGTTCGGTACCAATTTACCTACCCCCAAGGAAGGACAGCTTGGTAAGTCACGAGCGCGAGATCGAACTATCGACCTTATGTGTGACGCGGAGCACCTCTAACCACTGCGCCATACGCGCTCCATTAAACAGGTACAAATTGAAATGAAACAAAAATTACGTAGCAGGAATCTAGCACATTTGATCTACGCATAAAGGGCTATATTAAGCAGAATCGAAGAGAAACTAGAACACTACACTCACACGAAATTTAGTGAGATCGTTCGATAGCAGGAGGTAAAATCTTAGAGAGAAAGTAAACAAGAAAAAAAGCCAAAGTTAGTAAAAAAACAAGGAAAAAACAAGACAAAACACGACTTAGCTTGCCTACCTCTTGAGCTATTCTTTCCTTCTCTTTGGCAGCGATTCTACCTCGTCGTCGCTTTAAGGCAGGATGTCCATCTGGTGGTGAATTCTCGGCAGCAGCAGCAGCAGCAGCAGTGTCTTCCGAACGTTTCCTCTTCATCGTGCTCATTTGAACTGCCCAAAAAATCACAAATTACTTCTTCTAAAGAGAGAGAGACGAAGAGAAGAAAAGAAAAAAGAAAAAGGCGAGAAAATTGTCGACAAGAAAGCACGGAGCGAGACATGAAATGAGAAAAGAACACGCCATGTCCCATCTGTAACGAATTGTCGATCCGCTGCAATAGCATGGAATCACGTCCATTCAGAGATTATTTCTATTGGCCTGTTCAGGGAATGAAAAAAAAAACGGAAAGAAAAAAAAAGAGAAGCAAAATGAATAGTATAAAAAAGAACGAGAAAAATGGCATTCTTTCGCCAGAGGGCGGTTTTTTATTATTATAAAAATGATGCAACAATAAGTGAATTATCTGAAAAGAAACAAAAGAAAAGAGAAGTAAATACAAAAGTAAAGTACAGGGAATAAAACCGTTTGAATCTGCCGTGGAAATAAATCTCAAAAATGACGGCAAGTTGAATGACATTCTTTCTTCTTCAAGCAGACTTTCATTAATAAATTTGATGCAGCACGAAGTACACTGTAAAAAAAGGAAAAAAATGGAATAAGAAAATAAAACTTTTCGAATTTCCCGCAAAGATTACTCCCAGAGAAACGGCGAAAAAAAACGATGTTCTTTTTTCTTGGCACATCTTCACCAATATACTGACGATGCGATAATAAGTGTGCTGCTCAAAAATTGGGAAAAAAACGAGAGAAAAAGTGAGAGAAACGAAATAAAAAGCAAGGAACCTTTGATGTCGCCGCGGTAATGAATCGCAAAAATTCGCCGAGACAAATGGAATTTTTTCTTATTACGCCGACTTTTATGATAAATGTGATGTCTAGGGTTTGCAAGAGTCGACCAAAGTTCTCAGAAATCATAGGAAAAAGCGAGATATCCACCCAAAAGAAAAAGAATGGCCTATGTAAGAGAGAGATCGGACAGAGCTTTAGGAACCATTCTGCAAGGCGCTGCAGCAACCAGATAGGCCCGGGCCGAGAAAGAGGCCTGAGCCTGGCCAGCACAATGTTCAGCGAGCTCAAAGAGGACTGCAAGGTCCTGCGAGCAGTACCATTCGCGTCAGAAGGGTCCATGTACCGATAGATGACTACTTGGGGAGGCCATGCTAGCACGAACGACGACGAATTTGAATCCGCAACGACGGACGATGCGACGCCGCGGCAGGCAGGCGACGAGCGGCTTGGTGCGGCCCGGTGCGGATGCAGCGGCGGCCAGCAGAGAGAGCGCATCGATTGCAGAGAGAGCAGAGAGAGAGTAGCATAAAACCGCCGCCGCCGTCGTCGTCGACCGAACGCGCGCGCGCGCGCCGCCGCGTTGACCCAGCGCCATCGTCAATAAATCGATTCCGGGGCCGGTCGGCCAGGGAGTTCCCACAAAAGAGCACCGTCCTCTGACCCACTTCAGCTTCGATGGAATCGCTCTAGACCACCCCGTCGCTATCCAGGACCCCCGCCTCGACTCGCAATCTGATCGCTTTTTATAATCGAAAATAATGAATTTTTGACACCGCTGCAAGATTGACGCATCTTCGGACATTTCTGGAAGAGGAAGTGAGTTTGTCTCTTCTCATTATCGGCAAAATAAATCTCTAGAGGTGGGCCATGCCACCAGCCTGACCAGTCTTCTCGTCCTGTACGCACATGTCGTTGCAAGGGACAGACGCGTTTGCAGCGTTGGCGCGCGAAATGTGCACTGGAGCACGTTAGCGACTGCACGCGCGCGAAAAGGAGATTGGAGCTCGTTAGGGACTGTGCGCGCGCGACATGCGACACTCTGGGCTAGTGGTTTTTGAGCCACCATAATGAGATCAAGACAGAGGACGTTGTGTGTTGTCTCGGCAAGGCGTGAGTAGCGCAATGGTTAGAGCTGCCCCGCGACTCAAACGTCAATGGTTCCATCCCGCGCCCAGCTCATCAAGCCTTCCATCTTCCTCTGGTTCGCGGAACGCTTTATTTCGAGTTTTTTCATTTTGCATAACAAAGTTCAGTGAAATCCATTCTCTTGATTTACGACGTGCGCGCGTCTAAGTCGCTCATTCGGGAAGTCTGCGGAGAGGAGACTGGTGGTTTCATCAATAAAGGTGAATGGATTACTAGAGTTTGAAGCCTGGGCGCCGATTGAACCCGCGTCTCACCCTTTCCGGGAACGCGTGCTAGCCGCATGCCCACATCGAAATTCAGTATCTTCGATAACGGCGTTTGTTCTGTCCGTACAAAAAAGAGACATTGGAAGAAACCTTGTTCCCTGAAACACAGCGTCAATCCTCAAGATCCCAGGGCATTGGAGCCATTCACTGCGACATCATGGACACCACAGTGGTGATTCGGCCGGCGATTAAGCGTTATTTCTATTTCAATTTATCTCGTTCTGAGTATTCTGTGGAATGTGTGAACACAAAAAGGCCCAAATGGTCTCAGAATGGGCTGCGAAATACCTGCAAATGTCAGACAGCAACGGATTTACATGATGGGGTATAGTAAACACATGAATAGCAGCGTACAGTCTGCAAGACCTTCCTTGATTTTACTGCTTTCATATCAGTTATGATGATGTGGTACATGTTTTAACACATGCAACATCATGAAAATAGTCGATTAGGTTGTTTTCCGTTATCCGTAAGCAAATAAATACTCGACCCCATTTGCTGTACAAGATTTCTTTACAAGAGTGTTAGTGGTCGTTTGAAAGCTTAGATCTCTGGCTAGAACCGTAAGTGACCGGACTTTCGAGAAGATCCTTTTATAAGGCTATAGAAATCAAAATAAAATCGTGTTCACATCGGCTCCGCAATTCAACTGTTACTTCGCTGGAAGCACGAAAGGCACATGAACGCATAGAGAAAATGTCGTAGTATCAGAGTCAGGCGTTCAATCTGGACTTTTTTCTTTTCAGAAGAAAGAAGAAGTTCCTAATCGAATAAAAAACATCTCACTTTCATGGAGAGAATCGATCGATGATCGCGCCAGTCCCCCCTGCTGCCTCACCTTGCGGCCCGTGAACCGCCCAGAGAACTCATGATCGCGTATGTGAATCACTCGGATTTTCCGTGCTATACTGGAGAGGAACGGCCTTTTGAGAGAATAAACACTACGTTGGAGTCCTTGAATCTTACACTACCGAATGATTACTTTTGTATAAAGAGCTCTATCCGGCAAGGTACCAAACACAAATGTTTTCTTTCTCCTACAGTGTTATCAAAAGAGCTTTTCCAAGAAGCAAACACATTTTTGAGTTCTTCGAGACTTGTCCTATCGAACCAGAACTAGCAGTCTAAGGAATGAGTTTTGTCCAGCGAAATATAAGCGAGAAAAAAAAACGCGTGGTCATGTGAAGCATAATTTCATTCTGGATTTACAGCGTTCTAAAAGGGTGTTTTTGAAGAATTGGCCACGTGCGGCTCTAGCCAG
Source organism: Parelaphostrongylus tenuis (assembly GCA_019055375.1). Taxonomy (NCBI): domain Eukaryota; kingdom Metazoa; phylum Nematoda; class Chromadorea; order Rhabditida; family Metastrongylidae; genus Parelaphostrongylus; species Parelaphostrongylus tenuis. The sequence goes on from JAHQIW010002481.1 coordinate 100,031, forward strand.
AGATTTAAGCTTTTGAATCGTTACTAAAGTTCCTGTGAAAACTTCTTATCCAGCGAGAGGGGTCGTTTCTTCATTTGTTCCCGGATAACGGAAAAGAATCATATATGTACATATATATATATATATACATATACATATACATATGCACATACACATGTATATATGTATATATATGCACGTGTGCACACGTATATATACATCTACATACGTGTGTATGTGCATGTATATACATGCATACTGGTGTGAGCCGTAATCCAAGTATACGACAACTGGCAATCAATCACTCTGAAGGACTATCAAGTTGGGTGATCTTTTCACCTGAAAGAGAGTGTAACTTGTTCGGCATCGATCCTCTATGACAGAGGGCGATTAGCCGAATGACACGTGCCACTGATGAGGCTTGCAAGAAAGCCGAAACGGACATCTAGCACTAAAAGTGACATAGCAGACCTCATGAAAGCTTAAAACGTCCTGTAAGACTATAACTTAGCACTCCTTTAGAAGCGTGAAATAAAGAAAATTTTTGTGAATTGTATACTGCTATCTGCTGTGTTACTATAACCCATCGTGTAAATACGTTGTCTGGCATGTGGAAGTATTTTGCGACCGATGTTGAGACTATTTGAGGCTCTGTGTGCTCGCAAATTCCATAGAAGAATCGCAGCGACTAGGATGAAATAGCTTTTGATTAGTTACCTTTCAGTCGACTGTTTTTACACCTCGCTGTAAACATTGTATGTAATCTTTGAGAATGTTGCGAGTCCAGAACCCGTCGTCTTTCGATATTTTTATAGTCGGTTCTCTCGGGAGCTGTGCTCCCTTACAGGCAGTTATCGAAGACGAACGTTTTACACTCTAGAGTCTATAAGGACGGAACACGTGTATCGGGCTGTGCAAGAGCCCTAACCACACCACGTGACAAGTTGGCTCAAATAATAATGAAAGGATTTATTGACATTTGAGCGTGGTCTTAACAAAGCACTCGAAACAAAGGTATAATGTTGCGAGGCTTTTCGAGTTTGACACGTCAATGACCTGCGTATGTTTCGGCGGTGTCGCCCTCCTCATCAGAGCCACACACACCCCATCAGCCAACCATACTCTATAGCAGACATGGAGATACGTGTTTTTTGGTGGTATCACGTAAAGACGTGATTATCACTCTTTTTTTCTGTGATGGCTTTGGTTGCTAGAGAATATATAGATATCACTTTCCATTCGACTGTTGTCAAAACTTTTCCTCAAGCACTTTTATCCGTCTTCGCAGTGTTTTTTTTTTTAAACTATGCGGATCCAAGTACTTCTAGCATTCTGTTCGTTTTTCGTCTTCTTTTTAAACGTCGCAGAATACTTGCTGAGCGAGTCTCTTTGCACTCTCGAGGATAGCCTGGTTGCGGCGTTTCATGGGGAGTTCGTTGTTAACTGCCGGAGAGTGCTGGGGGTGGACTCGGCCCCACGCGCGCCGCGGCGACCTTCACAACCTCTCGGCCATCGCTCCCCCAACATTCGATGAAATATGTGTGGGAATGTTGACGAATGGGTCGTGTGGCTCTGATCTGATGTGACGGATGATACCGTTAAAACGTACATAAGCCACTGAGACTATAAGGTAAAGCTCTTGGCATTGATCAGTCCCTGAGGGATTCGCCAGGCATCCGGCTATGATTTTTAGCTCAGTATGAAATGTCTGAACGCATATCTGGCTTTCAAATGACTTGTGGTGGCCTCCCGCTGAACCAAGTCAGTGCTGCTCGTCCTCCCACACAAGTCTGAGGCCAGTCCAGTACGAATTTACCGACCCCGGAGGGATTGATGGCTAGGTGAGCCATGAGCGAGAGATCGAACCATCAACCTTACGTATTGTGCAGAGCACCTCCGACCCCTGCGCCACATGCGCTCCTCAGCATACATGTGCTTCATGGAAATTGAACGTTGGAGTGAAGTCTCCTCTACAGTACTGTCGTGCTCACATCCGCGCAAGTTCTCTAGTTATTGAAACATCATTTTTATTGTGATACATCAGTTAGTCCACAAAAGTGACACCGCTGGATGGCTTTATAAATAGCTGTACAGCCACTTCACAGATGTTAGGTTGTAGAATCAGTGTCCTAGGATACTGAATGATATGCGGAACGCTGAGTTCCATCGGGGATTGAACGCGAGTTTCATGCGCACGTGAGGCGCCTGCTACCATTACACCATCGAGGGCGCCATTTTGATCTATACAGTCAGCGATCTATCATCGTAATAGTCGTCATCTTATTTAGTTTATCATGTTTTCTTTTAACGGAAATTTTCTTTTCAGATGGAGGCAAAGCGTATAAAACTCGATAACGACGGGTTAGATTCGGGTACATGCTCACCAAACTCTGCAAAGGAAGCCTCTCCATGTGACATCAGTGAAGTGATACCGAATGAGCTGAACTCTCAAGATCCACGGGTCATTGTTCAGGCCTTAATTAGGCTGAAATCATCGCTTAGGAGTAAGGCGGCCATCGAGGAATTCATGCAAAATGAGAGGACATCGGAAGTGTTCTCGCCAGTTGTCAATCTTCTCGTCAGATCCGCTACTGACATTGGAGATAAGGACGTTAGTTTGCGATTAGAAATAGTTTTTGAGCTCATTAGTGTATCTGAGTGTACCAGGCATTATAAACGCGTATTTTCAACGATATTCCTTTTTTGAAAGAAACGAAGTTTTCTCTCTTTTCAGGAAGATCTGGCTGGCCATACTGAAGGAATCGATAAGCGTGATCGCGAATTGTTGCTGTTATTCAACTGCTGCATGTTTGAAAATGGCTGCACCACGAATAGCATTCACCCACATTGCAGGTATTTTAGCTTACAAACGCGCCTTTTAGAATGATTACTATCATAGATGAGTGCGAAATCTTCTTTGGAAATGGCTGAGATTTGAGGACGACCACGACTTCTGAAGAACTGTCCTTTCATTAGAGCTTTCGCCTTATTGAAACATCTTCTTCGAAATCGACGACTGACGATTTGGCAACTTCGCTTTTCTTCAAGGTGTTTTTTGTGGAGTGTACGACTACTCATGTCGTGAGACTACCTTTACACGGGTAGTATCACACCTAACAAAACGACTTTGAAGAAGGCGAACTCGCCGAAATGTCACGCATCGATCTTGGAGAAGATATACCAATCTCGCGAAGACCTAAATAGAAGGATAGTTCGTTGGATAGTCTTCAGGTTCCATTTTACAAGCCAAGGTTTAGTGAAAGTTGGTCCTTCGATCACGATTTTTTTGGCATAGTAGAAAAATAAGAACCATCGATGTAAAAAGTGTTCAAAACTTTTGCATCAGTCGGAACTCGAACCTGCATCTCACACTGTCCGGATGCTCGTGCTCTAATCCGTTACACTACTAGAAGAGTGGTTGGCAAAACGAGCGTCAGTAGTGCAGCGAGTTAGACCACACGCTTCCTCATAGTGTGAGATGCTGGTTCGAGTCCCGCCCGTCGTGAAAATTTTGCACATTGCTTCACATCAGAGGGTACATTTATAACGTCGTACCACTGCTAGAAGCGGTTGAATAAAAAGGATTCTAAAATAATAGATTAAATGAATCAGGTTGACCAGTTTTGTACTGGTGAAGTTCATATCATCGTTGCTTTCGTGCTTCTATGAATTATAACCAACATGGTATGAGATAATTTGTGATTTGCATGAATTCTGTATAGAGGAATACCATTGTAATTTGCCAGAACGATTTCAAAGAACTTCCGTACGTTCTGACTTTTAGCACAGCTTTGCAACGCATTCAAATGTTCATTGAAATATTACACATTGATCTGTAAGGATTTTTATACTATACGGCTCCTATGGAAGTATTGCAATATTTTAATTATATGTCCAAGGAGGCTCAGGAATTTGCAAGTTTTTTGATCCCAGGCGGGAGTTAAGCCCCTGTTTCATCTATGCAGAGGGCGCGTTCTATCACGATACAATCTAGGCCACCGTTCTGTTGCTTACTAGGTTGGAAAGAAAATTCTGTGGCAGTTTGATAAGTATGAATAATTCCCACGCATATCATGGAAATATTACAGTCTCTCATGTGGGATGTTCCCTCTGAAGGCTCAGATATCATTGGTCTTCATTTTTACTTTGTATGACAATCTTAAAGAGAAGCATCCGGCTTTGGCCGATTAAAAGCGCGTTTTGATGCAGAAAGACAATACCAGACCGCACACTGCTAAGAAGACCAAAGGCATGTTGAATGATCAATTGAACAGAGTCGAGGTTCTGTCGCATCCTGCCTACAGTCCAGATTGTCCTCCATCCAACTTGAGTCTTTTCCGATCAATGCCGATCAATTTTTGAAGGGTCTCGATTTGAATCGTTCAATGAAGCTTAAGAAGCATGGCAAGAGTTCTTTGATTCGAAGTTGAAGGAATGTTACTTCGATGAGATCCGAAATTTGGCGGACCGATGACAGAAAGTCGTAGGAAACGAAGCCCTTCATCATGAAAAATAGCTATCAGAATCTCGACTTTTCACAACTGCCGCAGAACTTTCTTTGCAACCTGATACCATTCATCCCCGATATGAGCGAGAGTCGAGTTCAACTCCCGCCTGCGGTCGAATGTTTTGTACATCACTAAGCAACCCTAGATATCACGCATTAGTAAAATTATAGTTGCAAATCATTTTTTTTTAAAATTGAAACGCTAAATGTGAGATGAAGTTGAGCCGTTTTTGAAAATCACAGTGCGTTTCGCAAAAAGGCGGATAGCATTTTGCGGTAATGTATTTGATTATAAGTGTCTCTGTTATCTGCTTTTACGGTTGGCTTTCGTCTACAATGTTAGTTTCATGATTGAGAACAGAGTATGTGGCTTATCAGTGCATCTGAAACAGATTGTACGATATACTGTTCTGAAGCTCAGAAGTCCTGATAGCTTTGAATGTGCTCATTTCTATTATTTTAATGATCCTATCAAGGACTTTTCCACTGCGTTACTTTTATTCATCGCTACCTTTTTTCGTAGAAGATTACAAAAGGAAATACAACCACAAGAATGGCGAAGTGCGAGCAGTTCCCGGAAGCCCGGAAAGTCGGATTCGAACCTACGATTGCCTATAGAGCTCCCAACACTTGTTGGTCCTTGCTCTGCGTTTCTCTCAGCCATGTTCTAATAGCGAGCAGTCACGCGTCAACGGAAATGATGTGAGAAGCTCAAGTCGGCATGGAACCCAGAGAGGTATACCATTTAGCCAGTTGTCTGAGCATTATAAAAAGCTAGGTGCAAGACGATGAATTTCATCTGAATCCACAAGAAGAAACCTTTTCCCTCCGCCTGTAGGCAACAGCTTGATTAATTCTCAATGAAACTACGTTGGAACTGCAGAAGAGAAGCAAAAAGCTGAATCAGAAATAAGGCAACCTCGGCATGCCTCATCAGTGTTGGGCTATCAAAACTCACTTGTTACCGCATGCCAGCTACACATGCACAAAACACCATTTGGTAACTATTTTGACGTTGCAAGCAACTAAACACGCATTCTTCAGCTTCTGTGACCCCCAAAGATCACGGCCACAACAGTTTTCGGATATCGCCTTACAGACGACTCAGAGTAATACCGAAGTCTGCCACCTGAATAGTAAAACCTCTCTGCTATCGGTGGAGATAAGATTTCTGTACAGAATGCGTCTAACGTAGTCCATATCATTCATCTGTTTTTCACTCGATACATCAATTAGTGAAACTCATTGCCAGACTCGACCTATTCGAACATTAGTGTTGAAAATAATAGTCACCAAACCATAAGGTGATGGCGACACAGATTGTGCACAACGAAATCGTTTTGAGAGGAACGTTTTCGAAATGACATGAAAATGAAAATCGCGGGAGACCTGGTCGAGTGGTCGAGAACATTGAAGTACAGGACAAGAACCTCCAAACTGTGCACAGTGTTTTTTATGAATAAATTTGTACAACATATATCACTGGAGGACCGGTAGGCAAATGGTTAGCGACGCTCGATACGGGACTGATTTCCCCCTAATCCAACACTCCTGTATTCCATAACAAGCGACCTACGGAATCTCGAGCCTGGCTATGCTCGAGATTACAGGATGTGTTCAACTAGTATTCTACGACGTTATTGAAGAAGTTAAACCTCCGAGAAGGCGAAGAGACGATTCCAACGCCAGAAGAACTGTAACCCGCACAGTAAAAAAATCTGTACTCAGATCTACCTTGGCTTCAACAAAGATCGCACGTACGATATTTTTGTTAGCCAGAAGTTGGCAGAGGACTTATTACATTGATATGATGGAAAAACTTTGACGAAAAATTTGAGATAGAAGCAGCCGACTAAGAGGACAGTAGGGCGCCATGATCTCGTCAAGCCACCAAGGATGTTCTTCGTGTTCCAATCGGTGACGCACTTCCTGGATTGGCATGATTAGAGCACAGAAGGAGAGAATTTATGGGTTTTTCAAACACACTTTTGGACGTGGATTGACTGCAGGTGTTGGAACTAGCACGTCTGCGAAGATTTGTCATCAAGGTATGTAGCTGTACAAGTCAGTAACTTTTTGAGATTATTCCAAAAAAAAAGAATGTTTTTAGCCTAAACGAGGTTGGTACGCCAGGGCCATACACCGGTGTTTCGGAGGCTCGTCCTCCTCGTCAGTGACCCCCGCCCCACATTAAGCCCTGCATTGTAGCAAGGAGGGAGGCGTATGTGGTGATGGCATAGTGTGCAATGACACTGGTCCATCACCACTTTCAGTCAGGTTTAAAAACAGTCGATCACATGGAATAATAACTTTTTATTTGGAAAGGAAGACTAATCGGGATCTTAGCCGTTCAAAGGTCAAACGAGGAATATTTTACCTTCAATTCGTTCGAATGAAATACAAACTGGGCATTTCAAAGCAATCGTTTTTGAAAGTAGAAGTCACTACTGAAGAAAGTTCCAAGTTCTCGAGTAGATATGGTCTAGAGCGCATGTCAAGTAACTGGAGGATGTGATATAAACTTAGTATCCACGTCACGTGTTGCTATCCACAGCTCTTGACATGCTCTGACATCAGACTTGACCCTCTCATTTAGGACCAACATCCTTATGACGCAGTGAGGAAAATCATCACATAACTACTAGACTGTGTACACAAGTAAAACGAAACATTAAGTATCTCCATAGGAGGAAGTTGGGGGAAAATGTTCTTCTGGAGATTTGAATTTCTCTATCTATCAAGCCGATTGTACATGTGCATCACTTAATTGACTTGTGATCCCGTTAATCATAATAATTGACTCTCAGGAGATGCCTCGCACACAGCTCACAGTTAGTATTCCATTACATCCAGAGACATGAGGACATTTGAACATGATACATCTTTCAGTGTGAGGATACATTATTATGCTACTTTTGGATAGAAGTTGACCGTATGTTCCTGGCCTACTTCTCTCTTGACATATATTTATATAATCTATTAGGACCCAAATGAATTATCTGTTTCTACTGCTTTTCATCACTAGCACGATGTTGTAATAGGCATTCAAGGGTACTACTGAGTGGTATGCAAAACAATCGAATCAGGCGAGAGTTAAGTGTCCGTATTCGCTCATGCGATGAGCGGGTGCTACCAGTACATCACCGATACCACCGCTCTGCTTTCATTCTTTCCTCGATAGCCCCGTTGAAGTCAGAGGTAGTACGCCCTGGGATGGCTAAAATACGAGCTACTCCGTCGTGATTTCAGAAGTTTTGCGTACCATTCAATACTCTTAGGTGTATAGCAGAATATTTATTTTACTACTCTTTCAAAAGTGCTATGATGTTATAACTGTTTATATAAACGCTGAGTGATATGCAAAACCATTCGGCTCCAGGAGGGAGGTGAACTCGCGTTTCAAGTAGCAACACACTCCCCATTGTCCTCCCTCCCGCATGAGTAAAGCGGAGGTTCAGCTCCTGATAGGTATTTGCACTTGATCTACTCTGTTGAGCTTTCGGTGAAAAGATGCAGCTTCGTGGCAACATGGTTAACCCGAGATGGTTGATAGTAGGTAATTGCAAAGTGGGTTAAAGTTAGAGGAACATATGTTGTCGTTAATGTGTTGAAATACTTAAGAGACAAATGACGATGAATTTTTCTTTACAGTACGGATTTTGGAGAGCGGAGTTGTTCAGAAAGAATGCAAGAATTCCTTGGTTCGCCTAATTGCAAACATGTGTTTGCACAAGGTAGGTGTATCTCTGGTGTTTATTTACCAAATTACTAGAATCAGTAGCAAATTAAGTCCAGATTTTGACGCTAGTGAGAAGTTGTGGCCCTATCAATTTTTTGAGCCTAAGCCCAAGCCTAAGCGTGTTTTCATAATTTCTTATTTCAAGAAATAAATTTGAAAAATACTTGAAAAATTGATGGGACCACAACTCTCCACAAGGGCCGATATTTTTACATTGATTTTATGTCGTTTTGACAATTTTTAGTTGTAAAAGGTCTAACTCATCGACTCAGTCTCGTTTCTGGATATCGAACCAAAGCATTTGCTAGTTTTGGGTGTCGTTTTCCATTGAAATTTCCATTTTATCACGCGGTCATCTCATCACGGGAAGCTTTCAGGAGCCGGCTCTATGCATCGCATCAAATTCGTCTCTCGTCGATCGGCTAGCACTAATGCTTGAAACTGACGCTAGTACTGCTACACAAGCCCTTCGTGCCATACGGGGTCTTATCGCCTGCACTTGTTTCAAGGTACGAGACTGCTTTTCTAAATTAGATTGCAGGGAAGACTAATGACAAATTTCTGAAAGACTTCAAGTTTATCAATTATCATCTGTATATCTCGTTGGCCATCAAATGGCTTAAACGACAGAGATACTATCTTAGCTTTTTCATGTCACATGTCAAAGGTGACTCGTTCGCGCAAGGGATAAAAAGGGATCACACTTTACCTACGGAACCTTTTATTTCACTTACTTGCGTCGGAAAGGTGTCAGGCTAGGACCAGGGTTTAGAGTAGAAAAAAATATTATAGAAAATATATGCGGCACCTACATGGTCTATCTTTACACTCCACGCGGCCCTCAGAACTTTTTCTACTCGTTTGCTGCCTTATAACTGTCGTCTTTGGAAATCTGTTGCCTGGTAAGGGGTTGAAGATCTCTCATCCTCTCTCGCTACCATAAGAAATCTTGACTCACGTTGCTTGTTATTCGTATCATCAAAAAATCGCTGAATCACCACGTTTTTAGGGATTTATCGCGGGCAGTCACTATTTAAGTCTGGCTTTGCTTAAATGAGACAAAAATTCTTTCATTAGAGCAGCGATTCTCGATTTCCATGACCAGTCGAGCAAACAAGTAGATGTGAAGGACAACAATAGTTAATTAGCAGACGTGGTACCTCAAGCCATGTATGATTCGTACGAGGTAAAGGTGACTTGAGTAAATTGTACTTGTCACATAGTAAAGGAAGGTACATGTCTCATAGAGGTCACGCAGTGAGGAGAGTCATGCTTAGATAGAAGGTATAGCAATCCTTTTCATTGTTTATTTGGGAAATCCCACTTTTGACAGCAAGAATGATTTCACAGCTTCGCTTCTGTGAAATATAAAAATCAATTGATAAAAGAGCAAAACTTCCGCCGTTGATCAAGTCTAACGGATGCGCCAGGCATCCGTCTTCATCCGGCATAATTTGAGGTGACTGAGCGTATAGCTGGCCATTGCAATGACTCGCGGCGACCTACCGATGTAACCAGCAGTGCTGCTATCCTCTCAAACAAGCGCGGCACCAATTCACCGATCCCAGAGCGATGGAAGGCTTGGTGAACTTTGAGCGCGGGATCGAACCATCGACCATGATTGATCGACCACGTGTGTGTATCACTAACCGCTGCAACACATGCGTTCAATTACAAGTATAGTACATAAAATGAGCTAGGAATAGACATCATTATTCGTTTGACTCGCCCTTCGCTATTATCTACGAGTTAGCACTTGAAAACGATAAATCCGCCTTTTCATTGCTCATTGTTCTTCAAAGTTCACTAACTGCAAGTGTTCAACACTTAAACAAGATAGATAGAGTATTAGCACAAGGTGATTTTGGAAAATTTCAAGGACCTATGGCCGTTTTTGTTCCATTTTCTCCAGATTTTGCTATAATGCGGCACAAGCAGACGACATCAGCCAATGAAGCCACTAGCACTAAGCCCTTCTAAAAGCAATGAATAGCTTTTTATCTCCACCTCCTTCTCCTTATGATCTTAACCTTCAGTTCGGGCTACTCAGCTACCAAAAGCACCATGAGATGATGTGCTGCGTTATCTCAATATTACCCAACGGGTAAGAGTTACCAAGTGGTTTGCTTGATTTGACGACGAAACAGTGTTCCTAGTGACCGTCTTCGTCCTCCATGATTAATAGGTCTGAATTTTATTGAACGTGGTTTCCAAGTATGAGTCACGTATGGGTCGGGGGGTCTGTGAAACATGGATAACAGCTCTGATAACAATGAGACACAACTTCTATCAATCACTGGCGATGACAAGTGAACTTTACTGCTTATTATTCTTTCCATAGGAGAATGATGGTGCCATCCGGATGACTTTAGGCTTTAGTAAGCTTAAAGAAGCTTGCAACTGTAAGTTAGAATTTTGCACAGTAGAGCGGATACTGATCTTCCTTAGCATCAACGAATTCACCACTGGCTTTATTCATATTTATCCACGATACAGAAAAAGACCCATAAACCAAGCAGATAAACATGGAATGTAAATCAAATGTACTCAAAATATATACGCTAAAATCTAGATAGATGGGTATGAGGGAAATATTAATGAATAATTCATAAGATGTACTGCGCATTTGCTTATTTATGATAAAAATACGGGAAAATGGAAGGATATGCATACGACAGAACACCACAGAATGCATAAACCAACAGTTGGCAGTCGACGGATGTCCACTGCTCTCAGGAGCCTCTAGCAGTTTTTCTTCGGTTGGAAGATGTGACCACTAGCATGACTCGACGGATTAGCATAATGAGCCTGATGCGTCGGCTGTGGTTTGTCATGGCAATGTCTCACGGCACTTGTTGGATAGGACTTCTCCATCTGTTTAAGAGACCAAATTAACGATTAAAGTGCCAAAAATGGATTGAAAAGACATACTTGAGCTGGTAGACTGCTGTCCTTAACGGCCACATCGCGACCTGCTTCATCCGAGCTCTCTGAGGAGGTTCGTTCTGTCTCCGATTGACGACGATCCTGGAAAATTGCGTTACTAAAACAAAGTTTCAAAACGACTGTCTGTCTAAGGATACAGCGGTATCCACCTTCTTATTCACAACCCGACGTCCACCAACACGCTCTGCTGGAAGATGTCCGGCTTTCATCTCCTCTTCCGCTGCCACAACAGACATCACACGTGCGATTTTCCTAGAACTGCAAGGATTTCCGGAATTAATCTGAGAAATGACATCAGCAGGAGGTTTTCTAATCGAGAATATCAAGAATTTTGCTCGCTATTGCAAAGCGACAAGTGACAATGGACGACGATTTACCGGGAGAATATGAAATTGACAGGAAGGACTGTTAAGGAAGATTGAGTGAAGATGATAAAGACGGAAGACCGATAAGGACTTTACTGGAGAATACGAAACGAGCCGATTAGAGTTCAAAACAAGTGAGTAGCGCCTACAGTCCAGAACGAGACAGTTCAATCCGAGCTTGCATCACCTGTACTGCTAAAAAGAGAACAAATTCAATGCTTTCGGAACGGCTGTTGATCGATTTTCTCAGAGGCGCGCGCGATTTTTGTCGTCCAATAGAGGTCTTTTCCATCTTTTCGCGGAGAAACTTCACGTTTTTTCCATTGCTTTCGATAATCCATAATTTTCTCTACCGTTCCTTTCTTTTGTGCGTATATAACTCTTCTGTGCAAAAAAAAAGACCAAATGTGAAACCTAGTGATTTCTGTTCCTACAGCGCCACTGTGGAAATCTTCTCAGAAACCAGATTTAGCTTCGAAATCATCGAGATTTGTGCTATCAAATGAAAATTAATATAGTCTAGTTTCACTACTACAGCGTAGTAGGGGATTTTCAAAAAGTAGGCACAATATTCAGATCGCCGAGATTTGAGCATTTGAATGATTGCAAGAATTTCGATAAAAAAAAACACTTTGTTCAATGGAGAAAACTTCTGGAAAGTGGGGGTCGAGAACAATCCGTATCGTCGGAAAAGGATCAAAACGTCCTCCCACCAACACGTTGGGGTCGAAGTGTCCTGTGCGAAGGGCACTGTCTGTCGCGTCGCGTCGCGCCGCGCGCCGCGCAGCGGTGGACACTTTGTATTGGCGCCTCTCTGATAAAAAATATGAGATTATTTAATAAACGAAGTTCTGAGAGGACATTATTGTCATTAAATGATGGAATACCGCAGAAGGAACTTCTATAAAGATTTTCTCTAGTATAAAGAAACGCCCAAGTGTCGAGAACTCTCCTCTATTATAACGCGAAGACCACACCCTTCCGAGAACGAACACATTTCCAGCTGTTTCTTGAGCATTCTCTTCCTTACTTAATCTATGCTTTTATAGTTTTTTGCATAGATTGGAAAATGTCGAGTTTAATATTAAGACTGGTTTGATGAAAAACATTTCCATACTACGTCCTAAAAAGATAAAAACAACAAAAATTCACCGATCGATGACATTTTGGTAGATCATTAATTACGGTTTGAGGGGGAAAAAAGAAGAGAAACTGAAATCTGTGAATTGGAGGGCGAAAAAACAATTTTTATGAATGATTTTGAGGAACTGGATGGACACGAGTATACATACATACAAAATATTAGAGGCAGCAATCATCATGAAATGGAACCCATATGGGTACCATGTGAGAAGGGCCCATAGAAGAAATGGGGCCAATGGGGGCACCATGGGGGAGGGGGAGACCGTGAGTAAAATGGAACCCACATTGGAACCATTTGAGGGGGATGAGACCTATATGGGCACCAAGTGAGAGGGCCATTCAAGAAATAGGGCCCGTCCATAGGTGGACGATGAGCCCCATCTGGGCGATTTGAGAGGTCTCTTTGTCTCCCAACGACGACATTGGTTACAGCCGATGGTGCCCGTTCCGTAACATGTGGTGTTATCTACGCCTGAATGACTGGCAGCTTCGTCTCATCGTTACGGTCACGGGTCGTGTTTGCCGACCAGGAGGGTGAGAGAGCAGAGCGCCAGGCCATAGAGTAGGGGGGCAGTGACGCGGAGGAAGTGTGTGTGTCGTCGGCGGCGGCGGAACATGCACATTGCTGGGCGGGACGGAGTGTTCGATGGGGGTGACGGGTGGGGGTGGAGAGATGAATGGGAGCGGCGGGGTGACAGGCAGGGAGGAGGATGGCGGATAGGTGGGAGCCGATAGGAATCAGTGGAGGATTGGTCTGGTGTGGAATCGAGAAGGAACTTAGTCGATTGGTGGAGAGATGAAGCAGAGCATGCTGGTGTAGGAAGGCCAGGGGGGGGGGAGAGAGAAGGAAGTCCATAGGAATCGTGAGTGTAGAACCGAGAAGCTTGGCTGATTGGTGGAGATGCCGAAGGCGGGACGTGCTCGTGAGAACGTAGATGGGATGTTCTGAGCGATAGGTGGAGGCGAGAGGGGTGGGACGAAGAGATGGTAGCTAAGAGGAAACATTGGAATGATTTGGTGAGGATAACCGAGAAGCCTAGCTCATTGGTAGAGTGCTGGAAGCGGAACATGCCCGTATAGGAAGCCGATAGGAATCATTGGGGATTGATTTAGTGTAGAACCGAGAAGCTCAGCCGACTGGTGGAGAGATCGGTGCGGAACATGACCGAGTAGGAAGCTGAAGGAGTGTTCAGAGTGGTGGCGGACGGAGAGAACGGAGCCGATAGGAATCGTAGACGATAATTTGGCGAGAAGCTGAGCTGATCAATGGAGAAGTCGGAGGGGGACTTGCTCGTGTAGGACGGAGGCGGGTACTCACAGCTACAAGTATGGAGGTGAAGAGATGGGAGCCGAGTGGACTAGGTGCAGTGATATGTGTATAACCGAGAAGCTTAGCTCATTGGTAGGGAGATGGAAGCAGTGCATAACCGTACAGGACGACGGATACGATGGGATAATTAGAGTGATGGGTGGAGAGATAGGAACCGAGAGGAATTTTAGAGATTGATTTAGTGTCAAATCGGGATAGTTGGCTGATTGGTACGGTGCCTTTTGGTAACTGACGGTCGCTTAGTGCTGAGTGACGTTTCCAATTTCGATCAATGTAGTCTATTCCTGAAAGTGGGTGTGGTTTGCATTGTGTACACAAACAGATATTTGTTTTCTTCCATTTTCAGGTCGTGTTACTATCGAATACCGGTTTTCACTTGGGAAAGCTGCTTATCATGGGAGAAATACGGAGAGTGTGGTGCAAGCGTTGACTGGACTTGCCAGGAGACGAGTTAGAGACACTGGTAGGCAGGTGGCAGGAAGGTAAGTTCGGAAAGAGAAGCTTGAAATTCACGAGAAGAAGCTCGTTAGGCAAAATCGAAGAATGGCGTGTTTTTAACGAGATTAGGCAGGGTGAGGCGCATTCTTTTCCAAAGGAAAAACAATCTAATGAAAGGATAAACTGTTCGACGTTGACAAATCTGGATGGTGTTTGTCGTAAATAGATTAGAAGGGCACATATCGCGCATGGGTTAAAGGTGTTTTTGCGATGCACGCATGGTCGATCGTTCGATCTCGCGCTTTTGGCTCACCAAACCATTCATCTATTCAGGATGAGTGAATTGGTAGTAAACTTGTCTGGAAGATATGCAGCACTGAATCGATACAGCAGTAAGCCGCCACGATTAATTGTAAATGCCAGATATACGTTTGATCATCTCAGACGAAGCTAAAAATTGAAGACGAATGTATGGCGCGACCCTCATGGATTGATCAACGCCGGGAGTTTTAGCCTTTTACTTTTATTGGAGATGGACTCTCAATAAATCTCGGTTTCACCTATATCACCTGTCGTCCCACTGATTGTCGAGTCATTCGAGGCGGCACCAGTAATCCATCCACTTCTCCCCGTTGCCTGCAGTAGCCCCGTAGATCATCCTCACCTTGAGAATTCCCCCAAATAAGTAGTTTTGTGGCCCTGAAGGCGAAATTGTTGGGACGTAGCCATCGCCTTCAACTGAGAAGTACTAACCCCACGCAAGCTTTATATTAGGTCTCCAACTAAGTTCCCGAACTTCATCAAAAAATCCAAAAATTCATTTTTACAAGTGATCGAAAGTATCAAATAACGTTGATTAAAGTATTCTCCGTCTGCCTGGATGCAATTCTGCCAACGCTTCGGCAACCAATCAAGTTCGCGTTCATAAAACTCATTGTTTCTTCGATGCAGACTAACCACTCAGTTCTCGACGCAAATGGTTGATGTTTCGAAACTTCTTGTCCAATCAGCGCTTCATGAACTGAAGAGATGGAATTCGGACGGAGACAGATCTGGCGAATACGGCGGATGATCTAAGTGCTCTCAGCCCAAATCGGTCAGCTTCTTCCTTGTTTACTTGGCAGCGTGTGGCTTTGCACGTCTTGAAGCAAAATGACGACGACGGCGGTGACGTGGAAATGCTTGATAGCAACGGTCCAGTTGCTGAAATATCGCTCAGCGTTGATGGTCTGACCTGCATTCAACAAGTCCCAATGAATCGGCCCACTTCGGTCTCAGAAAATCGGTCCCGGATCTTCTATTTCACGCGGTCTTCTGGATCTTGGTTGATTGACCCAAATTAGTATCTCCATTTCGAAGCTTTGTAAACAATTCATACGCCGTAGTTCTAACCACAACTTGACGGCCTTATGCACGACTGTTGTTGTCAAATGCAGTTTGAAAATTGTGCCCCAACTGAAACTCGCAAAGCAATAAGTTGCGAATGACTTTCCTTGAAGGCTCCATTGTTGAACAAGTATGTGCAAAAATATACTTAACGATGTGCAAAAAAAAATCTGCACAAATTAGGTGGACGAAAAATTTGTTTTCATGGGAAAATTTTTATTTTTGGATCAAGTTCGGGAACATAGTTGGAGACTCAATATATAAACAAGCGATGACCAATCTCTTGGGACGGCACCATCATTCGACTACATTAAGTCAGTGCTGCTATCCTCCCTGTCAAGTCTGGTACTAATGCGCCGATCTCGGAGGAATGAAGATTTGGTGAGTCTTCGGCCCGAGATCAAACCATCGATCACGTGTGTCGCCTAGCACTTCTAAACACTGCACCGCACGCGCTTAAAGCTGGGTTGAAGGGTAAGGTATTCGGCGTTGACCAATATCTCGGGAATGGACCATGCATTTGATTTCATCAAGCTTCGTAGAGGAGACTGATTGCATAGCTGTCCTATTATGATCGCTTGCAGTGGGCTTTCCAATATATCAAACAGTGCTACTGTCCTTTTAGACAAGTATGGAACCAATTTGCTGATCCCATAAGAACAGTAGGCTCGTTCAAACGGGAACAAGAAATTCCACCTAGGAATCACGGATTGGGTAGATGCGTGTTTTGGTCAAGTTTCAAATGAAAGAGCGCTTCTATAGATAGTCATGGAGTAGTCCCGTATCAAGCAAATTTCTTCAAGTTTCATTAGTACCTGAATGTTACATAAAGTGGATTACTAAGAGTGGATTACATATTCAGTTGTAAAGAATCTTCTAAAGATGTTACCAGCCGGGAGAAGAATTTAGCGTGGCAAAAGCAGTGCTTTTGGAAGAATTCTGAATTTCCGCGGGGAGGTAAATCTGATCAATTTTAACCAAATTTCTGACGGGATATGTTAACGATGGATAAGGCGGATTAGCGCAGTGGCTAGTGGTGCATTGGATCAAAAATCTACTTAGGCGATGCACTGGTTCCGTCCCCTACCCCAACACCCTATTGCAAACAATCAACGAAAGCGTTAGGGGACGCCTTAGCTCGCCTACCCGTAAAACTACAAGAAGAATTGTTTCGACAGGGATTTCTAAGACATTCGTAATAAAGGCAAAGTTCTCCAGCAGCTACCAAAGTGGCGCGTGAAATACGCGAAGACCTTTGTGAAGGACAAATGGAAACAAATTGAATGCAAGAAGTGCTGAGATCCGCAAAGTGAATTGTGATAACGAGTCGGGTAAAAATAATGAGAGGCGGAGCAGATCAACAAAGCTAACGGGTATCTTAAGAATAAAAATTCTTGGGTAGGTCTGTTACAACCTTTTTTCGATTCAAAGGGAATGTGTTACAGTGATTGTGCTGAACGTCTGCTTGAGCTGTTTTTTTGACGGCAATGTACGTGGGGCAAAAGAACTGGTTTTGTTGCTGTGCGAAGGCTCTACAGATATGCGAGACAGGTGTGTTACACCCCTAAGTGCATCAAGATGAAAGTCAAATTTTATTATGTTTTGAAAATTGAGGGAAATCTAGTGAAAAGCAAGAGGAACATCTGAAAGAATTAGACATTTAAGGATGGGAGAAGCTGGCGCCATTCAGAGAATTGTTGAATCCGCTAATGACAGCACCATCAACTGTAAATTGTTGGCTGCATTTGCCCAGGTACGTACTTCGTTGCACAATGTACAGGTTCTTATCAGATTTCATAGACTATATGCTTATTGACATAAGAATTTGGCGATTTCAGGTGTGAACAGGTCCTGAAATATGCCTCAAATTACTTACTTGTTTACTTGAGCGGTCCGTCTGCATCGATTGTGCGGACCACAGCACATGAAAATGCGTTGATTTAGCTGTTTTTTCCCGTGCAGTCTGGACTAAGCTTGCCCGGAGCATCATGTCGTCACACATTAGAGCATTCTCCAGCCCTTGCGGATTTGAGGGAGATTACCATCTTGCGACTAGTAGTTACCAGGACGGCGGTCAGTCCTGGTATGGCTTACTACTAGCTGAGCTTTCCGAGCGAGTCGTCAGACTCCTTCTCGGCTTGGTTGGAGGTGCTGGGGGCTGCGCCTCCGCTGTACTTTGCGGTCGGACGTCCAGGAACACCTTTTGACCACGATGAGGCGTTGAATCATTTGGGAGATATGCTTTAACAGGGATTCCAAATCATACTTTGATAGTTGCAATTACAGGATTTAGTACAGAAATTGTGCGTGAAACGGTATAAATCTAATATAATCGGCGAGTTGCTGATTTGTAGAGATTTTTCTCTGGGAAAAAGTTGCAGTAATCCGTTTCAAGTCAGTCTACTCATAAGCAGTCGCCCAGTCTTAGGATCGGTGGAAGTATTGTCTCTATGCAACAAAATTTATTTTAATACGGCTGCGATTCAATTTTACTCTTACCTGGGCATCCCTTACTAGGAGGATAAAACCCGGAATTCGTACACGCGAGCGATCCTCCCGCACGTGAACGAAAATACCGCTGCATATCGCAGTTCGAGAGTTCTCTGATGAATGTTTGACTGTTTGTTAGCAACATTTCATAAGTATCGCATGAATAAGTGGTAACAGAAGAGGAGTCCCAGGTAGCGCTGCGGTTAGGACTCAACTCCAGAAAATGTGAAACACGGGTTCAATTCCCGCCTAAGGTTCCAAGTTTTGCATATCACTCAGCGTTACTGAATATGATAGCAGCATTTTTGTTTCTTTGGCTATGTATGTTTTTTCAGGAGGCATGGGGACGTGCTGCCCTTCGTGAATCAGGTGCTCTCGATTTCCTCATCTCTCGTCTATCTTCGACTGATTTTCGTTCAAGAGATCGTCTCACAATTGTGCAACCTCTTCATCACTTCGTGCATGATACTAGTGGTACGTACCATTGAATTACGAGTTTTTGGAAGTTTTTTTAAAAGTAACAGTAGTATATTTGTAATACCTTCGCTATCCGTGTTCCTTCACTAAATCAAGGAGAAACTACCAGTGAAGTGGAAAAGCAATATGATAAGCTGGATTATTTGCCGGGAGTGGGATGTGGTGGTTGAGTGGGTAGTGATGTTCAGTACGGGGTTGATCCCCATCCCCCCTTTCCCCTCTCCACCAACACTCTCCTCCATTCGATCACAAAGGCCCCAGCCCAGCTATCTTCAAGAGCGCAACTTCTGCCCGACCAGTATTCCACGGCATTCATGAAACGAAATGCTCAAGCAGTTGATGTATTCGCGGAGACGAATCGAATGCTAGGAAGCACTGGGAGCCGCAAAATATTATGTGAAGATGGATCGTACAAAATAAAATGAAATCTTTTTTTTTTGAAAAGATTGTGTAGTGCGCAAAAACTCGTGCCCTGGCGGGAGTTGAACCCGCGTTTCACCTTAACCGCGGCGCGTGCTACCTCAACACAACCAAGGCCACTTTGCGATCACTCCTTCTTCAAATTGAACTATCGAAGCTGTTAGATTTTCAGATAAAACTGTTGATTTGAATGTAACTAGCTAACTGCAGCAGTGCATTTCGACTTCTAAGTACAAGGCAAAAATCAAGGATGTGTTCTTATTACGAGTTTCTCCAGGCATGGCTCACTTGGCCCGTAATCGTGTGTTCGTCGACACCGTGGTGAAAGATGTGACCGAGTTTGTTTCAGAATGGGGAGTATTGTGCAAGGTTAGTTCAGAAAGATGAGAAATCGCTCATATATTGCTCATAACCTCAGCTGTTGGTGATGGTCTGCGGCCTTATCGTCAACATGGTAGTATTATTTTTGGTTATTTTCCGTTACCTGAACCGACCGATGAAGAAGCGACCTTTTTTGCTGAGCAAGAACTTTTCAGAAAAGTATTGATAATCATTTAGAAGCGTAAATTTATAGCTACTGTGCTACGCGCTCTTTTTTTTTTTTTTTTTTTGAAAATGCCTTTTTACAGCGCTTTAGCAAAAAGAAAACATTTGTGTTTTACATATTCATATTTCTCGCAGGGCACGACTCCTTCTTTAAATTATTGGGTTGTGGAAAAAGTTCCTATTACTTTTCCTTCAACGCATCGTAGACTTCTTAACATTTGAATGGCGTTTGACCACTTTCGGCAACAGTCACATAGCTCACAGTTCCTTCACCTTCGGCACCACAGATCTACTTCGTTGCATCTCTTGTGAAAATACAGTGGCTTCCAGAATAGCGTATAAAAGCTCGAAGCTCAGTTTTGTCCATTGTCATCATCTGATCGAGATCCGAAGAGTAAATTGAAATATTGTAGTTCTATCTAACTAGCTTTGGCGTGTGAGTTTTCTTATGGAAATACTCGTGAGATATTCCCTATGAATTTACATTAACCGCAACGGTGTGAAACAAACATGAAATTTGAATTTTTCGGGAATACTAGGAACTTTCTCCTTGGCCTAGTATAAGTAACCATTCGATAGCGTAAGTTTCGACGATTCATCATTTCAAAGCTCAAATCTGTGGCTTCGGCACTACATGGCCTTTTTCTTGGAAAGGCCTATTTTCAACTTGTTTTACAGAGATAAAACATTTGTGTTTCACACATGCGTTTTTCTCGCAGTGTAGAACTCTTCCTTAACAGTATTAGTGATCATTCGATAGCGTAAGTTTCCACTGAATCCAACAACGTGCTTATTTTCTGGGAAGACCGTTTTCACTGTAGTATAACAGTAACAATGAGATCGAGTTTCGCATCATCGGCTCGCTTGTTTACCGGCTGATCTACGATCTGGGTGTATGGTGGTTGTAGATTCGATGCGGCGATCTGTCATCGATCAGGTCTAAACAGATTTCGCACCACATGTAAAGTGTGATTTTCTGCACTCGATTAGGAATTTCTTTACCGCTCTGGAGAGGAACTTCAGATAAAACGTATGAATTTGATACTAGAGATTTCCTCTACCCGTTCATGTGCTTTTTGTGCTTCCAGCGAAGTATTGATAGAATTGCGCTGGCGATGTAAAGCATAGCTTCATTTTGAATTTCACACCGTTATAAAAGGGTACTAGCAAAGAACGGCGCCGTAGCGCAGTGACCAAGGATTTGAGCTTTCGAATGATTACTAACACTTTTACGAAAAGTCCTTGTCCAGCAAAAGGGGTCGTTTCTTCATTTGTCTCCGGATAAACGAAAATAATCTCATTCTCCTTCCTTATTTATGAAGTGGAGATGTAATAGTTCAGTTCTACTTACAACAATGAACTGTTAATGTTGCACGCATGTTTTCATGTTCCCAACTGAGTTTTTCTTGTCTGGAATACTTGCTGCCAGAAGAGAATTTGTGAATGAGAGTCACAAGCAGATAACGTTCCAAGTTTTTGAAAAAAAAAACAGCGCAACCGAAGTCTACTTAGACTTCTCAGTGAAGCAGTTGAGAGGACAGTAGTGAATAAACTGGAAAATTTCTTTAATTTTGCTGAGGTTTGCTAGCTTTAATCCGGATCATTAATATAAGCTTATTGGCTGCTCTATCCCTCCCACAAATCATGTGCACTTCTTTTTTTCTCCCTCTCTCCTCTCTCTCTCACTCGACGGTCGTAAAAATTTCCCGTAAACGCGCTTCTAAAGTTTTTGTTATTATTCGGAGCTCCAGTCTACACTTTGATCATGAAATCCATTCACAGATATTCCCGCTTCACTGTTTACTCTGAGGCAAAAGTCTCCTCAGTAATCTTGCTTTTAGGGCACCCAAGGTCATCATTCGTAATCACTCTCAGCACTCTGATGACGAGTCTGTAGAAGAACTATTCCTCATTTGCTAACATTATTCAACCTTAAGTCACTCAAAACCTCGCAAATGATTTACCGCCTCATCGTGGCCGTGAGATGTTCCGGGGTGTCGGATTGCGAAGTACAGTGGGGTTCAACCACCACAGCAGGACCACCCAAGCTAAGAGGGAGCCTGATGTTTCCACTTGGAAACCTCAACTAAAGTAAAACCGCACCAGGAATGACCGCCGTCTTGGTAGCTGCTAGTTGCAAGTGGTAATCTTCCACTGATCCACATGAGGTTAGTACAGAGAAAGATAGAAACTTCTCAGGTATGAAGCCTATGCAGAATTTCAGTCATCTCAACGAAGTGGGTGAGATGGAGGAAATCTAACAAGTAAAAGAGAGAGCTGCCATGGGAAAACCGTAGTGAACTTTTACGAGAGCAAAGACCTTACACGTGTATCAGATCGGGTGTTCTAGAGGGAATCTTGGGGCTATTATACTGATTTTTTCGATTTCCATTCAATCCTGCTCCATCAAAGAGAAGACAGATTTCGTAATTTATTGGATCCTGCTTTGTCGATGTGATGTTGACACAGCGTGTCCCAACCACAGCTTATTGCCTCGCGTCTTGGGATATTCGTTGCCCGTAAATCAGTCTTTCAGGTTTGAACAAACATCTCAGCTGTGATACCACTACACCCGGTATAGGTGAAACGCGGGTTCAACTTCCGGCGGGGGTCGAATATTTTGCATAGCACTCAACATTCTGAGGTGTACATTTATAGCATTTTACCTGTGCCAAAAAGCTGTGTTATGTAAATTTACATATTTATATATATGTATATACATGTATATATGTGTACACATATATATGTACATATGTAAACGTATATATATATATATATACACATAAGAGCGTATGTGTGCGCAGTGGTTAGAGGTGTGCCCTGCGTCGCACATGAGTCACTGGTTCGATCTCGCCGCTCATGGCTCATCAAGCCATCCATCCCCTCCGGGGTCGGTTAAATTGGTACCAGACAGTGTCTCAGACTTGTCTGGGAGGATAAGCCAGCACTAACTCGGTTCAGCGGGGAGGCCACCGCGGAGTCATTGTATAGGCCAGATGTGCATTCAATCACCTCAAACGAAGTTAAAAAATTGAAGTCGAATGCATGGCGCATCCCTCAGGGATTGGTTAAACGCCGAGAGAGCTTTATCCTTTATTCCTCTTAGCTTTTATATACATATCAGCTGGTAGTCAAACTATACTTCTCAAAATAAAAGAATCTGCATGTCTCTAGAAACATGATAGAAGTTTCATAAAGGAAATAAAATCCCAATTTTTTTCCTTCTCGAAGCCAATAAACGTAAATTTTTTCCTCAGTGTTTATAACTTTAAACGGTACTATTCAGTAATAAGGGGACAAATGAAAAGCCGATCTCATATCCTAGAGAGGAACTTTTCATAGGAATGTTAGTAACGCGTTCGAAAGCCAAGACTTCAGGTTACATTCGCCGCGTCGCCGTCTTTTCCAAAATACTCTTTCATAACGGTGTAAAATCCACGCATAATCTACGTCTCAGACGCGCATATTTCTCGCAGGACGGAGCTTCTTTCTTTGAAGTGTTAGTTACTAATAGTCCAAAAAAGGAGCTCTATCCGGCGAGAAATGTGAGCGTCTGCAACGCAGAAAATTTCTCCTGTAGCACGTCAAAAAGGCTTTCTCGTAAACAGATAACGTGGGGCTGTAGCCTGAAGGCTCATCTTTCGGGTGGTTACTAACACTCCTATAAAAAGTTTCTCTTCAGTGAGTGAGATCGGTTTTTCGTTTGTCCCCTCATGATTGAAAATAACTTCAAAATTGCAGTGGCGATTTGAAAAATTGAGATATTCTTCCCCAATAAATCGTTGGAGGTTGCGACTATGCACACATTTTTTTCACACGATCCGCCATCGAAGTTATTGTACGGACACCAGAACTGCATTTGATTGCATTCGATTTGTTTCCTGACATTTCTCATTCAGGAGTGTCTTTGAAACATTACTGCTCATGAGTCCGATATCTCCTTTGAGGATTGTCGTCTTTCTTTACGAATGTCGTTGACTACTGGCCAAGTCGATTCTTTTTGAAATCCTGATATAGCAGCGCTGCGGTATTCGTACTTGAATTGGTGGCGTAGAGTCAGCTGTTTCGAGACAAGTTCACAACCAATTTCTCGACGCAGAAGGGACAAAAAGCTTGATGAGCCTGAGGCGAGGTCCAGGGAGCATTGTTCTCGCGATGAACGGAATTAGTGAAATTGTGTTACGCGCCTTCAAAACTATCGTATTGCTTCAAATGCATATACTGTGGTGGGCACTGACCTTAGGAGGTTGTCCTCTCAGTATTTGCCAGTT
Source organism: Parelaphostrongylus tenuis (assembly GCA_019055375.1). Taxonomy (NCBI): domain Eukaryota; kingdom Metazoa; phylum Nematoda; class Chromadorea; order Rhabditida; family Metastrongylidae; genus Parelaphostrongylus; species Parelaphostrongylus tenuis. The sequence goes on from JAHQIW010002481.1 coordinate 124,068, forward strand.
ATTCACTTTTCCGAAATGGTTTTTGCTCTTGCATGGGAGTTTGTGGCATAAAGAGCATGTGCCACTGGAGAGAAACAGAAATGTCTCCTCTCAACATGAGTTGTCATCGCATGCAGTTTGCAGCTCGCTGTTTTCTGATTTTCCGTCCTCTTAACGACTTCTGGACATTATGTCGGATGAGAGGATATCAAAACTACATAGGGAAATTTGAAATTAGTTCTTTACAAACTGACAAAAACTGCAGTAAATGCTGACGGCAGTGTGGATTCATAGGGGAAAAATCTATTTTCATTACACATGAGTTGGACCAGGTTGGTGCAAAAGTAATGATCGTTTCGGTTTCACGAATTTCAGATCGCCAAAAATAGGCTCATTGACATCTTTAATAATCAGAACAGGAGCTATTACAGTGAACACATAGTTGCCAAGAAATGAGTTTGTTTGTTCCTGTAGCGCTGAAATCAGTGCCTCGGGATTCGACAGATGTTTGGAAAGCATTTTCTGCATCCTATTGGCTGCGGAGGTGTTTTCCCCCCCCAGAAGATGAGATGCTTGCAGAAGAGGTAGTGATGGGCGTGAAGTCCGGCTATTATGGAGGATGGGGGAGAAGTCAATTTATGAGACTTTAGAAGCGTTCGTTGTGCGACATATGACTGTCAACTGGCTATAAAAATCGCCCTATACTTTTGCACCAACACAATGTTGACGCGGAAAATACGACAGTGTAACAGCAGAACATTGATCACAGACTGAATAAAGGGTGGCAGAAATTCTATACAGAAACGCAACGAAAATGGATCTATATAACGAAAATTACATTAAGAGGACGGGGCTCGATGACAAGTGACGGAATGGCCGGTGTGACCTCTGTAGGTGTCACAGTGAGCGGAGCGACAGTTTGGGCATGTATCAGTTAGCAGAAGGGCGAAATTAGTCGTAGTCACGAGTATTGGGGTACTTTCTCAACTGCTTTCTCTTTTCATTGACAGAAAGAGTGATAATAGAACAGGAGCACCGCTAGTGCAATAGGTTAGCATGCACGCGCCCCTGGAAAGGGGAGATATGGTTCAAGTCCCGTCCAAGGTTAAAGTTCTGAAATATTACACTGTTTAGAACGAAGATTCATATGTAAAAATCTGCTGATTTGGAAGTTTTTTCCTCGTTACTCGCAGATTTCACTCGAAGCTACCGCTCTGAACTCGAAAGACTTATTCTAATGGTTTTCTCTCCATCTCGCTGAAAGTTTAAATGAGATGGCAAAGTTATACAGAGAGTGGAAACTGAGTGCTTGAGCCATCAAGTGGTCTTCAAAAGCTCTACAGTTTTTATTACAGCCCGAAATCATTTCCGATGAGTATCAATATCGTCCCCAATAGCCCACTGCTCATGGAGATTGAGTCTGATCTTCAGAAAAAGGGCGATTACGAGGTTTGATAGTGTTTTGGTCGTTCAGAGGAAATTTGTTGAAGTTTTCATTTATCGGTTAATTTTCGAAATCTACAAGTTCTGGATCTTGTTTTGACGAATTTTATTCGTAGTATCCTTTTTCTGATATTCTTCTTAAGGGTTCATATCGTCTTCATATAGACTACTCTTCATTATGGGCAACAAATAATAGTCCTTCGCCGAGTCGATCGTTGCAGAATTCTCCTATGTATAGTCTTCCGTCAAGCGGTGCGGGAAGTCCTTCTTCGGTAGCCACATCCAGCACATTAGCGAGGTAATTGTATTACTCGGGTTAGTCAGTGGCGAGTTCACCTGACGTTTTTCCGTATGGTGTGTGGGGTCATAGATATGGACTAACAATCTTAAACTTACCTAAAGACAGGGTATATTTATGGCGATGCATATGTGCAGAGACACAAACCGATCGAAAGAATTCGTGGAAGATCATCAGCCCAGCAATGTGTTTATCTAAACCTTAAAGGAAATTTATTGCGGCTGCCGTTTTGCTAGAAAGTCTGCGATTATAGGGTATTATAAAGTGTTCATTGCCCATCATGGGGCTCGTGTGACGCAGTGGTTGAAGGTGCTTTGCGATACACACGTGGTTTATCAATCAGTGGTCAGTGGTGCGATTCCGCGTCCAAGGCACACCAAATCTTCAATTATGGCGGGTCAGCGAATTGGTACCAGACTTGTCTGGAGGTTACCAGCACTGACTACGCTACCCACGAGTCATTATAGAGGCCAGATATGCATTCAGTCACGTCAAGCGATGCTAGATGGAATCCCATTGATGGATGGAAGCTTGGCAAATCCCCCATGCATTGATCAACTCCGAGAACTTCAATTATCCTTTTAATCATTTTTGTTAATGTTTCGTCAGTACGTTTCTGTTGGTATTGCTAAACCTCCCTCGCTGTGTTTGGTTGGAGTTACTGTTTTTAACTGTCTTATGAAATTCAGCCCGTACTCCAGTCAGAGTTGTCTCAGCGACTTGGACTCTGCCGATGCCGATGAAGCGAAAGCAGAAGGAATCAAATTTGATGTTCGCTGCGAGCGAACGGTGAGCCTACATTCATTTATTGTATTTAAGAACTTTGTAGCGTGTGTAGTGATTTGGTTGATGATGTCCTAAGATTTGCACATAGTCGTTGGTCAAATACCACGCCTAAGGTAGGCGAAATCTTTTATCTCAACTGGGTCGTTAGGTGGCTATCCGACCAAACTATCCTCTCGGGGACATAAGAGCAGTGACTTGGTTCATCTGTCAGACCACCACGTAGCAAATACCACAATTAATTGTGAAATCTCTCGATTATTGGGGTGTATTTGCTTGCAGGTAGTTGAAAGTGAATTGTGGTTACTTACTTGGCAAGCACAGGAGGACGCCAACTTGTCATATCTAATTCGGGAGGATGTCGTGGTGAGTGTCGTGTGTTAACTTTATTGATAATGCCAGTGAAGGAAGGTCTATAAATAATACAGTTACATTGAATTTGAGTAAACAAAGAGGAATCCTCTGCTATAATCTTATAAGGAGTTGTGTTATCTTGCTCTTACGAACAGTGGGAATGTATGAATAGAGAGGAGGTGTTCACAGAAGATGAAATGCCATCGTATTGTAGTTCCTCACTGAAGAGCCGTACAACTTTCCAAGGCGCAAATTTCTGTTTTTATACCGGAGAAATCATCCTATAAAATTGTTTTCACTCGCTATGTATTACAGTAGACTTAAGTGTCTTCTTATCCTTTCAGAACCATAAACCCACAGTCTTTTCATATCTAGCTGACAACTCTGGACGGTCTTCTATACCTTCTCCACATCTCTAACCCCAGAGTGCTATTTACAGAGGCAGCAGCCAACCATTGTTAGACACAGCACGCTGTGTGTTGGAAATGCAGAAGAGGTGGAGCAGACCGTTCAGAGTTTTCAGCTAGAGTTGCAGAGGCCGTCGAAAGCCGCCGAAGGGGTTGGCTCTTTCGCTACGGTGACCATTTTTCTACTGGCGGCGGTATGGACTGGACGGCTACGAAAGCGGGTCACGAATTAAGCCAACTTTTCAACGGCTCAAGGGACATTGCTAAATTTTTATACAATCACTTATTCTGTACTATGAACACGATTTATTTTATTTGATTACGGTCGGTTTGTTTTGGAAGTTGCGCCAATCTTTGTAAGCCGTCTGAGCAGCGCGGACACTCGTTTGTCGCTACACACTGTAGAGAAGGAATCAGTGGTTTCAATTTCTATGGAAGTTCATTTTACATTTCGAGAGCTGATTATGATATTATAAGTATACATCTGAGATTACTGGGTGTATGCAAGACATTCAACCCCAGCAAGAGTTGAACTCGCTTCCTTTCACTGATAACGGGGACGTATGCTACACTGCTAGAAAGTACTACAAAACATAGAACTCATTATCAAATTATCGGATGGCTATCAGCTCACTGGGACTTGATGCCGATATATGCTTACCAGACTGAACCCATTGAGGGTAGTTACTGACTTCTATGATAGTTTATGTCGAAGGAAGAGTGATAGCAAAGCGGTGATTCTCATGATCTAGTAGTAACGGGCGGCGAGACGCTAGTCTAACTCTCGCTTGGGGTCAGGTGTTTTGCATACCACTCAGTAATCTTAACTGCGTATTTCAAAAAATACTTTGACTATAACTGCCTCATTGGCTTACTGTCTGCCTTCCCACTGCTATTACACATCACATTTCTATCTAAATGCATGAATATCTGTTGACTCATTTATAGAGCACCGACTTACTCTGTAATTAACCACAGGCGAGTTTATTTCAGACTGCAGTGCTGTCTTATCTTTCACTTATTCCGTCACCGGACTATCGTATAGGCCGAATACTACGTCGTCTGGCTAGCTGTAGACAATTCATAGACTCTTTGCTGTCAATGCAATTCCATACGCGAGTCTTTCATGCACTTTGCACTGTTCCTTGCAGAGTAGTACGGTATGTAGTACGTCCGCCAATCTGTATTGGTGGTAGATCACTTATTCAATTCGTTAATAGAGATGAAACCGTCGTTACAGGTACTCCAAGCGTTGCGCTCGATGCGAAAGAGCAGCAGACTTTGGGAGGGAAATACTCAGGTGATTTTGTTTCTACTTAACCTATAACGTTACCTGTAGGATTTCTTGGCGGTCATCTTCTTATCGCGTTGCTGTAAAAGTTCGTTGATGTGCGCAATGGAGGAGCAAACATTTATAAGTTGAGGTGGTGCTCCTGTGGTGTTCGTGAAGGATGTCTACGAAATGTTCATGAAATGACTTAGAGTTAACTGGTTGACTACCGCTAACCCAAACTATGCGTGTCTAAGTGACAAAGGCTTCCACCGACGGCATAGGAACAGTTTCATCCCCCCTCCCCTCTGCGACTCTAACGTCAGCGTGGCAATCACTGTTCATCTCACTGCTCTTTGCCAGTCGACACCCGTCCCATAGAGAAGAAGGTTGTGGTTCGGTCCCCACTTACAGCACTTCATTAAGGTTTACAGTATACTCAAATCACTGACACAGTAAAGCATACCGTATCTCAAATAATAACACCACAATAGGTGATCAATGTTTATGATTTAAATCTATTTTTTGTTAGATCCTTTCATTATTATTTGAGCCAACTTGTCATGTGGTCTAGTAAGGGCTCTTGTACAGCCCGAGACACGTGTTTCGTCCTTACAGACTCATCAGCCGGGCAGAACCCGTCGTATGTCGATCTTTATATAGTCAGCCTTACACTCCTTATAGAGAGTTATCGACGACGTACGCTTACACTCTATGTCAAGTGAAACATTCACCTAACACAGAGTGTTGTGCACTCGATTGCCCCTTGGCTGGTACTTTTATCATATTTCTATTTAGTCTATTTTTTGTTATAGGTAAACATATTATGTTGCTGTAAGTTGCAGATTGTTGAATACATGGTGATATATAAATTATATAGATTGACCACTTGTGTTACGGTATTACTATATGAGATACGATGTGATCTGGTGCACCAATGATTCGAGTATATTGCAGTGAAAACAGAAAGAAATCACCAAAAAAGCGACAGTGAAATATTATGGTAAGGGATAAAACCAGCAACCTTCTTCCCGATGCATTGGTGCCGAGTGGCAGAGAGGAGTGAGACAGACAATGATTGCCACACCGGGGGTAGAATCGCAGAGGAGAGAATGGAGCCGTGCCCATCTTGGTTGTGAGAGGCCTTCTTGGCTAGCACGCCCAGTTTGGGTTCACAGAAGTCAACCGGTTAACCCTTTCAGTATGACGTGTAAAGAGAACGGTGCACTCGCCCCCGCGCTGTTCGGACGACTTAAGAAGATTGGAATGGCCACCAATAAAAACTAATCGACGACCCATTAAAATTAATCATGTTCATAGTATAGAACGAGGCGCTGTGGCCTGGTGCTTGTAATGTTCGTAGCGCCACGCGTGGGGCCGATTCCCACTCTTCAGTACTTTCCGGCGGTCAACATCGAAGACTCCATGGGATGTCGCAGCCAGGCTATCCTCGAGATTGCAAGGAGACTCGTGAACCATAATTCTACGACGCAAGATAGAAGGCGAAAAAACGGTTGAATGTTAGAAGTATTGAAATTCACACAGTGAAAAGAAACACTGTGAAGACGGATAAGAAAAAAGTGAAAAAAAATGGTGCAGACTTAGAGGATGTATAAAAAGTATAATAAAAATGGAGGCATTATCTCTTGCCCGCCGCTCTTCTTAGCCGTCCGAATCGCCCGTCACCTCGCCCTTTAGTGAAGAGGTCAATAAAGTTATTAAAATGATTACAGTTAGTTGAGCCTGAAAAAATTTTTTGAAAAAACAGTGGTCACAAAAATCCAAGATTGTTAAGTGGTACACAAAACCTTAAACCTCGGCGGGAATTAAGCCCTCATATCACCTTTTTAGGGGGTGCGTGCTTACCACTTCGCTATTCAGGGTTCTTGTTCAGCTATCACTGTTTCTGTAATAATTACAATGTGTTGATTATATCAAATTCTAAATCTTTATAATGACATATATCTAATAAGAATATTTTTATTCAGGGTGTTCAGCGCTCATGTAGATAGTGATTTCGGTGACTCGTTTCTCATTAAACGATTGTCCAGTGAAGATTTCATTACCCGTATTGTTGCCACGATAGCGAAAGTTGTCCTAATCAGGCCAGTTTTCAAAGAAAGTTAGAACCTTTTGATGATAATAAGCAACTTATACTAAAACCGTTCCTTTAGAGATCGTTTTCGGCTCGGGCGAACGTCATCTGGTCGAACGGCTGTTGAACTTCTATTCGAGTCGCTTCATTCGCTTTTATCTGCTAAGAACTTCCTAGAGATATCCGATCAGACTACCTACAAAGGAGGCGTGAGTTCACTGTACATCTATTGAATTATTCTTAGCAAAAACATTTAGCTTTCAGCCACCTGTCTGTGCTCAAATAGTCCTCGGCAATATCTACACTTATCGCTCCACAGCGGTTACGGTAAGTGCCTCAGCTGTTGTATTTGTGTAAATTACTTTATTTTTAAATTATTTTGCCAGCACGCCCTGCTTGTATCCGTACTCGAACTGTGAGCTAAAACGTTCAACGTTGATCAATCAATTCCTTCGAGGAAGTGCCATGCATTCCGTCTCTCAAGCGTAGTAGAGGTGATTGGAAGCACATTTGGCATATACCATTGAATTGCTGTAACGTACCGATGTATCAAGTGAGGATTTGTGTCCTTCCAAACAGGTCTGGTAACCGAATTGCTGATCCAGCTGGGATAAAGCCCTGTATAGCACGGAAGAGCACGTGTAGCGCAGTTGTTAGAGGTGATGCCACGTTCGAGGCTCACGAAACCTTCCTTCCTCTACAGTCGGCGAATTGATATCAGACTTGTCTGGAGGACAGCAGCACTGACTTAATACATCGGTAGGCCATAGCGAGTCACTGTAAAGGCCACATAAACATTCATTCATTTCAAGCGAGACTGGATGCAAACGAATGCATGGCAGATTTCACACAGATTGATTAGCTCCGAAAAGTTTATCTTTTTTTTCTTCCTTTTAACTCGAGACAAGGGATAGAATCTCAATTACGATTCTGTACTGCAAGATATTGTAACCACTGTTCTACACGCTTAGCGTCCTCCTTCAGTTGAAAGTTTTGTGTCAATTTCGTATTCTTGAAGAGCCTTGATTTTGCAGTTGAATATGCTATCAAGGGGGAATTCCGTGTGAGTGTAAACACATAACATGTTTTGATTTTTTTTTGAGGTTTGGTGGGCACCTATATCCTATTAGTCGGGCCCGTTCTGTCCTTGCAAGCTCATCACTAGCACAGTGGTTTCGGTTCAGCCGATCATGGATACGTCCCTACTTACATAGGAATCGACGCCGAATAACAAATCACCGCAGGTCAGGTGATAAATCTCTTGACATCCTCAGGTGATCGGTTGACTGGACCGAAAGACACTACGCTACTGATGAGCATGCAAGGGCGGTACGGGCTCTTCTAGCACTGTATAAGTGTCCTACCAGATCTCACGAAAGGTTCAAAACATGTTATGCGATTATCAGATTATTATTCTTTTGAGCGAGGACTATAAAAAGTTGAATGAAGAGGTGTACAAGTATACTTTGAAAATTTTGTGAGATAGGAACGTGATAGGTTGATTGGGCGTTTTCTCCTCATTTCTTTCCCTTTTGCTGCATGTACATAATGATTTTACCATATAAGTGCTATTCAGTAGAAAATTCTGGAGATTGATGCGACAGTTCGCCCTCAAAAACGTGGAGAATGTCTAGTCGATAAGCACATGAGGTAATCAGTTAACAGTTTTTTTAGGTGTTTCCCGTAGTCGTATGTGATATCAGCCAGAAATTACGTTATAGGAAATTACTTGATGCATGGCTTTTATTTTAGCGTTAGTTCTAGAAGGTGTACAGGTGACATTAGTTAGTTGTGAAAAAAGCGTCCTAGCCTGGTCTTATTGAAGAAGAAAGGTGGATAGATCTAAGGAAAAGCTAAAGTTGTGTGATTCCACTTATTTTATTGCTTTGCGTAGTTGCAAGAGAGTGTTGAAGGGGGACCGAGCTAGCACATTGTTTATCAAATCGTCTTCTGATACACTACATCACTAGCCACTGCACTACCCCGTCCCCAGTAGTGTTATATAGTAAAACAAAAGGTATGTTTCATGTTTAGCGGTGAAACGAGCGAGGAAATGTTGGTTTTCCACATGAAGGACGGTGAAGAACTAGCTCGTGTGCCAATGGAAGCTATCTGCCAAAGTAGTCTATTTTTCCAAGTTCGTTTACTTTCTAGTTTTTCACGTCATGGATCGTTTTCTACAGTAATACGAAAATCTAACCCACTAGGATATGATGATCTTGTGATGAGTAGGAGTTCGTCATCTCAATGGAAAAATTGCAGCGAGTCAATCGAAAGATATTTCTCGTATTTTTTTATTACAAGACTTAGCGTATCCATGTTTCTCCTATGTGAACAATTCTAGCTAAATGTAGTTGTATCGGAAAACAATTTCAGGGCTTGATTTTTTTCTCTTGAACGTCGTTTTTCTTACGCTCTTCTGTACGTTCGTGACATCGCGCATTCACAAAAGCTTGTTAAATATGTTTAAAACTTTCATATCCATCAAGTAAACATACTTCAACTCAACAAACTATTGAACTCTGTTAACTCAGATCAGAACAGTTAGAGGGCGGTCTTTGCTGAGACTTTCTTTGATTCAGGAATGATCTGACTATGACTTTTTGGGGCTGTCAAAGCGTTTTTTTCTCACTTTCCTTGTTGAAGTCGGTGTTTTGAAAACTGGAGACTCTGAATAAAAAAAGAATTCGTAGTACGTTACGGTACATGGTGTATGCCAAGGTATCTCTACTTTTTGACTGCTAAAAAATTGCGAATACCGAAAAAAGTTCAAATCTTTGTTCAAAATATTCGAAATTCATTTTCTTTGCAATTTTTGCAATTTCTCTCTGGCAGGTTTAGAATCAAAAAGATGCGTTTGAAAATTATCTTCACCTCTGGACAATAGTTCGCGGGTACTATCTTTATTGAGAGCCTGTTATCGAGAACATAGTTGCCAATGTGGTAACATATTTTGAACCTTTCATGAGATCTGTTATGGGTACTTATATAGTGCAAGACATGTTTTTCAGCCTCGTCAGTCACACGGTGCCTTTTCGTTCTATCATTTTCTCGGGATATACCTCCTATCTAGAGGAATCGACAACGGACTTTGTACACTCAACGCACAGTAAAAAAATCATTACGGCGTTCTTCCAGAATGACTGATTGTCGATCTGTGACAGCTTCAAGCCATGCAATCGACAATCAATCACTCTGAAACAACGCCACGGTGATTCTTTCACCATGTGTTGAGAGTAAAAAGTTTATTGTCGATTATTCTATTAAGGTGGAATTCCCGCGATGAAAAGACTGAATGAAAGGCATCATGCACATGATGCGACTTTCAAGTCGAAACTTGTGTCTTGCATTATATAGGTGCCCATAACATACTCCATGAAAGGCTCGAAATATGATATCAGTATGTTACTTTTGAGCGCGGTCTCAAGATAGTCGATTGTGAGGGGGAATAGTTGGCACTGATTTGAGAAAACGTCTTAATTTGTATCATAGAAAATTTTTCACCATGTTTAGGAATGTTCACATCAAATATGCTCGAGAAATGTAGTGGGCGTCGAAACTTTTCGTTCTGTCCAGAGCTTGAGGACTGCACCGCTGAAGACTTCAAAAAGTTCCTTCATCACCTAGCAGGATGTCGTTCTGCTTGTTCAGCGATTCACTCGCCACGGACGTGTGCCGCCTTGATAAAAGTACGTGAAACATTAGAAAATTTTCTCGTTTTAAGACATTTTCAGAAAAAAAAACAAAGTCTTTGAATATTCTATCTTAGTCTCAGTTACTAAAATGGTCATTTCTCTCTATTTTTTCCTTCTTATTTTCATTTTACCCTAGAGATCAATTGAATTATTTACATGGAAAGCGAAGCGTTGCCGGATGTCGTACTGCGTTTTGATAACGCTCTGCATGTTTTAGCACTCCATCCTATGTATCTCAGAACTGCTGGAATCCATTGTAATCAAGGACAAATGATACTCGGCTGTATATAGTTTGACCAAACCGTATTAGTTAATGAACGTTTTGACGTTCACTGAGAGGAGATCGGATCTTGATTCTGCCGGACGTTATTAATTCTGTATTGTGATTATAAATCCATCACACAGCCTAGAGCGTCGGATTATCTAAGAATCGCAAGATATATCTGAACGAATGCAAATTTCCAAGTATCAAGCATACATTCATTATACTTGTCATTGTACCCAAGCTTATTGGCTTAGGAGACTATTTCCTTTCATATATTCAATGCTGCTGCTAACGCGGCTTTTTAACAATGTTCAAAGCCTTACCGGAGTTTGGTACACCAGGGCTATACACGCGAGTTTCAGAGGTCTCGCCTCTCCCCCGTCACCGTCAGTAGCCGACGCCCCATATTAAGCCCTGCATTGTAGCAAGGAGGGAGGCGTATGTGGTGACGGCACAGTGTACAATAACAATGTGTCGTCACCACTTCTCAGTCGATGGATCTCGGCTGGTCGAACAAAATTGATCCATGGCATCGACTGTTTTCAAACCTCGCAATGAACAGTCAATATAAATTTTTAAGAATGTTTAGAGCCTTGCCCGAGGTTGGTACGCTAAGGCTACGCGTGTGTAGCCCTGACGTACCAACGTCGGGTAAGGCTTTGAACATTCTTAAAAATTTATAATTGTTTGTATTTGCGAACACTGCCAATGTTAAGCAGATTCATTCCAAGAGATTGAGGGGAATGAACTTTGGCGAGCGTTGTAGCTTGGTTGGGAACAGACTGAGTGTGATGATTGGAACCAGGCTTGTTTATAGACTGAGGGCTAAGAATTTTCTTTAATGAAATGTAATTTTGCTGCAGTCGATCTGATTCAGACGTAGGAACGCTAAAAGCTGTATGTTTTAATTTACAGTCAGAACATAGGAATGCTACCAGATGTGATTAGATTGAGACTCAGAGCACAGGAATTTTACCGGCTGTATATTTTGATCGGCAGCACGACTAGTATATCTGTATACATTCTGTAAAATATAGGAAAAAGATATTTATCGCTAATCATTTTTGAAAAACTGTTGTGTGGAGAGTCTAACGCGATGTTATCATGAACATGAGTAGAAGAGTATGGTGTAGTTAGGTGCGTAATGATGAATGGAGATATGGAGCTTTTTTCTTCAGAAAAAATCCTTGACTGAAAAAGATGCGAATTGCTGCTAAACTTGTAATATTATCATCTATATGTTAGGTGTGCACAGAGATCGAAACTTTTGGAATAGAAGAGGAACTGTGTTCAACGTTTGAGCAGTGAATTCTCGCACCGGGCCTCATCACAGTCTTGGCAAAAAGCTTTTTACAAAAGTAGTGTAAGGAACTTCATTATTTTGCAAGACAAATATTACGGATTGCGACTGCGAGCATCCGAGAAAGGAGGAGAAAATTTCAAAGTACCTATGCGAAGCTCCTTCATCTTAAATCCTTTGGATCGAATTATATTTATATATATGTATATATTGGAATGTCCCACTACTACTTTCGCTTTACGGCACTTATCTCAATTTAATGTTTTTTATTCAACAAATCAGCCAATAATAATCACCATCATGATCAATGATGACTGATGTACAACCATTTGCCGAACAAAGACTGGATGTCTTCCTTTAGGAAAAACCAAGCTGGCGATCAAAGAAGTCGCTGAGATCACTTTTGAGCTGACTGTAGTCCTCGAATTTTTTTCTGTCACGGATGGTGCTTCGGGATAAGGAAGAGATCAATTTGATGAAGCAATGTCAGCGCTCTACGTGGTAGACGTGGTACCGTGGTCCTGCCCAGTTTTTTCCAAAAAGTGTCTAGTCGACTTTGCAATGTGAGGTCGAGCGTTATCCTAGAGCGGGGCGACACTGAGTCGTTTCGGACGCTTTTCTCGTCCTTGCTGCTGCCAACTTCCAAAGTCGTTTCCCGTAGATGTCGGTATTGATTGGATGATTGTTGCCAAGCAGTTCCCAAATCATTAGGCACTCCCAGTCTTAGAAAAAGCGAGCATAATCAGAAGCATTTCTTCAGAGCGTGAAGCTTAGGCTTGGCTGAGTTCGCAGGTCTTTACCACGAGCTATCCAATAAAGGTGGCGTGTGTTGTTTTCATAGCACACGCAGGACTCATCTCCAACGATAGTCGACTTGAGAAAAGCCCTGCCTTTGCGGTCAGAGTAAAAGACTCTCAAAGATGGTCACGCGTGCAATGCGGTCCTGGTCAGTCACTGCATCGGTGTTCATCGAAACATTACTGTGCAGTAGCCAATTTCATTTAGATGGCTAGCGATAGTACTATTAGCGATATAGCGATATTTAAGTGTTCCCTCCTAATCCATGGTACTAAAATCCAGATGCACTTCCGCTCGTGACGCTGAACGTTTTTGTTAAAAATGACCGGTAGGTGAGAGTGAGATTAATTTTGACAGCTCGTATCACCTTCATCGAAGCACTTGATAAAGTAACTCATAGTCTGGTCGGTGTTTGACGCAAACACAATGTTAATCTTCTGGGCCGTCTTCCTTGAAGTGTCTGCAGCTTATATTCGTAAAGTATAATTAGGCAGAACTGTCGCTGATGCTTTTTGATACCCAATTCAATCAGTCCGTTGCGCGCATGCCCTTCCATATCCCCGCCTCCTCGTGGCTAAAGCTGCTGCAATGTCCTCCAATAGATCACAGCCTTTTGGCAGTAACTCGATTTAAGTAGAAAAAAAACCGGACAGAACAATAGTGCGAAGGTAAAGACAACCTAATATATGACCTAGATGTTGAACGTCAAACAGAATTTAACGATAACTGCTTTTGTGCTTTATCATTTGAGGGATTGATTCACCAACTAATCTCACATTCACCGACTAATCTCAGCAGCTCTCACTGCGCTGCGTTGATGGATCATTTCCATCAACATTCACTGCTCGTTAAGAAAACTTTATAATAGGAAATTTGAGGACTGAGTATTGTGCTGACATCAATTTGATTTCTGATTCAGAAATCGCATTATATGGCTTTCTGTTATCTCTGGGAATAGAGGACGTAAACGTTGTTTAGTAGGTCCTCTTGAGCATACTAAAAGATATCTGATTTACCTATACTTTCAATTGAAAATTGTTAGTATTACAAATGATTTTTCATATTTGTATTTGTCTCTTTTATTGCCGCATAAAACTTAGTTTTTTTGTAAAATGTTTGTACTCATCACCTAGTAGCGAGTACTTTCATGTACCAGTAGTTTATTTTATTTAAATTAGTGTTTTTATCTGCGAATCTGAAAGAATGGTGGTATTTTGCAGTTGTCGGATCGCTACCTCTGTCCAACGCTTTCGGAAGCCGTATGTGGTCCTCATGGTCCTGCTCGCCGGCTTCTCACAGGCGAAACATTGCCAGTGTTTCTACCGGCAGTGCTGACTACTCAAACGCATGAAAGGTGCTTCTCATTCTCATAAAAAATTTGACAAGGTGTAAGAAATCATATGCTTTCGTACAAGTTCAAATAAATTTGAAAATATCTGTCTATACTTTCCAAACAAATAAATTCAAAAGTCTTTGAGGAGTTTTTAGCCGTCTTTTCGAGGCTTAGTCACATTTCATCTGTGTCAAGTTCGACAGACCGCAATATATGAGCAATAACCAAACTCGAAAAAGACGGCTAAAAACATCTTCAAAGACTACATATATGTATATGTATATGTATATATATATATATAATATACATGTATATATGCATATATATATGCGTGAATGTTTTAGCGAATTTGTAAAATCAGTCGATTAAAGAAGCTGTAGGGTTGTTTGGACGTCGAACCGCTAGATATATCGAAGCGTGGTCAATTTACGTTTAATTGATGTTGAAATATGTGGGAGAACATTGTTGTTTAGAAGACAGACAACAAATTTTGACCTTTCTATTACACAACAATGGCCACATGAAGTTGAGAAGGCATGGCCACTTATACACTGCTATAGGTCGGAGAAAAATCCATAATGAATCATGCGCACTCTCTCAAAAATCGTCGGAATCCCATCAAAAATAAAAAGGCTTTTGCGTGAACGTCGAGTTTTTACACCACCGTTTATGTATGTACGATCTAAATTCAACATCGAATATCGTGTCACGTTATTGATATCAATTACTGAAAGATTGATTTTATGAGGTTTTAAGTAGACGATCTTGCGTATGTGATCAATTTTTGTCCATTGATCATGCGATTACTATATAAATAGTCAATCGAAACTAATTTATCTGACCGCTTCTTGCGGTGGTATGATCTTGTAAGATGCACAATGATGTAGAAAACTTTGCGAAAACATTTGCGTCAGCGTACTAGGTTCGAATCCCGGCCGACGCAAATGTTTTCTCAAAGCACTTTAGATTACTGGGTATACGTAAATAGTCCCAACACATGTGAGTTAGAAGTCAACAAGAGTGTCGGAAGGCTGAGAAATCTAGGCAAAAACTTAGATTATGAGTGATTGAGTAGGTGAGATTTCTTCCGATAACATACGACAGTTTTTCTAGTGCATCGTCGGTGTTTGCAAAACGTAATGCTTGTTCAATGATTTCAAAGACACTCTCCCACCTTCAAACTCCTCATTTTGAGCAGACTAGAATAAGTAAAAACGGTTTTTCAGATTGAGATAAATGAACAGTAGAATGTCGCGTCCCTTGTTTGTCATTTGTAATTTCCAAATGAGACGAATTTGATTCAGGACTGGTGGAGATGTGTCTGCTCACGTTGGCTCGCTACAGTACGAGTTCGATGATCGTGTCGGCGCTACGCTCCATATGTCACTCTCGACTTCTAGTCGATTCGCTCATCGAACATATGGAGAAGCTTACAACATCGTAACAAGCTTGCTCACACGTGAAACTACGGGATAGGGTTGTATTAGAAGGAAAGCGCTTTCAAATGAAATTTATTATTGGTACTATTCGTTTTCTCACATCAACTAAACTCGTTTCCTGTATTTGTGTTTTCATTGCAACACTGAGCTTGCCATTTCGATTGCAGTTTCTGCTTAGCTGGAATCAATAGTGATGTGTGTTTCCCACATCATCTTGTGAACAGGTAGGTAACTGACGCTTCAAAGCTCTATTAGAATTGAAAACATGACAGTGGTGCAACGTAATTCCCAGAGAAGGATATTCGCAAGCTTAATGCTCACCTGAAGTTCCGAGTTTTACTCATATCTCAAAACTCGTGTGGCTGAGCTTTTTATTCGTATCATGGCATTTGACACAAATTTATTTGAAGCCGGAAAATTGGCATGCTTTTCTTGTCATTTAAAATGTTAGGATAAGCAAACAACACGTGTCATCTCGTCTTTCCCTTTGTAGCCAAATGTCATAACATGAAAGACGTCTGTTTTGCGAAGAAAAACTTATGTAGTAAGGCACTAGAATCTTTGCAAGCATCAGGATTCCCTGACAAAAGGTGGAATGGTGGAACGTTTAGACTCATTTTGTGGAGCTAGTTATTTCTGTTGATTCTTGGCAAAAGATTATTCAGACTAAGAGTTTAGCAACCAACTGGAAAAGTAAATTGAATTTGTATGAAAATGCAGTTGTCGTAATGTGAACTGGAGCAATTTTGGTACTTTTCAGTTATATGGGGACAAATGAATATTCGACCTTACTCGCTGTACAAAAATCTTCCATAAGAGTGTTAGTTCATCGTTCGAAAGCTTGAATCTCTGGCTAGAGTAATACATGGCCGGCTTTTTGAAACAACCTCTTATTCTTTTGTAAAATCCATAATCAAATCATCTTTCACATGACCACGCGTTTTTCTTCTCTTATTTCACTTATATTTCACTGGACAAAACTCCTTACTCGAAAGCTAATACTTCTTTCGATAGCACAAATCTCGAAGAGCTCAAAAATATGTTGCTTTTGGAAAAGCTTTTTGATGCGCTTAGGAGAAGAAAAAATTGTGTTTCACACCTCACCGACAGAGCTCTTTCTCCACTATCGGTACTCGATAGCATAAGTCTAATGATTACAACGCTATGCTTATCTTTGAAAAGACCGTTTCACTGCATTGTGGTTGGAAAATAAGGTCGAGTTTCTGATATTCGGCCGCTTGTTACCGGCTAACCTACGGTCGGGGCGATGGATCAATGACGTGACGGGTTAGACAAGTGGGGGTGCAACGTTGCTATTCGATTGATGCATGTGGGAAATTTCTCTGCTATGAAGAAAAAAACTCCGTATAAAACGATTGACTTTATTACCACCAGCTTTTCTCTACACGTCACATGCTTTTCATGCTTCCAGCGAATTATACGCGTGACAAGCGCGTGGTAGATGTTAAATAAAGTTTAATTTTGGACTTTACAGTATTGCAAAAGGTTGTTCCGAAAAACCGGGGACTTGCGGCTCTATTCAGAGATTCAAGCTCTCGAATGATTTACCAACGCTCCTATGTGAAATTTCTTCTACAGTAAATGAGGTCAAGTATCCTTTGGTTCTTTTATAACCGGAAAGAACCCAGTTTTTGTGTTTTAGTACTTTTCTAGTAATTTCGTGAGAGCTATCCGATAATGGTTGGCATTGCTGACAATGTTCAGCATATGAAATGTCCAAATTTCTTATATTCTGATAGGCGACGTAAAAACGCGGTTGAATATATTGGCAGCTTTCTGGAATGACATTTTCAAAAGAAATAATGGACAGGAACAATAATCACAGACGAATCCGTGAACAGATTCAATGGATCGCTGAGTTTTCAAATAATGAATAGATGTCGTTCTGATATTAGAGTGATAGATGCTTACACATTAGAGGAATTTAAATGATCGCAATATCGTTTTCCATAGTGCAGAAGATGGTTAGATCTGAATGATGTGGGGCAATGAGCTTCAATCAACCTGACGACATCAGTTGCTTGGCAACCTGTGTTCGCACGCAAGCCTTAGCTGCATAGCTTGACCCCTCTGATAGGGTTCTTCTCTCCACCGATTCACTACAGAAGGTCTTACCATCTTAATCTAAATTAGTGGACTGATGATTTTCCATCTTTCTCAAAGCATGCTGACTTTAATTTCCATCTTGTTTCGCCTTAATTCCTTGTAGGATGTGACTATTCTATATCAACACCATGCAATTGTTTGGAAACTTAGTTTTTGTTAACGTTGGTATCGACTGAGAAGTATATGTGTCTTTTTTAAGCAGGCGCAGGTGATTATTTCGTTATTCATTCCACACTGACTACTCTGCTCAGCCAGCTACATCTATCAAGTTGGTGCCAAAACTAAATGCGGTTGGATTTTCAGTTTTTTACACCTTTCGGACGGATACTAGTATCATGCGGCAAATATAAACAATGCACAAACCCCAGTTACTTTTGCACCAGCATAACAGATTTGAGGTCTCGCGGTTTGATACGAGACGTATGATATGGTCCTCAAAGGGATATATCCATGAGAAAAGCGAAAAATCTGATCTCAATCGCGTCATGCACCGGTTTTTACGAAGCACTCGTCATGTTCTTGTGTAATTTTCTAACTTATGGAAAGACAAAAGTTGCCAGGAAGTTAACATGAGGAGCAACGTGCTTGCTTGAATTTGAAAAAGCGACCTGAAGCGGTGGTCAAGCGTCTTGTATTCACTTTCTGCTTTATCTTTCTCCGGGTTCTTGATTTCTATTAAAAACAGAATTCTGTGCTCTGAAATGTTGTGCAGTAATCGAGACTTTTGTTACAAAACCTCCATTATGTTTTTCCTCCCTACAGGGGCAGTGCGACAGTGTTTTTCTTGACTTTAAGTTCTTTACATAAGTACGGCGCAGAGTACTAAGTCTGTTTCATCAACTTATTCACCTCTGCGTGTTTAACAAGAGATTGAGTGAACCTGAACTAGAACCATGCAATCACCTCTGTCATTTGGCCATATATTGCGTGTTGCTTAAACGGTCATGCAATGGTTACGAACTATCGCGCCTCAAAGTGTCTGGTAGTATTTCAGTTACTATCATCAAATTGATGAGCGCATGTGACGTAATAGTTAGAGGTGCTCTGCGTCGCATACAAAGTCGATGGTTCGATCTCTCGCTCGTGGCTCACCAAGCCATCCATCTCTCCGGGTCGCGAAATTGGTACCAGACAGGTCCCAGACTTGTCTGAGAGGATAATTAGTGCTGATTCGATACAGCGGGTGGCCAACGCGAGTACTATCAAGACCAGATATGCGCGTTCAATCACCTCAAACGAAACTAAAAAATTGAAGGCGAATGCATGGCGCATGCTTTAGGGATTGATCAACGCCGAAAACTTTATTCTTCTATCCTTTATCATCAAATCCTCTGTATCATCCTTTCTAAACGTTGCGTAATAATGTGCATGCTTCTTTAGGTTAGCAAGTTACACGAGCAGTGTTTACACTTACCGGTTTGTCGTTTGGGGCTTCAGTTTCCTTCTAAGCCATCCCGAAGAGTTACTGGTTTGTAGCCACTGTGTAAGCATACATTCCGCGCCTTTTCAAGTATTGCTCCTGCTCTTTGCTGTGCACTTGCTAGGTGTGCGAAGAACATTTCTTATTAGGATTCGTATCGTATGCAGGTGGTGAAAGGAGAGATAATGAACCAGTATGCTTTTGTTACCTGACTCTCGGTACAACTTTGTAAGGTAGGCTCGAATAGGTTAACTTGAATGTTCAAAAATTGACGCCAGTTTTCCTTCAGCTTCACTCGGGTGATTGATATAGTCTGACTGTTCATTGAGAAGATAAAAATAGTTGCCCATCTCCTCTTGTGTGAAAAAAGTCAATAAACTCCTGAAATTATGCAGTTTACGCGCTCTTTCAAGAGATCAATGAATTGGTGAATCGACAGACCATATGTGGTCATGTTCTTTCGTATACATAAGATGTTCAAGGATAGCTTGCAATGCAGAGTCATTTGACTCGTCTGTTCAAAAGGTAACGGCGAAGATCTCCGTCACGTAAACGTCTTTCGCAGACATTTTAGTTAGAAGTGTATTTGGGTGGCCGTAAACTACTAGCAACTGTACAAAGAAGAACCATCGCTTTTTTTCCTGAAGAACTCTCAAACTTTTTGAGCGCCCTCCTGATGCAAAACCCTACTGTTGACTTTAAAAAAGCGATGGAACACTTTCATAAGTTTCAAAAAGGAAGATAGGGTAGTTCAACGGGCAAAATCACTAATATGTATTGAGAGAGCAACTGCAAATCTTAATAGTATGGAATTCAACTAATAGAGTTTGCAATGAGTCTAAATCATATATTAGCTCTTTACCTAAATTTCCGAAATTGATCCAAAAATACAAAAATTTACTTCTCCAAGTTGTCCGAAGTATCAAATGACATTAAATGAAGTATTCTCCGTCTGCCTGTATGCAATTCTGCCTCCGCTCCGGCAAAACAAATGAATTCCGCGCTCGAAAAATCATTAATCTTCGATGCAAACCAACCAGTCAATTCTCGACGCAAATGATAACTTCTTCTTGTCCAATCAGTGCTCCAATGATCTGAAGAGATGAAAATAGGAGGGAGAGGGATCTCGAAAATACGTTGATGATCCAAGTGCTCCCAGCCCGAATCGGTCAACTTCTTCCTTGTTTCATGGCAACGTGTGGCTTTTCATAGTCTTGAAGCAAAATGACTTGACGACGGCGGTGACGTGGAAATGCTTAATTGCAGTGGTCCAGTTGCTGACAATATCGCTCAGCGTTGCAGGGTCTGATCGGCTTGCAACAAGTCCCAATGAATTGGTGCACTTCGGTCCCAGAAAATGATCAACATTGCTTTTGGCGCAAATCGGTTTGCTGCCGGTGTTGGTGATCCATGCTTACCTGGTGACAACCACTGATTAGGACGACGCTGGCTCTTAAAGAAGATCCACTTCTCATTAGTGGTGACATTCTGTTCAGTAAGCGAAGAGCGACGACGAAGACGAAGATGAGCTTGCGCAATTTGCTTTCTCTCTTTCTTTTAGCTTGTGTGAGGTCGTGCGGAATTCAGTTGCCCTTGCGCCATTTCTTGCCTGCATTTCTCAAAATCTTCCAAATCTGCTCGTCTGAACATTGGAAATCATCGGCCGGATCACCGGTTGAAAAATCGATCTTCTTCAATCGCTTCAATAATGAGTGCTTCTCGCTCAATTTCACGCGGTCTTCCGGATCTTGGTTGGTAGGCCAAATCACTATATTCAGTGTGAAACTTTGTAAGGCACTCACTCGGCGTAGTTCTACCCACAACTTGGCGGCCTTTTACACGATTGATGTTGTCAAATGCAGTTTGAAAATTGTGCCCCAACTGAAACTCGTAAAGCAGTAAGTTGCGATTGACTTTTCGTGACGGCTCCATTGTTGAACAAGCATGTGCAAAAATATGCCAAGCGATGTGCAAGAAAATTCTGCCCAAATAGGTATAAGAAAAATTTGTTCTTGTGGGTAAATTTTTATTTTTGGATCAGGTTCGGAAACTTAGTTAAAGACCTTAGATGTTTATTTTTACGCACGCATTAAAATCAATACTTGTCGTCCGTCATGTAATGCTTCAACTGCTCCTTAAGGGCTTGAACATGGCAGGTTCATAAAAGAGATTCTACCGTGTCGCTCAAAAGTACATATGGTTACTGCGAGCCCCATTTTAACTTTAAATTCCTTCAAGAATCACTTGTATCGTAGCGGGCACGAACGTGAACAGCAGACTCGTTCGGGCACATCACGGCACCTCGCCTGTCATGTCTCATTTGTTCAGCTGCTTCGTGACATGAGCTACAGGCTCCGACGAAAAAATGCAAAAGGAACGTTTTGAGAGCACAAAAAATTCCGAATTTAACGTTAAGGACTAAGAAAACTTTTGTTCAGTAGAAAGAAATCTGCGCATGCAAACGGTCCTCAATTGCAGTATTTTCCAAGCGACTATTCTGAGACCTCGCTTAAAAAGTATAGTGTAGTTTGACACAATGTTATAAGCCTTTCAAGAGGTATGGAATGGCATCTCCACTGCTAGATTGTCATTTCGCGTTTCATGTAAAGCCTTATCAGTAGCATATGCCTTCGGTTCACTCCTACAAGTAATGATAGCGGCGCCAAACATGCCTCATTCAAACGTCAAATGAACAGATCACTTGATGTTGCGGCCTAGAGTGATTTTCAGTCGATCACTCACATCTAGTAGTAACGGCATATAGCAATACCTTTCAAACGACTATTTTCAGACCTATCTTTGAAATTCAGTTTAGTCCAATGGAATGTTTTGAGCCATTCAAGAGGTCTGGTATGACATCGCTAGTGATAGACGTACGTTTCGGCTATATGCCATTTTTGCCAGCCGCGAGCCGTCGGCTGAAAATCACTCCAAACGACAAAATCAAGTAATCTTTTCACTTAACGTGGATGATACATGTTCGGCGCCGCTACCGTTAGTTGTGAGAGTGAACCGAAAGGCATGTGCTGATGATAAGGCTTGTGAGGAAAGCCGAAACGTTCATCTAGCACTGGAGATGATACCAGACCTATCAAGAAGCCTGAAACATTTTGTTGTTCTCTAGTTGAAACATTAAAATTAAAAAAGATGTGAGTTGAAATTTATTGAAGTTCAAGCTGAGTTTGCTGAAAGGCAATAGTGTATCACGCCATAATCAAACCATAAGGTTCTATTATCACTTATGTGACTATATTTCTAGCCACTCAAAGTTTCGCTGAATTGTTTCTCTGTGGAACTCCTAATGATCATTTTAACAAACTTCATCTTATCAAACTCTATCCAGATTCTTCCACATACAAAAGGTTTGGACTAGTTGAGTCAAACAACGTCGAATGCTTCTTACAGATTTATGAACCATATCTCCGTATTTATTGAGAGCTTTGCCTCCAGCCTCTTCGTAATAGCGTAATCCTCGTGAAAGTATATCTCTGTGACTGTAAACTAGCTAAAGAAATGTGTTCGAGTGTGATTATAAAGAACGTTGGGTTCTTGTCCATTATATGGTGACAAATGAAGATTCGACGTCTTTCGCTGAACAAGAACGTTTCATAAGAGTGTTAGCGATCATTCGAAAGCTTAAATCCCTGGTTGCGCGACACATGACCGGTTTCTTGAAAAGACCTTTCTGCAGCGCCATAATATTCAAAATAAAATTATGTTTCAAATCGGCCGCGCAATTCGGCTGTTGTTTCGATTGAAGCACGAAAAACATATGAAAATATAGTGGAAGGCTTTTCGTAGTCAGACGTTCAATCCAGAGTTTCTTTCAAAGCGGGGGATCAGTTCCTGATCGAATAACAAAAACCTCACTTCACATAGGCGCCATCGATTTTCCTTGCTACGCTGCAAAGGAACGGTCTTTCCGAAAAATAAGCACACCTTTGGGAACCTTAAATCTTACGCTATCGAATAATAAGTAGTATTTTAAAGAAAGATCTCTGTATCGAGAAAAAAAAACGCATGTGTGGAACACAAATAATTTCCTTTCATTCGAGTATTACACTGAAAATTATTGAAAAACCGGTCATGTATCGCGTCAGCCAGAGATATAAGCTTTCGAATAATTACTAACACTCTTATGGAATGTTCTTGCTTAGTGAAAGGGGTCGAATCTTTTTTTTTGTTGCCATAGAATGGACAGGTACCGAAATCTGTTAGGACTAGAACTGATTCTCTGATGTGCACATTACAGAAAGTTGACTAGATCTTTCACTTCATATTGAATAGCGGAAAGAACTAGTAAACAATTATACCAAGACTGAATACTTTAAATGAATTGTAGAAAAAGCTTCTGTTGCATATTCAAAACGCCTGGAAAAATTTATTTGTACACCAGTTGAGCCCAAACAAAGGATAGATTGATAGCCGAAGTAGTCTCCTTCCACATCAGGACACCTCAGCCACATATCTGGCAGTATGAAGATTTCGCGGTGCTGAAACTCTCGTTCCTTTGATTTGAAAGAAATTTGAAGATTTCACTTAATTTCGAGGACATTTTGGAACTTATTGCCTCTCAAAAAATGCGCCCCTGAATGAAAGGAGTGATAGTCACTTGGCGCCATTCTAGGATGTACGGCGGATGCTCCAAAATTTCTCATCCAACACCCTGCAAGTTTATCGATGACCCTAAGAAGTTTTGAGACCCAATTCGAAGCGGAAGTGGAGCAGCAAACGAATTTCTCCCTTGGACGGTTCCGTTCTGAAGGCTGTGTAAACAAACGATATATCTCTCGATACCCAAAAAAGCAAACTTTTTTATAAGCTTAGATTCGCGCAAAATACATATGTAACAATCATTTTCCCAGACAATAGGACAGAACTTCTCTACAACCTATTACATCGAATAGCTTCTATCTCACAGTATGAATTTACATGATCAGGAAAAAATTGCAGTAACAATAGCGCACAGTCGTCCGTTTCGATGCGATATGGAGCAAATATTTAGAGGCTATATGAATCTGTTTGGAAACGACACGATCGTGAAATACATTACGTGCACGATAACGTACTTAGACGCCATAACTATGAATTTCTGAAACTGATTTTCAAGCCCCACTGAATCCTTTTTAGCCTCTCAAGCTTCTCATATGCTCTCTTTCCATCCTGTGAAACAGACAGTTGAACAGTGATATGAATAAACTTATTTACTCTACCAAAGTTGAATACTAATTAATTCTATCAAAGCTAGCTCAATATTAACAAATGATTAACTATTGATTAAAATCAATACCAATTTTTTGTGATGTTATGATTGGACTCACTGTTATGGAAGAAAGTTGGATAAAGAGAAAGTCGGATTTTCTCTTTGGAGATCACACTGCACTGAACTTTGGGGCAGACGAAAGATGCATATATAGATTTCTAACAGTATTTCAGCGACGTTTGAATGAGTCAAGTCATCAACTACCATGCATTGAATGAATTTCTCGAGCATCACTCCGACGACGACACGTCCTCGATCTATCTGTGGTACGAACGACTATCTGAAGTACGCTCTTGAAAAGCTTCTCATTCCTTCTGTTTGCCTTCTGCTTTTCATATTATTCTTCGTTTTTGTCGCGGTTTTGATTAGATTTTAAAATATTCAGAGTAACGTTAATTTTTCCTCCGATTAACTGCACTTCTAGTTGTCATTTTTTCAGAAGTTTCAAAAAATTTTTGAGTTATCTCGATTAAAAATCAAAAATTATTGAAATAAGATGAATGGAAAGCTCCAAAAAATAAAGGAACTCGGAAGAAAATTGCTATATTGATAATTCAACTGTGAATAAAATTGATATTTCAGTACGAACTTGATGGCACCGAATCACCGAGAGACATTGAAACACTGTTTGAAGCGATGAAGTAAATTTTTCGAAAAGTTTCTGTTTTTTTCTGATTTTACTAAGCTCTCAAAAAAGAGAATCCGCATCTCAGCTGTCAGAGCAGACTATAAAAAATGGAAAATTTTTCTAAACTCTTTCACATAGATAATGTTTAAAAAAGATTAAGTGTGAATTAGGTTTCTGATGAGCTTCTCATTCACCGCTGCTGAGGAGCTCAGAGAAGTGGCCGAACGCGAGGCAGTTCAAATGGCTGAGAAGGAAGAGGCATGGGAGGAGCAAAAAATCGCACTCAAGGCGAGATAAAAGCACCTTCCATTTCTGTCCCCTATTTGAAAACTATAGGATGTAGTATATGTGCCTTACCTGAAAACTAGCCTAGCAATGAACAACCGTTTGAAGGTGATGCGAGACTTTAGCCTTAAAACGATATATAAAACGATTACAAGTCAAACCGTTCCAAAAAAAAGGTCTATGTAAAACGTTTATATTGAGCTCGCCGTCATCCTCCTCAGAATATACGCAACGTATCCTTGCGATAGAATTGTTCCTATGAAAGAGTCAAGCAATAAATACTCATCGACTTAGATCAACCATCTCTCTGCCTCTATTGATAAATTCTAGCTTCTTATCTCTCTGGTGTGATCAAAAAGTGATAGAATGGAGTGATACAAGCCAGTTTCAGGTTGTTTTGATAGAAATCACAATCACCAACTGACATGTTAATCCTTTCTTACTTTTCTGAGAAGAAGTGCCGAAATGCTGTAAAATATGAATCTGAAAAACATTTAAGGAAGAATTGGACTCCCTGCGCGAGCGAATTACTCTCTCAGCAGATGCCGGAGATTCGAGTGAAGCGTTCCGAGCCCAGATCAACTCGTTACGGGAAGAAAATCATGAGTTAGAGAAGGTGAACAGGGACCGCGACCGTGAGATGGCCGACCTAAAGGACAGGTTCGCATTGAGGTTCTAACGATTTCGACACTTTCTAGAGTCATAGTTACTAGAGAAATTTTGCTTACCCTAAAATTCTTAAGACCTCTTAAGATTTTTATCCTCCTCAAATTTACGTTTGACTGTTCATAGTTACAAAAGAATTTAATAAAACGAAGGCATACACCACATGAATATTTCAAGTTACAGAGGAAATAAAGTTTTGCGTTGAGAAGCTTATTTGAGCCGCCTTTGTGTTCAGATTTGAGAGCTTGGTGACGCGAGCTGATGTGTTGACGAGAGAACGTGATGCACTTGAGCAACATGTGAGTTGATGAGAATAAACAGGAACAATGGCAAGAGTTGTTGATGTTAATTACAGAGGAATCAGATGGAAGACACAATACGTGAACTCCAGCGAAGAATTTCGGCGAAGAGCGAGGAGAGCACAAACGAGTGGGAGTCAAGGAAACTTCGGCAACGCAATGAGCAGGCAGTCACTCTCACTAGACAGATGCAGGTGAGGAGTATTACAACTTTTAGTGTATAACGTATTTCATGCAATGAGGTTTGAATTTGTTGTCATCGATACTGAGATACTGTTTTTGTCACAGAGCAGACGGGTAACTCCAAGAATTCTTTTCATAATTTCTGGACAAACTTTTTGAAGTTGATGTGAAAAAGGATTCAGAGAAATAGGTGGCATTTTTTACAAAATTCTACGGCTCCGGGCATAATTTAGATATGGTCGACACAGCAAAATCTCTGTCCAAAAATCTGTGCTCAACTGTGTGTACCTCATCCAAATCTTTGGTACACGTGAAACAATAATCTTCTTGAAGAGCTTGTGCAGTATACTCAACAAGCATATCGAAAGCCAGTTACGACGATCGCTCATGGGCAGGTTGACCTTGCGTGACATTCTTCAGTATTCTGGGCATTTCTCATTCAAAGTAGAATGTTATGAGGGCTGCCAGAGTTACTTGTAGAATGATGCTTTCAACTCTAACAATGTCGGCACGTATCGAGCAACTTCTTAGTGGTAGTGGAGATGTGATATTCTTGTGTGAGGAGCTGAAGAATCGATGCACCTTATTCCTTCATCAAGCAGCTCGATCTTTCTCAATTTGCGGTTAGGTTTGGATAGGACTTCATTTAGGATGTTCACATCGTAATCAGCTTGACTGGTTCTTCTTGTTCGATGATATGAATTCTTTTCTAGCTTTCGGAGGAGACGAAATTTTGGAAGTAGAAAGTGATTGTCGGACCTCTTATAGAAAAATGGAGGCATTGATTTACTGAGCAGATAACATCTTCTGCTTGTAAAGGCAAAAAAGGTCGATGTCCATCTGCGCTGTAGCTTGAGCTAACTGCCATGGGCAGCGGCGACTTTCTTTCTAGCGTAAGAATGAGTGTCCATGGTAAATTTTGCGGGCAAGAGTCCTACGAGGCGCCTTATGTACTCAGTTCTTCCTGCTCCTTTTTTCCGGCTTCTACAACGTTCTTGAGCAGTCGGTCAATCTTTTACCCCTACTTTCATTTTTTACTTGGTTTTTAATTTAGTACTTAATTCAACTAGCAAAAAAGCCGATTCAAGGCGGCTTCGCCGATAAAAAGGTGTTTTTCTCTGGAACAGATTGTGGTGAAATCCTGAAAACGCCATTGCATAGCGAAGTTATGAGCTCAAGAAAGACTGCATTGACTAGTCAGCAGTATACTAGTCTCAATACCTTCGCAGCAGTTGACAACAGCAATGTGTGTAAAAAAGTTAAATTAATTATGTCCTTCGCTCCATCAAGCTGAATCACGACAGCAATTCTATACAGTTAACATACTATACTATTATATTGTTGATTCTTTCTAAAGTATACAGCGAAAATGATACGTTAGCAATTCATACTACTGCACTGTTAGGGGATGAGGATTTGATACCTCATAGGACTCAAAACCATTGCTATGTTTTTCTCAACGACTTCTGCATTCACTGAAAGCCAATTTTAGTGAAAGAGATCTGTCCAAAAAAAAAAGTTAACAGCTGCCTAAATTTTTCTATTGAGCAGTGTCCGAGGTGTATATAATAGCATTTATTGAGGATCAGTGATGCAATACAACAATACAGTGTAGTAATGCAGCATAAATAAAACAATAACCGTAATGGCTGAAGAAGACGAGTCTCGCAGAAACGCTAGCCACTACGATTATTGTATTCCAAATCTTTAGTGTTTTTACTTCATTTCGCAGTGTTACGATGTCTCATGATGACCTAAGAGAAATGAGTGATGAGCAAAAATACGACCTCAGGCGGTAGTCGAACCCGCGTTTCATCCATACCATGGACGCGTACTTTTATTTTTGATCACCACTCAATTCCCTTAGATCGTTGTATTATTTATGCTGCACTGTGCTGTTGTATTGCATCACTGATATTCAACAGATACTATTATTAACAGCTCGGAAGTGCACAACAGAAAAGCTACTGATCTGTTACAACTTTGCCGAGGTTAATCGATAGTCTGTCTTGGGAATAACAATTGCGTATAATAGAATGTAAAGGACATCTCAGAGCAAGGAGGTGTTTGTCCCTCCTAGCTTGCCCACTGTTTATTTCTTTACTTTCTACTTACTGTTTTTATTGAATGAAGAAATGTATTAAAATGTAATGGCATGGATTTTTTCATAGCATGATTGTTTACTATCGACTCATTGACGAGGTCAACGGGTAACCGATTACCTCTGTATATGAATTGTACTGCAGATTCAGTTTTGTATTTCTTGTGTCATAAATGTTCACCTTATTTTTTTCCTACGACTGTTTTAGGTGGTGGTGTTGCAAAATGATGAACTACGCGAGGAAATTACTCGCGTTAGCGATGCACTAGAAGAAGCCACCAAAGTGATCAACGACAGTGCTCACAGGTCTCCCACCAACTGCATCATCGTCGAGGTTTTTGTCAGTGGTAATATTGAAGTCGATGTTTACAGATACGCTGAGCTGTCGACACATCATGAGATGGTACAGCGCAGTCTCAATGCGGTCAGTGAGGAGAACGAACTTATGCGGAAGAAGGTCAACATATAGCACAATTCATTCATTTACTTATTTTTATCCTCATCAATCTTCTATTCCACATTCCTGAACTTCGTTGAGTAGTAGTTTCAACAACATTCCCTAGCCAAGGTGGACCAAGAAATCAGTGCGTTCCGTGGTGATATATTGAAATGTATGCTAGCCGAGTAGCATAAATAGTGTACCCAATAAAAGCGTGGATTGAACCAGCACTACGAGTTCATTACAACTCGTAAGAAAATTCGGAATCGATTAAATACGCAGTTACTCGAAATTAAGCGTAGACCTTCGAGTGTGTGCGTTGTCATGCAGGTACTGCCTTCATTGGAACATAAGCGGTTCACTTCGACTAAGTCTGGCTTTCAGGTTTGAAAAGATTCCGAAAAAATCAAACACTGGTCAGCTGGATTTATTTCATTTTGATTCCCTCATATTATAAAATCTTCATTTAAAAATCTGCACGGCGTTAGCAGACGATGAAGCGACCAGCTGTGGAGAACTGAGCTTCTGCTCCTGGTCAAGCTGCACTTTCATACGGTTTACACAGATTTACTCCTGTTTCCCACAAACATTTGCTACAGCAATCCATAAACAACATTCAATTAGAAGATTTTTATACGAGGGATATGAATAGTAGGAAAACAGGAAATTGACAGTTTTATTTTGAAAGGCCATATCATGAGGCTATTATAATGCAATTATTTCAACGGCTACTTTTAGCGATTTCGCCTTGTTTATCACCTCAGAAAATCAGGTTGTCCACAACCCAGTCAGCCACACACCATCATTCGCAACCGTTTTGCACTCACTACTGTTAATTTAGTTGGAAGCGAGCACTTCAATGCTGGCGGCCGTTGAAAGCGAAGCAGTGGGCAACGAACAGAGCACGGCGGTACGTTATCACTGAATTACCTCTGATTAATGAGGTGAATATTCAAATTTTTGTGGATACTCAAACGCTACAAAAGAAAGCTTCTTATAATCTGACCCAAGTGTACAACACTGTCTGTTCGGTGATAATTTCACTTGACTTACAGTGTAAATTGTTCGTCGTCTCCTACTCTTAGTATAGGGGACTGAGCGCCCCGAGAGGATTGGCTAAAGACAAAGTGGTGTATTGCGCGACTGATGAGACCGTGAAAGTCGAAACACGTGTGTCGGGGTCTATAGGTCAGCTCATTTAACAGAGCATATGACATGTTGGCTCAAATAATAATTACGAGATATGTTGAAATTTAAGCGTGGTCTTATGAAAACACTGGAAACGACAGGTATGAAAGCTTGTTCTTTTTTCTGCTGCTTTTGAGTATTTGTTTCTTTGGAGTCGTTTCCAAAGTTCTTCTGATGTGGATCGTAGCCTAGCGCTGCTTAGCGCTGGTTTAAAATACGTTCGATGCTGTAGGTAATTGTCACATATAATTTTTACAGTAGATGGACTCTTCTCATTTCTAATTCAGTGCACCTCTCACCACCAGCTAGCACATAGATGCTTTAATATGCTATAGGTGCGTGGGAGAGGGCAAAGTGGACGATCAGATTCACAATGTGCATAATATTTTGGTCCTTTTAAGAGAAAAAAACTTGCAGTGTAGCAGGCAAAGTGAATTACGTGCTTGGACCTTAAGACCACCTGTGTTCACGAAACTGTGTGAGCCCCAGCGCATTTTCCATTCGTTTCTTTGCCTCGCGATGTCGTCCACCCTTGTGGTTTCAATTCTGTGCGAGTCTCACACTGTGATCTATGACGCATTTGTAGTTGCGAGTACAGTCTTTGATACAATTCAGTTATGAGGGGACAAATGAAAATCCATCTAATTTGATGGAAAGGAGCTTTATATAGGAGCGTTAGTAACCACTTGAAAACTGAGACTTGAGGCAACAGCCTTACTTCGCCGGTTTTCGAAAAAGACTTTTTTTGACGTTGCTATAGGAGATTTTTTGCCTTGTAGACGCGCATATTCTCGCCAGACAGGGATCTTTTTCTTGACTAATAGTAATAATTCGATAGCGTAATCGAATATGATTACAGCCCTGCGCCTAT
Organism: Parelaphostrongylus tenuis; assembly: GCA_019055375.1. Classification (NCBI taxonomy): domain Eukaryota; kingdom Metazoa; phylum Nematoda; class Chromadorea; order Rhabditida; family Metastrongylidae; genus Parelaphostrongylus; species Parelaphostrongylus tenuis. Next base: position 154,997 of record JAHQIW010002481.1, read on the forward strand.
ATCCTGAAAAGACCGTTTCTCTGAAACGTAGCAGGTCAAATAAGTTGAACTCCCATCCGCGATCAATGGTCTCTTTAGTCAACTCACGCGCGGCTGATTAAGAAAACCACGTTCGATGACCAATGACCATCGATTTTTTTGGGCATATGAACGCGTAGAGAGTATCGCCTCAGCACTTCACGCAGCCATTTCACGCACCCACACGTGAATTGACCAAAGAGAGCATTTATCGCAAATGAGAATGCAACCTATTTTACGTGCTTCGTTTCGGAGAGACGGTACGATTACGCTATCTAATGATTACTATTAGTCCAGAGAAAGAGCTCTATACGGCTAAAAATATGCGCGTCTAAGACATAGTTTTGTATTACAGCGCTATAAAGAAGACCGGCGACGTGGGACTGTAGTTACAAGTTACAGCTTTTGAATGAGTATTAAACTCCTATGTAAAGCTTCTCTCTACCGAATGAGATTGGTTTTTTCATTTGTCCGCTCATAACTGTAAAGTACCCAATCTTCTGAGATAACTCATTCTAGTTACGAAATCGACGGCATGTTACGTAGGTGATAATCGCAAGTGACGCCTAAATCCTCGTGGGATCCACTCTACAGTTCTTTTCATTTGTCTATCGTCTATTCTGCTCATTGAACCACGGATCCATCTGTTTCGCTATTGATGTGTGTTCCCCTGAATCTCGAAATTAGTTTAGCTGAGCTTGACAATCCGGCAAAAGCTTCTGAATCTCGATTGCTTTTCAGAAGACGTCGTGAATGGAATTTTGTGAAGAATCTTTCAAACGGTTTTACTCTTCATCCCAGCTGAACAGCACCTTTGTCTATTGCATCCATATTTCAGAATATTGTAATGTAACGAAATTGCATGGCTAAATCATTTATCATTTTTATTTCTGTACTATTTTATTTACTATTTTGATTAAACTTTATAGCATAACTAATCTTCCATATATAATATATCCAAAGCTTTCATTATTCATGACCATGTGTTAATTTTATTATTTAACTATTTTTATCTATTTTCACACTGGAAATTGCAATAACGAACTCGTGATTACAACGTCTTATAAATGTTCGTATTAAAGAACACGTTTTTCTGTTCAGTGATTGAAAATGAGGGTTAATTTAGTTCTGTCATCCTGATGGCTTTTTTAATATACGAATCAAAGTCTGTATTTGGTGACTCTGCACATCATTTATCATTTGTTCCTTTCCTTGGTTGCTGTTGGTGATGAACCATGGTGGTGATCCCTTTGAAGTACGGCGGCGTCTGTGAAAATTTTATCCTGTGATCCAAGGCGTTTCAAGCTGTGCATTCGGTTTTTTTGGCAAGAATTACAGAGACGTCTACCCATTAACCTAACAAACACTTGAATTCACTTTCAGTGTTCTCTATTGAACTTATTGTCCCATTATTGTCATCAGTTTTTCTTATTGACTCATTAGAGTGCAGTGAGAAGATGCAAAGAGTTCTCAAGCCACTGAAGTTTTCAACCCACGTCCCACATACATATCATAACGCCAAGATAACCGTTGACCAACTTACTCTCCATCTTCTGCGTAACTCTTCGATGTCGTCTCTCATACTCGATGAAAAACAAGCTTTCTGTAGCGAGTGAAGTTAAATCTCGCTTTGTTTGCCACGGCTTCATCGTTTTTCAACGAATTTATCCTCGTTTGTATGTAATCCTATAATTTTCTTGTTCGTTGGACTTTTCAAGAAAGTCGTTGTTCTCTAAGATTTGTCGAAAAAGTGGTGTCACCCACTAAACGAAGGTATGATGCGTTGTCTGTCAATGAAAGAACAAACTAATGACAGAATGCTTCACAGTCTTGCAGTTTTGAAGAGAATAGAAGGTTTTTTTTTGCATCCAGAAGGTTTATCTGAGCACTTTAGGCACAACTGAGAGAAATGAACGATATAAACTCTGAATTAAGGAAGGAACTATATGCCACCAAAGTTAGTTTTCTTTGATTTTCAATTGATATGTATGGAAACTAACGCTGAAATCTTGTCGTGATCATATCTAGAGAGAATTAGAAAGTCTTCGTCAACTAGCAGACTCGATGGACAACAAGGAGAAAGAAGCCGAACTAGACAAGTTGCGCACGGAATTGATCGAGGCAACCAGGTGAGAATACGAAGGATCGTAAGTGATCCCCATACTAAAAAGTATTCTTGAGGACTGCGCAGTCATTATGTGGAGAACTGACGTCGAAATCATCAACGGATCCCACAGTGGCTCTTCGTCTAAGAATCATGCAGCTCGAGACGAATCTCAAACAAGAGGCCGAAAAGGTTACTGTCTTCACTTACCAAATAAATCCACAGGAAATGAAAATTGTAACAGTTATTCTCCTGCCATATGCTTTACCAACTCAGGCGACTGAGCTAGGAACATTCAGAGTTCCAAAAAAAAAAAGTGGTCAGTGTTCGTTAAAGGAAACTCTAACTGAATCACGTTTGCAGAATCACGAATTTACAATCTATCAGTTCGGTTCACTAATTTATTTTTATATGCGGAAGCATGGTTTCATTATGCATCTATTCTTAGGGAATGAACCATAAGGATCTGCAACTAATCACCTTAAGGTCCCTAGCGCGCATTAAGTTCACAGCCTCTGACATTTCGTAGTATCGACAGAATTGTTTAGTTAGCGACGCAGAAGAAAACGCTAGAAGATCTAGAAGTGGCATTGGTGAACAAAGACGAGGTGAACAGAGAACTAGCAGCCGAACTCGATAGAATCAAAGAGGTCTGTCGTAATTTTGACTCATTAAGAATGAGAAATGCTACTGTTTCCGAGAAACGGATTATTTTGGCGTTGAAGCTTAGTCAGAATTACTTTGCAGTTAAGATTCGGTTCTGCTCGCGAAGAACTGCAGAGGTTGACTACACAGCTTTCGTTTCGTGACGCACAAATCGCCAAACTGACCAACCATTGCACCATGCTACAAATCGAACTGGGCAACTATGCGGAACGAGGGTTCAGACCACCAACAATATCAGCTCAATCCAATGCGTACGTACAGAGGATCCTTTTTATATTTCTCTCTTAAAGTTGGTTTCAATCAAGTATGAATCCAATAAAGGTGTTGAGTTCCTCTCGAATTTAGCCCATAGCGAACCGCACGTAAACGTGGGTCAACTAATTATGACCTTTTAGAATTATCTATCCGAGCATTTTGAGACCTTTACAAGGTTTTTTTTTTCTATTTTGTGAGCCGAATGATAGAATAGTTATTTGAATAAATGAGTTTGTTGCGTCGAAGTTGATCAGTGATCATTAAATCAAGACTAATTTTGATGCGACACTGTGATAAGACTGTACGTCATAGGCTACGCACGTTACTAATCACCAGTTCATGGTGCATATGCAACAAATTTGTGAGAAAAGAAGCATTCAGAATGTGATAAACACTTTTTTCCGCAATTTTGCTCGGATTTTCATCATTTTCATGTTATTTCAGATATCCTGAATGCATGAAAACTGGATTTTTCTTTAACTGTGACGATTAAAGAGCACCCTAATCTTGTGTTGCCAAACTTTCTTACCGCTATATCTGGAAAGTTGTGATTTATCTGACGAGCTTCTTATGGTTCTACATTTAAAACTCAATAAAAAGAAAGTCAGTGAATAAACAGTGAATTCATTTGCGGCGCCCTATGACATAGACTTGAACTAATGTATTTTCATTTTGGAAACTAGATAGAAACAGGCACATAATGGATCGAAAGGCTCATGTAGCGGAGTTGTTAGAGTGCTTTGTATGGTCACTGTTTCGATGCGACTCCCCGAGCTCATCAAACCTCCTTCTCTCTGGAGCTGCTTAAGGGCTCGGTTTTCGCAGATGAATAGAAATAAGCGCAGTGAATGATATCAACTAAAAGAACTTTCGGTATAGGCTTGTCTTTACCCTTCTCCTGAGCAGTATTATTGAGTACTTTTCAGTTCTAGAGATAGTACTCAAAAAATGGACCTATGAATCGCAATTTTAAACCAACGAACACATAAAGAATTTTTTTGAGATCATCAAATATTTGAACAATTTTTTTACAGCAAAGTGCAGGAAACTCAAACTGAAGGTATTGACAAGTCAGACTTTGTTCCTGACAACACACGGAAGCAAGCTGAAAGTGAAAAGAAGAAGCGCAGAAAATCTTTGAGACAGCGAGAAGAAGACCATGCCAAAACCGACTCTGTAAAGCCTGAAGAACATCGAGGATTCAATGAAGACGTACTGGAAGGACAGGCTATGATAATCGTCAGCTTATATTCTGAATTGATGACAATTATGGAGGTGAGCAGCGCATGGAAATCTGAAGCGCCACTTTAGAGCAAAGACGAAATAAAAAAGTTTTGAAGCCTAAATTACTTTTGACACTAGATGTAACGTAAGACTATTTCTATTTAGGAACAAGAGTTGAAAGAGAAGCAAATCAAGGAAATGGAGTTGATACTATCTACCGGAAGGCGTGCAGTAGACGACGCAAAAGCACAGTTGAAGGTTTAAGTTTGTAGTATATTGCCAGGTTGCATAGGATGGTTTTTGCTTTTGAAAGCTGAGAGTCATCGGATTTTCACTCACAAATACCAACTTCGTAGTTTTTAGAAAGCGTACGAAGAGATCTACAGTATGAAGATGAAAGAGAGCACCATCACCAAGGAAACTAACGCTGACGTAGTTTCGTCAGAGGTCATCGAATTACGGGTGAGAATCAGAGCATTGACGAGACACAACTTACGAGAAGGGTCATCGGTAACACATCATCATCTGGTCGAAATGTAGGAATGTTCTACTTCTACCGCGACTAGTTGTTATATTCCTAATAAGCCTTCTGTTTACACTTCCTTCTACTTCTTGGCAGAAATGTTTCATTACAAAAAAAAAAAAACTAGGAAGACGAGATTAGACAAATATCAAAAAGCGAAGAATTCGTAAAAATTATTTTAAATCTGTTAAAATGAAATCCGCTTGGTTAAAATTCGCGCCTTTGCGCGAGTTGATATGATTACTTTGAATGAACTTGCGTATCAAATAGTGGCGATAAAGTTACAAACATTTTGACTAGTACATTTGAGCACTTCTCTGTTATAGCGAAACAAATGAATAATAGACCTCATTTGTTGTACAAGAATTTTTCAAGGAGTATTAGTAATCACTCGAAAATCTCAAAACACCCTTCTACAATGCTATAAAATCCAAAGTAAAGTTATGTTTCACATTGGCCGCACACCTTCATTTTTGTCACACGTATAATTCGCTGGAAGTATAAAAAGCATATGAAAGTGTTGAGAAAATCTCGTACTACCTAAGTTAATCGTTTTATATGGAATTTCTTTCAGAGCGGAGAAAAATTCTCAATTGAATAAATAGTTTCACCGCACATGGTTTTCCCCCTCCCCCCCCCCCCCCCCACTTCCGCCTCCCGCTCGTAGGTTAGCCGGTAGACAGGACGCCGACTATGTGATATTCAATTTAATTTCCCCTGCTACACTGCAGTGAAACGGTCTTTCCACAAAATGAGCACAACGTTGACATCATTGAAACTTACGCTATCGAATGATTACTAATTGTCTAAAGAAAGAGCTTTGTCCGGCGAGGTGTAAAACACAAATGTTTTCTTTCTCTTACAGCGCTATCAAGAGAACTTTTTCAATAAGCAAACACATTTTTGAGTTCTTTGAAACTTGCGCTATAGGGCGAGTACTCACACTCCAAAGAACAAGCCTTCTCCAGCGAAATATAAGGAGATGAGGAAAAAAAAAAACGCGCGAGCGTGTAACATTTTTATTTTGGATTCCACAGCGTGACAAAAAGGTGTTTTGGAGAACCATAGCCACGTAGGGTAGTAATCAGAGAATTTTTTTTTTTGAGACACGCATGTGGTCTGTTATATAGGGGCTGACTTATAGAGCCCAATACACGTGTTTCAACCGTGACCGGTCTCATCAATCGGTCGATACCCTCGTCTTTTGCCAATCCTCTCAAGGTGCTTCAATCCCCCATACTAATACCGTCCAACGAGTGAAATTATCACTGTATGGGCAGTGTTGTACACTGGTTTGCAATTGTCTGGTTAGACCACGTACGTGGCTCAAAAAAAATCACCTGACATAATGAAATTTGAGCGTGGTCTTAAGAAAACACTCGAAACGAAAAGCAACCAAAGATTTAACCTTTCACATGATTACCAACATTTCCATGAAAATTCTTGTCCAGCGAATGAGGTCGCATATTCATTTGTTCCCTTATGACTGGAAAATACCCACATTTGATTATCTCTACGGATGTCTCTGCAACCCACTCCATTTGTAACATCGAATAGAATAGAGGTGATTTACTGCATATCTGACTTTTACAATGACTCGCTATGGCGTACCGATCTATCAGGTGAGTTGTTCGCATCTTCCTAGACAAATCTTTTAAAAAATTTGCCGAACCCAAAAAATGGGGTTTAGTTTGCTCAGGGCGGAGATTGAACCAATGACCACATATACATCAAAGCGCACATCTACGCCCTTCGTCCTTAATGGTTCAGTAATATTTGAATAACTGAGTGGCAAATGTGTTTGCACACAAACAACACTTTTAAGCGTTTGGCTGAATCTATTCGACTGGGTGGATCGGAATTGGAGCGTCGAGCTGAAGAAACAACCCGAAAACTAATCGCTGAACAGATCGAACGAACGCGGTGCGGTTTTTCAAATGAATATTTTGAAGGCTCATAAATTAGAAGCTTTTATTATCATTGTATATTAGCAGACTATATTTTTCATTCACACGGAGGTCATTAGGGAAGAAGTACGGGTAACCTTTACGAATTATTGTGAAAAACGGTTAGCTAAGGAAATCTGCAAAACACTTCCTGCATTTCAAATAACCGTTTTCAAAATCTTCGTGAGATTAATTCTCAGTCTGCTAGCGTTTCGAAACTTTGCCTGAAATGTAATGTGTTCGAGCTTCAGCAAGACAAAAAAAATGAAAGTTTATACTTTTTGGATAGACTTTACGGTGAGAAATGTATGGTTATGATAGTGCAGATCGCCAAAGACAAATAAGTCTTCGTTCCCTCTATACGGAAGCATTTCCAATTCATCTCATAATTGTTATCTGAGCCAACATGTCATGTGGTCTGTTAATGGACTCTTGTAGAGCCCAATACACTTGTTTCGACCTTAAAAATACACTTGAAAAAAGATATAATATTACAAAAATACCAGCAAAGAGCAATCGAGTGTACAACGCTGTCTATTTGGTGATAATTTCACTTGACAGACAGTGTAAATCGTTCGTCGTCTTTTACCTCTTTATAGGGAGAATAGGGGCTCCCGAGAGGATTCGCTAAAAACCAAAGACGAAGGGTTCTGCTCGACTGGCGAGACTGTAAGATCGAAACACGTGTATCGGGTTGTTTAAGAGCCCATTAACAGACCACATGACATGTTGCCTCAAATAATAATCATGAGATAAACCCAATAGTGTGAGTGGTGTGCAAAAACATTTGCGCCAGCTGGGTTCGAACCCAGACAGATTTATGAGATACATTGAAATTTGAGCGTGGTTTTAATGGAACACTCGAAATAAAGGCATAATGTGCACTTTAACTTCACAAAATCTCCTTCTTTATCACACTTGGAAGTTAGATTACTATGGTATTTGTAGTCTCTCACATTCGAATATGGTAGTGAGACGCCGATGCAACCGAGCCGAGAACGCTATGCGTCGTGCTCGAGAACGAATGGTGGTCGTTGAGACGCAAGCCGGAAGACGATGTGCTCAGCTTCAGTACCAGCTGGTTGGTTTCTAAATAATGTCGTATGCGAAGAGACTATACAATTCAGAAAAAGCGACCTCGTAGATCAGAATTCCATTGGGAAGCTTTTTGTACTTCAGGATACGGCTCTAATAGAGTTAGCCAGCTGCCAGGGCAAGCTTGTTCGATCCGTGTCAATAGAAACATATCAGAAGTTGGCGACTCGTCTCAAGAAAGAGAGTATAGCTGAAGTATTAGATGGTGAAACGATAGAGGAGACTTGGGGCGACAGCCATGTCTCTATCACTTCACACACGGACGAGAAAATACAGGAACTGGAGGCAAAGAATGTCTATCTCAAGGTGTGCGCAATTATTGGATTTTCGTAATTAGTACCTATATGTAGCAGAATTTTCAGAAAATCGTCGAGGTAATCAGCGAACAGAACGACTTCTGGTCTAAAGAAACCGAGATACTCCAAAACGAGAACGAAGAATTGAAGAAGTTTGTTGATGAAATGGAAAACGATAGTGACGCTAAGAGTATTCTTGGTAAGTGAGGGGCTCTCAGATATTGAAAAGTGGGAAATTTTTCGTAGTTGGTGGATGCGAGGAAATCAACTGAATGCAAAAGTGTTGATATCTGCGCAGTAAATCTGAAGATGGGTCAAAAAAAGACAGACGCTCGCTGTTTGCACGAGGATTTTCTTTCCATAATTCATCACATTCGTTAGACTTTTCACTTCGCTATTTTTTCTACAAGAAAGACTAGATATGGAAGCTCCGTTGTCTTTATACACATGGATTTTTGATTTATTGGACATTGTGTCAAACAACAGAGACATCATAAGAGTTTCAGTAGCGATTGAACAGCGTCTTCTGGAGACAATCCGAGAACAGCAAGAGGACCAGCGGGACCATGAGCGAGCCTACAGAAAGGCTAGAGAGGCTGAGGAAAGGCTGGCACGCGGTTGTGCCGAGTGGACTGCCCAACGAGCCCGGCTCGTTTTTGCTGTTAAGACGTTGCAGTCTACCCTATCGGTGAGTGAACTGCTGAACTCAGTGCTTTGAAGTAACAACTTTTATTTTGGACAGACAAGTTTGATGGAGGATAGAATTTTTACTTCTCTTTGTTGAACACAGTTCATTTCAAATCACCTTCTCAACTTTGGTGTTCTAAACATCGAGTGTACAGGGTCTACACCATCAGTGATTTCATCCCTTCGTCATGGAACTCGCTAAAGTAATGTCACTTACTCTGACCGATCAATGTATCACATATTTGCTTTCAGACTAGTCGCGGTCGACAAATTAGCGTCTATTAGAAATTTCACTGTCGAAAAACACTCCTATATAGCTCTTGTACCAATGATTGTTCGAAAATCGAATGGCATTCTAAGCTAGTTGAGCTTTGACGCTAGAATTCTGCTAAAAATATTCCTAATGTTTCTGCACATCGTATTCAACTCAGCAGAACCACACTGGATCTATTCAAATGTAGATCTCATCAATACGGGATAATCAGGCACTCCATTTCTTATATTACGCATGTCACAGCATGCTCGTGGCTTAACTGAATATCTAAGACGCACACGCACCCATTAGAGCACGCCTAAGAATGGTGGTTATGAGTTTTGATTATTTCTCACTGAATTCCTTGAACAGTTTTTTAACCTTCTTCGCATTTTGTGAGCCGAATGACAGAACGATGACCTCAAGAAAATAGCTCAGCGCGTCGAAGTTGGCTTCTGATTGCTAAAAAATTCTGAATTCTGCGGCAGCGTGATTGGATCGGACGTTATGGGTTATTCCTTAGTCTTCATCAATGAATACGTCGTACTCTTTACGCTAAAACTAATTAATCATGATTTCTTAGAAAAATAGATGAACATGTGAATTTTGAACTAACTGAAAATATGAAAGACACGTTACAGAGAGAAGAAGAAGAATACGGGCAGGAACATTTTAGAGTACACTAATAATTGTGATATGTTGCCGTATACAATGAAAGTTCGCTTTTCCGATAATATGCAATGCTTTTGACAAAATTTTTAAAAAATCAAAACACCGACTCTCACTAAATTTCGGCATGAAAGCTTTTCAAATTCGTCACGTCACATTTCGTTCGTGGCTGCATTTCGGCTTACGCGCGTTTTTATCGAGGTTCTCATAAAACAATCAATCAAAATGCTAAGATATATTGTTCTTACCAGAAGCAAGGCATCGACTGTAGCTACGCTGGTAGCCGTGATTTATCTTGCCGAAAAAGTGCTAGTCTTTGTCACTCTATCTATATGATAGGGACGAGTAGCCGAGAAAAGACTCTTGGGAGATACCGCCGAAACGCGCGCAAGCCCAATTTAGCCACGAACGAAATGCAGCGCGACAATCCTCAAGAAAACGGCTGAAAATATTTCCAAATACTACATATGATTATGTGGAAAATCATCTCATTGACTACTTCAAACCTCGCTATAAACATCCAGTATTGTCCGTGAGAATGTTTAAAGCCCTACCGAAGTTGTTAAGTCGGAGCCATACGTGTCGGAGATGTCGCTCTGCTCATCAGTGGCCCACGCCCCCACACTGAACTCTATAGCAGAGACAGGGAGACGTTGTTTGTGGTAATATCACAAGATATTGTGTTATCGCCATTTTTCTCAGTCGATGGATTGATGACAACATGTCATGTGCTATTATGGTAAACAACGTCTGCCCATTCTTTCTATAAAGCAGGGCTCAGTGTGGGACGTGCGACACTGATGAGGAGGGTGACACCGACGACAGATGCGTATGGATCTGAGATAACAACCCCGGTTAGACTTTGAACATCATCGCAGACTATATATATGAATGCTTCATATATACCTAAGAGATTTGAGTGGTGAGCAAAGACACGACCTCAGACGGGAGTCAAACCCGCATTTCATCTTGTCCGGTGACGCGTGCTCTACCACTACACCCCCGAGGCACATATGCGCCACCACTCATTCTTTAACATCCCTATGTTTGCTATCAGCCATCAACCTTTTAACAGGCTTGGTCGGTTCGACTCCGGTCTGAGGCCGTGTTTTGCTCACCACTCAAATCTCTTAGGTATACATGAGACATAATAACACTGCGAAAAATGCAGTAAATACTAGAGATTTCGAGTAATAGTTAGTGCAATGGCTGTCAGCTCAACTGGGTTTATAAAGCGAAATCTCATACCCGACCAAACCTGTTAAAAGGTAGGTGGCTGATAGCTAACATATAGATGATGAAGAATGAGTGGTGGCGCAAATGTGCGTCGGTGGTGTAGTGGTAGAAAACACGTCCACGGATAGGATAAAGCGCGGGTTCGATTCTCGACTGAGGTTATATTTTTGCTCACCACTCATTCTTTTAGGTATATATGAAACATGATCACACTGCGAAAAATGCAGTAAATACTAAAGATTTCGAGTATTAGTTAGTGCAGTGGCTGTCAGCTCAACTGGGTTTAAAAGCGAAATCTCATACCCGACCAAACCTGTTAAAAGGTAGGTGGCTGATTGCTAACATTGAGATGATGAAGAATGAGTGGTGGCGCAAATGTGCGTCGGTGGTTTAGTGGTAGAAAACACGTCTCCGGATAGGATAAAGCGCGGGTTCGATTCTCGACTGGGGTTATGTTTTTGCTCACCACTCATTCTCTTAGGTACATATGAAACATGATCATACTGCGAAAAATGCAGTAAATACCAGATTTTTAAGTACTTATATATGAATGTTTTCTTGGAGGTTTCCAAAAGCAGTAGAATGGTAAAATATTCACGGACTATCTTTTTCTTTTTAACTTGTGCGAGGTCAATATGTCTTCTTCGAATCGATGGCTGACCCTTCGCCGATCCTCAGAGCTGACCAACTACTTATATTAGCAAGATCACCGGGATATTGTGACAGACAGAACGTAGCACAAGACAACATGACGGTGAGCTTTCCCCTACAAGTATTGCGACGGCTTTGAGAGAGACGAATTCACCGGAATATAAGTCAGTGATTCTGAAAAAGACGTATCAACTTTGCACAAGCTTTCAGAAGAAGACAGCTCGTGATACAGAGATCATTGTTTTGTGCTATTAGTAGAAAAAGTCACAAACAGTTCCGCTGCCGTATAATGTTATACGACAGATAAGTATAAAGTGGGATTATGCTTTTCTTCCGCAGAGTTTCCTTATAAATTATATAGATTCATCTATTTGTGGTTTTTACTGCAAAGTCAATAGACTTGCATAGGCGTGCACGGGTGTATGAGTAATTCTAACATGGAAGATCTTTCTAACTTGTCGGAACGAATAACAAAGCAATGGCGACACAAAATTGTTTCCGTTTCCTAGAGAAGTCTTTGTTTTACATCCAGATTTTTCAGAATGTGCGTTTGAACTCGATGAATTGTCTTTCTCTGCAACAAATCGAGAAGCTCAAAATGAAAATCCAAGAAACCTGGGAGAAGGAATTGCTGGTCAACGAAACAAAACGAGAGGTAGCAGTTTCACCACATATCAATCGCAACACCAGCAGTTCTTATTCGATAGGTGTCCATTCCCAGTCGATCCTCTACCTCTTACGCTGTGGTATGACCACTGACCGACCAGCAGTAACTCACAAAATCCGGCGCCGATTGATTCCATTCACACGTGTTTACAAACTGCTCCACCGCTCTACATTTATCGAGCACATCTCAACTCTGGATGAATTTTCTTCTTTGAATAAAAAAGCATAGGATTAGACAGAATTTTGCCCATAAGACACTAGTTTCTGTTCTCTGCCATCCTCGGATTTTGATTTTTTTGAGCCTACAAATCATGTCTTCGATTCTCTAGACAAAATTTGAATATTAAGAAAAAGAAGCGCTCAGTATAACAGATAAGTGGAAATGGTGTCTCATAAATTATCATTGGTATTTGCGACCGTCGATCTTGCACTGATAATTGTAAAAACTTGACTCAAAGCAGTTAGGAGTAAAATAAAGTGCTTCGAACCGTATTTGCTCCAAAGCCGTAGAGCTGAGTTTCTACTGTGGAACAACAACATTTTATACCCCCCTCAAGAATTCTAATCACGGAAAATTAGCAGAAGTTGAGATACTAGCCTTGGATTGTTGCACCATAATTCTTAGTGACATTTCCATACATTTCCATCATCCAGGTTATAAAAGATTACACGAGTTATGACAGAAATCTGAATAGAAACATAGGACAGAAAATTTTCCGGAAGAAAACTGTATTCTCAGCGAGCCTATACGAAGCCCTTTTGATGCTGACCGACAGCTTCGTAGCGCGACACACTGCGTGGGTGGACTCCAGTAAAGAAACGAATTTCATCTACACCCTTCCACCCGCGACAATGTTAGTTGGTCGATTTCTACTATGTTTCGAGATTTACGAATTTCACAGGCTCATAGAAGAAAATTATGACAATCAGAATAAATATGATTTTTAAAGATGATAAATGATGATGAATGAGAAATTGAAATGATAAATGATGACATGATAAATGATAAATGATGATAAATCTCTAACTTTCAAAAATGTTATTCGAAAAAACAAAAGGAAAACTCATACTACTTACCTTTTTTTTGACGTGAAGGGTACACGAGAGCATCAACGTGGCAATCTCAGACGTCATCATGCCGTGTTATACGCCTCTGAACGACAAAAACAAAAAATGAAGCAAGCGATGTTGAAACAGTCCCACTTTCGTCAGTGTTGAAACTTGTTTCTTCTGAGAAAGCCTTGATAATTTCAACGCTTTTTATCTCAATAAGAAAAGTTCTTTATAAAAGGTGTTATACTGGTTCAAAGTTGAGAGGCCCAACTATTTACCGGGTAAGGAGGCCTCAAAGTCAACGCATGTGTTAAACAACATTCATCATCGTGTGAACAGGAAGATTCTCGTTTTTTCTAGGTGGAGAAACTGCGAGACGAACTTCAAGGTCAATTAATTGTACAGGAAGCGGTTTTGAAGGCAAAAGAGGATGTTAAAAATGAGGAAACCGTTTCCAAGCTTGAGAGAAAACTGCAGACAGTCTACAGTAGCCTTCAACTGCAAACAGTGGAAGCTGATCGCTTGAAGAATTCGGTAAGTAGTTGAACTAGTTTGAGCCATCAACAAACGTATGATGTTTTCAAAGCAGTCAAAAATTTATTGATAAGTTAGCACTTGGAAATTAAACACTTCACCATCTTCTAGAAGAGACTTCGCTTTGTTGCTTTTGCTTCAACTTTCACACGCTATTTTTCTATAATCTTCTAAAAAGGGTGCCGCAGTCGGCAATATCAATAACGTGACCACATAATGAGTGAAATTCAACGATCTCTCTGCTCGCGACACGAGGCTCCACGGATAAACCGTCTCTCGTGGGTTCTAGCATGCCTAGCGCTCATATTAAGTCTTCTCATAAGTTTTGGCATCAAGGCAATCAACACTAAATCTAATAACAAAAAGTGATTAAAATTGTTCAACAACACTATTAAAGTATGTGCCATCAACCTGAACACATCTCTGCCATCTCTCAAGCGTAGGAATCAATACCGCACTCATGGAACTTGTCATTCTTGGACTCAAAGGAAGTTGTCAATCATTGACCCAAACGAGTAATGTTTCGCAGCTTCTTCTTGCTCAGGAAGTGCTCCAGCGACCGGAAGAGATAATTAGGCGGCGACAAGTCGGAACTATACGGCTGACGATCCAGGAACTCCCACCCCAGTCCAGTCAAATTTCCTTTTGTCAGTTTGGCGACATGCAGCCTTGCGTTGTCTTGAACTAGGATGAGATTGCCGATGTTTGTCGATGTGACAGGGCCCAATTGCAGCGGTCCAGGTGCTCGTAGTAGCGCTTGGGGTTGATCGTCTGTTGTTAACATTGTGTTATGTTGTTGCAGTGTAACTGTTCTTAGTGTTATTATTAGTGTTTTAAAGCAAATCTGAGAACTTCTGGTTAGTTGGTATGGTGTTTTTGCTGTAATGCCCAACCTTATGAGAAGACTTAATGAGAAGATGGAACGTCTGATTTCATGTTATGTTGGTAATAATCGTCAGATTCTAATGGATCTTATTCCACTTGAAATAAATTACGTGGGCTGAATTACAAGCGGAAAAGACGTTTAGAGCTGATCAGTCACTCTGACCTTGTTGTCATGTATCCGTAGCTATTCCTAACAGGTCAGAGGTAATTGAATGAATTTCTGGCCTGGACGATGACTTCCTAATGCATTGACCGATGACCTACTAATGTATTATGTCAGTGTGGATAATCGCTGGGCCTCATACTAATTTCGCATCCTAGTGGGAATGGGGAAGAATTTATGTCCGGAGTGTGCGATCCAATCAGCTTCTTATACATTCATGGCTCCTCTATACACCGAACTACACAAGCCCCCATGATCCGAGCTATATGTGTGTCTCAAATTTTAAGGCTAATTGTTAGCATAGCTAGGTCTTATACGGTCGTCATGCGATTCTGTTTGAAGTTCAAGAAGTTCAAGTGCTGGAAAAACGAGTAGAAATTGGTACAGAAATATTTTTAATTAGCAAGTTATACTAGTTTGAGATTGTTCTCAACTATGTCTTCAATTTGAAATTGGCAGCAGCCTATGCTTTAATCTCATATTTACTTGATGAACTTTCTGACGAACTGCTCAGTGTTATTCCAAATAGCTTACCAAAGTCCCTTTGTTGAAACGCGTCTAACAAGACTTGAAAATTTTCCTGGATAGAAATTCCGTTCGAATGGTTTGCAGTGACCGTTGAATTGCACGCTTGGATGACTGTGACGTGTAAAAAGCTATTCCTATCTCAGCCAAACCCTAATCATTCCAGGTGACTATGAAAGATCGACAAATGTTCACACTAAACGAGGAACTTGACGAACTGCGGAAAGAAAACGAACATCTGATGACCACTATAGCGAATCTCAACTTCTTGAAAACAACCAGCAAGGTCGACGAGGATTTGAAGAAACTTGACGAAACGGTGGATCACGTTGTACTCCCTCAAGGACCATCGGTAGTGAGCGGGCTTTCTAGTTCACGAGAAGACTCGGAAGGTATGCTGGCGTTTAGAGTAACATTTCTAGAGTTTTGGGAAACTTAGAGCAATCGTCTTAGAGTCATCCAACGATAGCGATAGAGCTGTAGTTAAGACTATCTTACAAGATAATTCGAAGGAATTCGAGAAGCGTTTGGCGAAAATGAAGGAGGCGGCCGATATTTGCATTCAAAGCTACAAGGTATGTCTTCTATCAGGAAAAGGACGAATCGAGTGCTTGTAAAACATAAAAAATCATTTCACTCGACCCATCTTCTTTCTTTTTGGTATAGGCTTAGATGAATATGCTTACAGAAACAACTGCTACAAAAAGACGAGGCATTAAAAGAATATCAAAGATTTGCTGCGGAAAAGCTCTCGACTAGTTCTCGGCCCATCGTAGAGAAGGAGATTATCCGTGAGGAAGTGCGCGTAGCTGACGAACAAACGGAAGCACAGCTTCGGCAAGCCTTTGGTGAGGTAGCTCGTCTCAAGGTATGCTGCAATACCTTTAGTAAACTAATTATTGTTCTTTACCCTTCAATTCTTTTCTTTCTATATTTCTTTTTTGTTATATTATGTATAATCTTAAATTCTTATTTTTATATGTAGAGTTTTGGAAATTCAGCAGATGTTAAATGATAGTAATTCGAACACTACACTAAAAGCAAGCAATCACTTTGAATCAAGAGTGCAATCAAAAATTCTTTAGAACATGTTCACATCACCACGACTGTACATGGTGCTAACATTTTGACTTGAATGATAGGCACAGTTTGGAAGAAATCATTTGCAGGAAAATCTGGAAGAATTAGAGAAAGCGAACCGAGCACTTTATAGAAAACGCAAACGGAGCGTCATTCCTGTTCACATCACGGTAGAGTTTTGCACTTTTAGCATCTCATTAGATTCAAGTCACAACTTATTAATTTCAAGACCTATATATCAACTTCGGCACGGTCTAATAGTTCAAAGTTTTTTCTCGAGAAACCGAAGACGAGGTTGTTACTGTTATTGAAACAATCGCTCAGATGTTCTTGGATAGTCTACGTATTTGCGCGCCGTAACAGCGCTTTTGGGATGAAATCCTTCGACGTCCTGCATTTGATACAAAATATGCCGACTCACTCAGCTGTGCACGCCATCGTTGAACTTCTTCAGCAAAAGCAAAGAGCACTAAGCATACATGGCTTCTTTATTCAGCAGTTCGTGACTCTTTCAAAAAGGCGTGCCCAAACTGCCCCGTCTTTAGTACTTCAGAAAGTATTAGGTTAAGTATTAAGTTTCCTAACACAGCGAAAATTCGGTTTTCATGTTAATTTCACACAGCCTCGATTATTGTAAATTCATGGGAATATCTCACAAAAATTTCCATAAGAAACTCAAACGTCAACGTTACCTATAATGCGTTGAAGAAAACATACCCGACATTGATTTGTCGAAAGCGCGCGCTATTTCAGCTAGACGATGCCAAACCTCGCACCGCAAAGAAAACTATGAAGAAGCTCAATGAATCGGAGGGAGTCAAGGTCTTGCAGCACCCAACCTACAGTCCAGAGCTGCGCCGTCCGATTATGGCCGATTTTTGCTCAGTGGAACATTTTCTGCGTGGACGCGCGATTCAAGACATTTGATTAAGTTGAAGAGGCATGTCAGGAGTTTTTTGACTTAAAGCTCAAGGGGTGGCAATTTTGAGCGATTCCGGAAGCTTGCCTATCGTTGGCAGAAGATCGTGGACGATGACGGTCCTCATTTTGAAGAATAATTATCGTTGTTGCTAATTGAATTCATGCACGAACTTTGATTTTCCGGCGGATGTTGAAGAACTTTTTCCTCAACCTAATAAAAAACACAGATGGTAGGGTTGGCAGAGGGGCCGCAACTGGACCCAAGTCTTGCAGTCGCTACTATGTTTTGATAGAAAGACTCAGTAATCGATCTAAGCCATCATCCTACTATAGATATAAGGATGTTTTGTCATCTGCTCCATAAAAGAATTGACAAATGTTTTGAGTTGCCAAACGAACTGCTAAATAACATAAAATTCACCCGGACAAATTAGGAAAAAAAACTGGCTTTCACTGCAATACTTCAAAACAAACCATTCAAAAACGGCTACATCACTAAATGGTACTGAGAGCCACGTAACAAAAAAAAAGATTAGCTTATTTTTCCTCCTCTCATCTCTCACTTGCAAAAACGTACCAAAAAGGCGTTTGTAAAAACATGTCGAGAAGCCACCAGTGTGTAGAGGGAGAAAGCAGAATGTAGATATCCCAAAATTGCTTTGGCAAATAGTCATTTTCAGTTGCCACGGAATCGAAGCTCTCTGGAATAAGTTTGGAGCGAGTAGCATGCCAAAAGACAATATCAACGAAATAAGTTCCATGTATCCTGATTATCAAACGAAATCGTATAACTATAAACGCTGATTAAAAAAGGCTTATATATTAAAGGAACTCGTTAATTATGACTGATAAATTCTCCGAATACTCTGAGGCGTCAACTAGTTCACCATCCGATTACATAACCGCCTAGGGCACAGCGAAACTGCATACTATGGTCTAACGGAAGAGACGATGATTGCATGAGTTTGATAGGAAACTAGCTAGTCTCTTGTGAACGTGGAGGCAAGACTACGTCGGCAAAGCGAGTAGACCACTGTACAACTCTATAGAGGAACACGTTGGTAATCTCAAAGCTCAACCAAATAACCCGCTAGGCCTGCATTGGAAACATAGACATAACAATGATTTCGAAATAGAAGTCACCAACCTCGCACTGGAATATGAAACCTCAACGTGCAAATTTCCTTCAGTTTCTGGAATAACTCCACGGATCCAAACATGAACCCTAAGGAGGAATGTCCTGTTATCACACGTGGTTTGACACAATATAGAAGATTGATATTTCAATGCGAGATATGGTTAACAAGTAGTAGTGGTTTTTCAACTGAGTTCATAAAATTGTTTGGCTGAGCAGACTGATCTTTCTAAGCTCTGGAAAGAGATAGCCTGATTTTCTAGGCTTCAAAGAAAACAAATCCGGCCGAAACGTCACCTGTTTAGACAGTTTGTATCTTAACAGTCTCGCGCGATTGTTGACTCTTCGAAAACACACCCGACTTCAACTGAGAAAACGGAACAATCATTTTTCCAAGACAGTGAAATGATCGTTCCCAATAAGAAAAGAAAAGCTTATTGCGCATTCGTCTTCGAATTGACACTATGATAGTGATATAGTAACGCCTTTCAAATGGTCATATCAGTCTTCTTAGCATTCACTTTATATTCTCCCTCGAAGTTTAATCAAAACAGTTCAAGGTCGAATGTCAAACCGACGAACAGTTGGAGAAGGGCTTACGGGTCGACGAGCCGAATACTAGGGCTTCATCGAGTTCACCAAACGAAAGCATCAAGTCGAATTTAGCAACGTCTCAAAATCTAGAAGTAAGCAATTGTTTCAAAAGCAATCACTATAAGAACTGATTTTGTTTTTCTCCAGGAAAATACCTTCGAGACGGAGCGGAAACGATACAAGAACGAAATCAAACAACTACAGGCAAGGCTCCGTAGAATGGCTGCGAATAACAAGGTGAAGTGAATAGCGCTGAATCAATTCTGTAAGGACGTTCACGACCGAATTAACACCGATTGTCCATGTGTTCATATCATTCACGCCATAGGTGCACATGGCCCTTAGGAACCATTTTCAACTCCCTTTTAATTTGACGACTACCCTGAAATTTGGTTCCCCGCACCTGCACCAATTGATAGTTACTAAAATGAACACTGATTTTGAAGCGCATTTGGATTTCGCCCGCGCGACACGATCTGATTTTTGACCAGCCACACGAAATTGGCAATTGTCGCGAATGTGATTATCTGAATCAGATGTCAAAGATTAAAGAAAAAAGGAAATATCAGCATGAAATAAAGACGACTCCGTCTGCAGTTGAACTTTCCTTCATATAGTATTTCGACAAAAAATATGTGAAAGTTTTCTATTGAGATCTCAAGTCCTGCAGACACACGTTTTTACATATATCGGGAATCATTCTAATAAAAATCTACGGAAAACCATCACAGTGCTGGGATCACTAGGAAGTCAACTTTTTGAAATGGAGAAATTCAAATATTTCAAAGACGAAAACGATACAGTACTTGAGCAATTTATGCAACTCACTTTCCTTTGTGTTCATCGTCTTGCTATTAGGAGCTGATTCTGACTTGCGAGAAAATTCGCGACGATACGCTGGCCACGTTGGAGACCAGACCGCCCAAAGCAAAAGAGATCAACGAGGATGCGCTCCTAAGGCTACGGTATGTCGCAACAGATATAGTACGTTTTGATTAGAACCGTGTTCAGTTTTAGATTACTATTTGTTTGAGAAAAGCACTGTATTTGTCGTAAAGCCTCTAATCAGTACTGAAGACTTCGTCAGCATCACCCTCAAAATCGACCGGGAGCAAAAAACTGAGAAATCACTCAAAGTAGTATTTCATTATATCTAATTATTCACAACTGGTAGGCAGAAACATTCATGTGAAACGGATATTTCTGATAATTCGATTTGCTCACATTAGTAATAAGCAAAGACAGCAGTTCACTTGTTCTACAGTAGGACACAAACTAAATGTGCTAGCCAAAGAACTCACAAAGAGGATTTAATTGGTGCAAAAGTACTTCAGTAAACTACCGAAATGATTTTTTATAGAGCTATTATGTCATTCCAGAACCTTGCCATCCGTAAAAGATAACGTTAGAAGTTATGGATAAGGAACTCAACAGTTTGTCGTGAAATTTATCAGTAGTGTGAGAAAGGCTACGATCTTTTAGCTGCGTCAGGATTACGCATAAAGTAAAAACTTAGCGTCCGTTTTCAACATTTTCTTTTCCGACTAGCAATTATATTTCTATCACATGTACATTTGAGAAGTTCAACACTTGATAGACTTATAGATAAGTTTTGCCCTCTGACAAAAGGCATAAACTAAAATTTCCAAAACAGTAGAGAGAAAGCTTGAACTTCCAAAATTTCTAACACAACTGCGACAGCGCAAACCGTCAAGGATAGACTGGAAAAGATAAACGGGTCGTGTTGAACAAAACCGTTCTCGTCTAATCTCACTGAGATGTTCGCGGTCTTGATAAAAAATGCAAAAAAGTGCTTTGTGGGCTCTAAAATTTCAAAGTTAACCTTGTAGAGTGACCGGACATATACCTTGTAGGCGATATCTGAGGATTTTTATAGCTTTCGTTGCAATTATGACTCAGTACGAGCCGAAGGATGTGGGTCAATTCTGGAAAGAGGGAAATCATATCGAGTAGAGATTAACTGCCATGAGCATTTGAACTTTAGCTTATCTTGTACCTTTTTTACCAAAAATAATTCCAGCATGGAATTTGAGAAGACGTGGAAGGAGAATCGAACGCTGCGAAAAACGATTGACGAACAGAAAAGATTATTGGAGAGTCTTAAAACGACAACGGATAAAACAAGGAACTCAGAAGTGAGAGCTGTACTCGTCTTGGCTCATTTTCACTCTAACGAGCTATCCCTTCGTGATCTTTTCTTGCAAATTTCTTTATCCAAGTTATTATCTCCATTGGCTATTTCAATTCTTCACAGTACTCTTATTTATTGGGAAGTTTAAAAGAAACAATATCAGCCTCCCTACTTATACTATGTTGGAAGTTGAATGACCCATATTCATAAGTTGTACGGATCAAACATGCTTCCCACTCGCTTTTCTGTTTACAATCGCCGTTTTTCGTTTGTGTTCTTTTCGTGCATGACGACGCTTGTGATTATGAACCAAAAATCGTTCGCAGATGTGTATACAGCTAATTGATGTCAACTCACAATCATTTCTAGGTAATTTCTAGACAACTGCCTTAGAACTCGCTGCAGCTTTTAAAGTTCCACGCAACCGTTCCTCTCGTTGATTTGTTGCCAAATCTGCTTATCGTGCCCGGTTTACCAATTAATTTGCTTTCTATACGCACAATCTTAGATCTCAATAATGGAATAGCCTTTTGGGATCTAATCTGCGAAATCCAGCTAGATGTGTGCGACCATATTCAGTCACCTAAGCTTCTTGTAATTGGTGTCATTACCCAAGGGCATTATTCCGTTATCTGTCATATCCTTTTCATGTCCTTATATATTTTAGACGAATGCACTATGCTCTCATGATCAAAACTTTGCATTCAACTTGTTTTTTTTCCCACGTCTAGAATCTACCAAAGCCTCCGAACCATTTTTTTTGCGTGTGGCTTCCGCTGCTGCTTGAGAAATTTCTTCCGTCTTCGTCGCGAACTTCGATTGGCTGTCCAGTCAATCTAATCTGCAACATTAAGATAGCCGTACTGGGACGTTTACCAACTTAACTCAGATTCGTCATTTTGTGGACCCTAAAAAATGAGAAACTCGCTAGTTCAATGCAGTGTCAGACTAGCGACTAGGGTTTCATGCTGTCTGTTTAATGAGCCGCATCATTATCGCTGCGTCGCCTTCTCCAAAAATCACTCTGCTGGTGTATAAAAAGGAACGGGTTAGATGAAGCATTGTAACTATTCAACCATATGGATTTAAAAAAGCGGCGACAGAAAAGTTGTATACTCGTGAGACAATTGGGTTACGGAAAATTCATACAAATAAACGGTCACTCATGAACGCTATCAGAATCGTGTTGATTCCAACGGTGTTGAATGCTTCCTTATGGTCAACGAAAAGTGGAACAAAAGGCGATGTACTCCTTACAGGAGACCATTGTATAAAATCTGTAACCTACATGAAAGAAGAAATGTGGAGTTATTTTTAAAAGCATTTGATTACGGCTATGTTTTGATCTTAAGTGATGCTGTAGCATAATCTTTATATTCAATGAGCCATATAGTATTTGAGTACTATTACATCTCTGCTTCACTGTCAGTCTTTCAGGCGGAAGTTGCGATGTGGAATGAGAGGAAAAAAATTGAAGAAAGCCTGAACACTGCAAAAAAGAAACTAGCGGCTGCTATAGAACGAGAGAAAGAAGCAGTGGAACGACTTAACAAACGAGAACGAGTTCTCGAAGAGCTGAAGAGGGACGAAGATGCGCGCCAGAAAGAACTCGACCGTGCTTTACGGAAGAACTCTCAGCTTCAACAAGAATGGGTGAGCTGCATAACATTCAAATTCATCCAGTGAAATTCAATTGGGACCGGTTTCACACAAAGCATAAAACTATACGAAAGATACCTTTATATTCGACTGCTTCTTTGAGACCTTGCCTTGAAATTAATTATCCTGACAGCATATTCTGAGCCTTTCATGAGATCTAGTCATAGCACATATAAAGTGTTAGACACGTGTTTTGGCGTTTCAGCCTCATCAGTAGCAAGGTGATTTTTTTTTGAGCCAATTATAAAGGAACAGTCGAATATGAAGTATTATCAGATTTGCCAGCCATAAGCAACCGACTGTTAATCATTACAATCTCGGGTATTTTTCACTTCACACACGTGTACTGTAAGTCGTTTGTCGTTGAATCCTTCATATGCAAGGTGCATAGTCCTGTATAAGTCGCAGCTGAAAAAGCCGTCGAAAAACTCGTGAAATTTCTTCATTAAGATCGACTGACTAATCAAATTCACATGTTGTTGGTAAGAATGCGTGGTTCCATAATCGTTATTGTTTTAACATCTTTGAGTTTTTTTCTTTTTTTTTTAAATTTTACATATTAGATGACCCATGGAGCTTCGGCACTAGAGCAATAAACCAAATATATTAACTAGAATTAAAAGAATTGCATGATTTTGGTATCATTCAACTGCGCATTTTCTTGCGAACATTTTAGTATACAACTTTGTCTATACTTGCTATAAGATGGAGCTGTCTTATGAACAAATTTGCTTTGTTACTCATGCACGAATGGCACGTAGGAGAAAGTGTTAGTGAAGCGACGCGCAAGGTTAATGGAGTTTCCTGTGGACAGCCCGATCGCGACTGGTCCTCCAGACTGTTCTCGCCAGCTTTGAACTTCGGGAACCACTTTCTAGCCGATTTTTCTACAACCGTATCATTTATCATCACTCAAGCTCCGCTAACCTTTCGTGTCGCCTCACTAACATTTTCCCCTATGCGCCATTCGGGCATGAGCAGCAAGCGAATTTGTTCCCAAAACAGACCCAATTTGAAGGAAATATAGGCAAGTTGTTTACCAAAATGTTTGCAAGAAAATGCGCAATAGAACGACACCAGAACCATGCAATTTCAATTACTTCTGGATAGTAAATTTGGTGTTCTTTGCTCGAATTCCAAAACTTATGGAACGCCCTAATATGATATGACTCTTCATCACAGTTTACGTGCTTATCTCACCACCTCTTCCATTCAGCTCGTTTTCTCGCATTTATCCTTCATAAAGGTGTTCGGATATTTTACGTGACGTTTCGGCCGCTGCTTGAGGGCTTTCTCTTTTTATGTATGTCGTGGAATGATGGTCGAGACCATTCTCCTTGCAATCCAGAAGAAAGCCGAGTTAAGGTGTTCCTCAAAGAGTTTCTTAAGAGTTTCTTTGACTGATCGCAAAAGAGTATTAGGGTAGAGGATTGGACCAGCGCTTTACTGTCACCGTGCCTCCGATAAATAGCTTCACCAACTACTATACTATCTGTTCCCGTCTGAGCTTAAAAACAGTCATTTAGACATTTATTTCGCACCAAGGTGTAAAACTCATTAGCCTTCTCTCTTCATTCGCATGGTAAATCTCACTGATCAAAGTATGCTGTTTTCAGGACAAAGCTATGAAGGAGATTAAAGAAGCACAAATAATCGAGCAACGCCTAAGAAACGATGCTGAGGAATTGAAAAGAAAGGAAGAAGTAAGTTATGACTTGCACTAAATGCTTCTCCAGTATATCCACGTACATAGTAAACGCTTTTACTGTGAGAAGAGAGAAATCTTCCGTTGAAACAAGTAGAACACTTGGGAGTTATACGGGTTATCCGAAAAGCAACCGGTTTTTCTCAATGTGGATAACGAGTAAGGTGACTTCAGTCACTAATCCCTGAGTTACTTGGAGTTTTCTCTACACTTCTACGGGAGTTTCTATGTTTGGCAAGTCTTCGAAACCTTCGATCTAACAAACTTCTTATAGGAAATCTCTACACTTTCTTCTCGATTAAAATCCATACAACAAGACTACGATCGGCTCGTCAGTGAAGTTGCTGTATCCAAAGATGAATCAGTAAAGAAATCTCAACAAACCAATCCACTGCCAAACAATCCCATTCAACCAAAAATCATCAATAACTCAGTAAAGATACAAAAATCGATGGCAGTACAATCAAAAGTTACAGTGGCAATTGATGAAACCACTGTCCTTCAACTCAGGGAAACCAAGAAGCAGTTACGAAAGGTGAAGTCGTTGTAAATATTATACTTTCCGAATGATTGTCACTGTGGCATAAGTGCTACCATAATTCACAGTAGAGCAGTCCAGTTTTCTCGTAAATGGAATACTTCTTCTTCGTTTGTGGACCACGTGGTACGAAACGTACCACGCCACACGACGCCGCAGCTCATTCAGTTACTGTGATAGCGGCGTCGCCTCTCGGGGCAAAGCATGCAGGTGGCATGTGAAGGTCGATTCCACCTGATACTGCCTGACTGCGACTGCCGCTCGAGTGACCAGCGCGACGCCGCGTGCTACAACGGCGGTCCCCGAAGGGTTAAACATTATAGCAAATTATGGAGCATACAAAGCGCAGCAAGTGGAAGGGCTGAGCTATACGTACTCGAACAATCGCCAATTCGATCCAGCCACCTGAGCTCAAAAAGTTTTCATCCTCGAGGTTTAGCATTAAACTCGTCTCGGTGCATAGCACCAGTGATTTTTTACAAAATTATACCAGTACCAACCATTTTATAGATCATTTATGCACTTAGTTACTTCTGACAATGCTTGGATGAAGTCGAATGCATAGCGCATACCCCAGGGTACGATTGACTTCGAGATCTTCATCATTAATCGTTTTCATGGCTATCTGAATCCAATTAAAGTACAGCAGCTACATGACATGAGTTCCAATGGTCTCTTTCGGACACAAGAGCACTTATAGCCAGAGAGACAACCTCATCGTCACCATATCCTTCGTCATGTCTAAGCACATTGATTTCGTTTAGGCAGAAACTCAACTATCAGAAGTAAAAGACAGATTAGCCATCTGTGAAAAGGAGCGTAAACGCCTTTCCGATGCCAATAAGCAGCTGCTTGAAAAAATAAGTAGGTTGAATTTTCTATGTAGACTAATTTCTTTGCACGCGAAATTGAGAGGCGATAGTGTACCTTGACATTTGGAGTCCGACGTCAGTAGATTTTTACTGAGGGTTGGTTGAAGAAAATGACCAGCAAAGATCGTTACCAATTTTACAGTCGCTGGCTTTGCCTTGCAGAAATCTCTCAGCTTTTTGATTTGAATCCGTAGAATTTTTTGTATTGAATTGATAGCTTGACCACAACACAGATTATTGACGGATCGTAATAATTACTTCTTAAACCTAGAATTATATTTCTTCAAAATCTGTTGGCTGGGTAGAACGCACTGAGACTTCACAGAAATCAAAAGTGCTAGGATGTACCCATGGTCAAAAGTGATCTAACTCAATCCCGAAATGCTTGCACACTATGGATTTGGTGCGAAATAGTAGTCGCTTGATCCATCTTAGGCAAGAAATACCAGAACCTCGAGATCCTTGCCAATAGAAGGATATCCTCCAGAATGATATCCTGACTTTCCGAGATCCACACAACGTTTTTCTTCAACTTTTCCATGTCAGCTCTCACATCTTAAATACAAAAGCATCTAAGTGGGATTCCATTTAATAGCTGCATTTTTAAAAATTTCTTGCAGTAAAATCGTGTGGTGTTCTTGAATCAAATTGACAGAAAAATTATCGCCAGTAGTAAAAAAAAAAGCGTCAGAAGTTGTGTTAGCTGGATTTTGCATCTCAACAGAACAGCACGACAGTCGCTCACACATATATGACCTCTGCGACTCATAGATGGCAGGCATCCGGTCGTAATGAATTGATATCAACTCACAGAAAGCTTGGCTCAAAATTAGGCCTCAAGTAGATCTGAGAGTCACACGATATTTGACGTTCAATAAAAAAAGAAGTAACTGATTACGAACTTTAAGATCATGGAAACAATGGACCACTCGGGGCAGTTTCTGTGTTGAGCGACAAACTTCAAGCGAAGGATAAAGAGATTGTAGAACTCGTAAGTTAAAGCTACTAGAGATACACGGTGATAAAGATTTATAGTCAGTAGAATTCTCTTATCAAAATAATGTCACATCATTTTGATCTTTTTTTGTTTTCAGAAATCGCGGATAGTAAGCCTCGAAGCAAAGATGTCTAGATGATGTCTCAACATTATACACTGCCAATAAAAGCTTTTATAATCGTCTTAAAAAAAAACCAGTTCACTAATCCAAAGCTAAGCCCATGAGATCATTCAATGTTGATGAAGTGCAATGTAAAACAATGACAAAATTATACTAAAGTAAAGATGGGATCGCAAGGCATTAATAACTCTTCAAGATATTTTAGAGAACAGTGATTTCAGCGTACAAACAAATTCAGATAGTAAAAATAAAACTTCATGAAGTTCAGACACAAAATATGTAATTATTTAGATTTCTTCGGAGCGGGACCCTTTTTCTTAGCGACTTTCTTTTCTTCTTCTGCCTTCCTTTTTGCTGCAGTAGGTTCTGATTGTACAGTCTTGGCGATAGTAAAGAACATATCGATGCGACCCTTCAAACAAAACATTTCATTGCATCTGGTATGAATTTCCGGTACCATTCCTTCATCTCAATCCATTTTTCAACGCTTTGGGGACGAATCATTTCCGCTTAAATTCAAACTTTTGAGCGTCATTCGATAGCTTAAATGTCGACAAACTCGAAAGTGTGCTTGATTCCGCGAAAGACCCTTGAAATGCGCTGCATCAGCGAAAATGAGATTTTGTTCCACCTGCGGCGCACATTATCGCGTCCTTCAAATTATGCTGTACACAACGATCTCAAAACTGTCCCTGAAGGGTGCGACTTTCGTCATTTATTTGAAAATTTTTTCCAGTTTTGAAGAAACTTCAAGGCTTTTTGCATGAAACTATAAAAGAAACCTTGTTCTATCGATCAGTGAGCTTAGACTTGCAAATCCATTTTCTATTGTCGAATAAACCCGCTACGAAGCTCAAGCTTAAGAGTGCAAAACGTTATCGCCTCAACCGCTCTTCCAGCGCTTATAGCTAATTTTGCAAAATTCCATTCACATACATGCAAGCACTTTAACCTAGCAAATCTGCGCGTCAAGTGGAACCCGATTTTATTTCCGCTGCTACAACGCATTATGATGATCCGTCAGAAATCAAGTGGAGAACTATAACTTGAGATCAAGAGAGATTTGAGCTATCAGGTGACCACTAAAAGTCTGGAGAAAAAGAGGAAAACATCTCGTAACTGAGATAACGAAAGTGTACCTAAACTAACAGGTCAGCCAAACAGAAAAAATATGATTAAAAAATATGAAGCACTTCTTGAGTGACGAGTCAAATTCCTAATTTTTCACTTTCCTAGATTTCCACTGGCATTTACATACCTGCGTTGATGATCCACGGCCCTTTTTCATTTTCGCAATTGCCGACCGTATCCTATCCTCACTAAAACGCTTGTTGTAGACACACTATTGAAAATTCACTCAATCAAAACTACCTCATTGTAATCGGAATATTCTGAGGTGCTGAGTTACAATGTACATTAGGTTTTCAATTTTAACAGAATGCACGATGTTCAACTTTTGCATATGAAACCACACGTAGGCGAGAATACAAGCAACGAACTGCTGCAGTCCTAGAAGAAACACTGTCCCAGGGTATCAAACATTCAGGTTATACGATACTTGTATATGCAACGACCTGATTTCCCAACCGAAGAGTCGAAGCTAAGCGAAACAAAACCGATCGACCACAGGTGACCTCGGTGGAGTAGTGATAGCACGCGTCTGCGACATGGGTGAAACGCGAGATCAACCCCGATTGGGGGAAAGTGTTCACATCACTGAACAATCTTAGATCAACCAACAACTGATCAACATCACTAATCACATTTGTGAACAATGACGGAGATTAGAACTTAACTTGTGAAAAAAAAATGGTGATGGAATACTACTAGGTTGGCTCATGCACTTCTCGCAATGGAACTCTTCTTAACGCTACTGTTAACTTTATTACAAGAAATCAATCCACATCAAATTCACCATCATGATCAACGATATGCAACACCTTTCGGGGCAAAGATTGTATGCCTTCCTCTCAGAAAGAATGGGACTAAGATGTAACCTTCTATCTCAGAACAACTTTTCCACTGAATACACCTCCAAATCTTAAATCGAGTGCATGAAGAGGGGACAACTCTGGGATCAGATTTCGAATTCCTACACACTGCAGGTCACAAACAGGAGATATAATCTTCAAAACAAGATACCCAAAATACTATAGTACCGAATGCCCAAACTAAGGACGTCAATCTTATAGATCACTAAGATTATTGTCTGATTTCCCAAGTAATAAATCCCTGAACACACTTCAAAAATGCTAAGTTTTACTAGATTTTTCTATAAATAGTTAACAAAGACTTCCTGACCATGATTATACCTTTATCTCGAGTGCTTTGTTTAGACCACGCTCAAATTTCAATATATCCTTTCATCATTATTTGAGCCAACATGTCATGTGGTTTGGTAATGGCTCTTGTACAGCCCGAGACACGTGTTTCGTCCTTGCAGACTCATCAGCCGGGCAGAACCCGTCTTGAGTCTGTAAGGACGAAACACGGGTCTTGGGCTGTACAAGAGCCCTTACCAAACCACATGACTTCCTGACCATATTTACAAAAACTCGACAATAGGGTGAAGCAGTGGAGCAACTAAATGCCAGAGAAACTTATCAGGAATAGGTTTTGATTCCAAATCTAAATCGAATACGAAAAAGCTATCAATATGGTGAAAATAAATCCTATCACCACTCGTCAGATAAGTGACACCACCTACTACAAAAGAATGACTTCGATGAGGAAAAAAAAAATGGTATACATTCAGATGGAAAGTCCTAATTGAATTATTCTCCCAACTATGTCATCGCCTTTCTGAAGAATACAAATGAATAGAATCGAGGCACTTTGAGGATAGAGCTATTGATGTAGTGCAAGGGGACGCAATTCATGATATACCCATGACGTAGTAGAGAACAAATCGAGATGAATTGATCATCAAAAAACATTACGCAGATGTTAAAGATGTTTGACAAATACGAAACACGTTGGAGTAGATAACAGATAAAGCTCTCAGCGTTGATGAGATCCCTGAGGAATTGCCATGGATCCACTTGGTCAAGTCTCGTCAGAAACCACTGAATGCATATTCGACCTCTACACTGACTCCTGGTGACCTAACGATGTACCAAGTCAACGCTACTACAGAGACGTCTGGTAGCTATTCGTGTAACCCTAAAAAATGGAAGGTTTGGCGAGCCTAGAGGGCGAGATTGAATATCGACCACATGTACGTCATAAGGCACCCCTAACCACTGTGCCACAGCTCAAGAAAACCTTGGAAAATAAGAATTGTGGAACATTATCGAGTTACGCTTTGAAGTCAAAACTTTCTGCAAACAAAACGTTTTCCAACTGGAAGTGATGAACTGGTACATGTGGAGATGATCGATGTGATGAGAAAAGTTTGCATCATACGATATAAAGATCTAGACTCATAAAAAGATTAAGCGCTTCCAGCACGATCAGCTCGAGCCGTCAACCAACTCTCTTTTTAAGAGATATGACTAAGTGGATCAAGCAATGGTAATCATTGGTGTTTCCATCAAGCACCACCTACCACCGCCGCTTGACGATGGTCACGAAGACACGATAACGAATGGAAAAAATGGGAGATATACTGGGATCCACGCCACTTGTAACATAGACTATGCAGATATTCAGATACTAGATTGACAATAATCAATATCAAAAGTCAATAATAAACATACTTGAAGCTCTTTTCTTCGCACATAAACTTGATGATTCCATCGACGTCAGGCTCCTTCCACACTAACTAAAACCGCGTAGTAATGCCGCACACAAGAAATAAGTTCATTGATTCTATGGAGAGTCTAACAGTATCGAGTGATATGCAAGATATTCGACCCCCGAAGGAAGTTGAGCTCGCGTTTCACTCACAGCCGGGACGCGTGATACCACTACATTACCGGGGCCACCGCTTTCTTGTCACTCTTTCTTCGATATCACCTATCGTAGCCGTCACCAACAACCCATGGGTCAAGTGTGGTGGTGTAGTGTTAGCACGCCCCCAACATAAGTGAAACGCAGTTCCAACTCTTGGCTGGAGTAGGATAATTTGCACACTAGTCAATACTCTTCAACGCATACTTGTAACATTATAACCCTGCTGAAAAAAGCAGTAAAAATACGGAGATAATTTTAAATCTTATAATGAATATTGTGTAACCAGAGGAATTTACCCAATAATGTTGAGTGATGTGTAAAACTTCTGTGTTAGCTAGGACTCGAACCCGCATTTCACCCTATACGGAAGCGAGTGCTCTAACCTATTGCACTACTGACGTCTGTTTTGCCGCCACTCTTTCCACGCTAGCTTATTGATGCGTTGTAACGTAGAAAGAGCG
Source organism: Parelaphostrongylus tenuis (assembly GCA_019055375.1). Taxonomy (NCBI): domain Eukaryota; kingdom Metazoa; phylum Nematoda; class Chromadorea; order Rhabditida; family Metastrongylidae; genus Parelaphostrongylus; species Parelaphostrongylus tenuis. The sequence goes on from JAHQIW010002481.1 coordinate 186,575, forward strand.
GTGGTAAAACAGACGTCGATATCGCAATGGGTTGGAGCATGCGCTCCAGGATAGAGTGAAAGGCGGGTTCGAGTCCCGTCTGGCACAAAAATTTTGCACATCACTCAGCATCACTGTGTATATTTGTAACATTATACTACCGCTATGAAGCGATTGAATAGAGAGTTCTCGTCTTAAACACAAAAGAATATACACAAACAGACTAACATTTATGTCATTACAGTCTGCGACCTCTGGGTTGAGAAAAAGTTCCCTTGCGCGTTGATACGGCCAATCCACAGGAGGAGGATATTTCTAGAACTGAACTTTAAGCAACGAATGCTGAGATTTGTTAATAGCACATTGAAAAATTCTCATTAGAATATCCTAGACTATAAAAACAGCACAGAGGATTGCAAGGACAGAACAGGCTAACATAAACATCTTGATTACAGATTATAAGTGCAAAAAAAAAAACAATATAGTTTACCTTTTGATCGAGATTTTCCAAAATTGATTCGATATCTCCATATGTCCTTATCAGTTCGATCGCTTTCTTCGGGCCAACTCCTCGTATCGACTCACAATAATCGCATCCAAGAAGAATACAAAGGTCAACAAACTGCTCCATTGTTACGTCGAGGTCGGTCAAGATACGAGGAAGAGAAAATTCCTTCAAAATGAATACAATCATCGAAGCACAAATAATAATAGCACGGTATCAAAACGAATGATATTGTGTGCGTCCTCAATGTTTCACCGCACCATAGCAGCTGGGAGGTGCTCCTGGGTGTTGGACTGCGAAACACGGGTTCAACTCCCCAGCAGGGCATCCTAACCTGAGAAGTCTGCCGTTCCCAACCGGGAAGGGCCAGCTAAGAGTAAACCGCAGCGGGAATGACCGCCGTATTGGTAGCTACTAGTCGTAAAGTGGTAATCTCCCTCTGATCCACAAAGGCCGGCGACTGCTCTGTTGTGGTGACGACGTCAGGAAGCCCTGGCTAGGCTTACTTCGGGACTCCAGGGAACGAAACAGCCAAACCAGCACAATATCATGTGTTGGGGTCCGCACAGTTCTTGAAGACGAACCGTTAAAGTGATCAAGTAATCTTACATGATGGATAAGACAATAGAGCTCTCAGCGTTAACAATCGCCAAGGTATGCGCCATGTATTCGCCTTCATCTAGAATCGTTTGAGCTGAATGAATGCATACCCAACGTTTCAATGACACAGGATGGCCTACCGATTGATCAAGTCAATGTTGTTATCCTCATGGAAAAATCCGAAACCAATTCGCCATCCCGAAAAATTGATGAGCCTTGAGCACAAGATCGAACCATCAAACATCAGTGTACTCATGGACAATGCGTGTATTTCCCAGAGTACCTCTAACACCTGCACCACACGTGCTCATGTTTATTTATTCAGATAAGTAACGCAAAGCTCAATGACTCGTTCGCACCACGGATGGTGTGGATTTCACCATGACTTCCATTCGGCTTATAATTTGATAGTCGAGAAGATTTGCCCCAGCGTGGATCTTGACAGACTTACAAGGACTTCCTCAGTTCTTCAACACAGTCTGCTCCTTTAGACAGGAGAACTTGCCACCACTCAAATAAGTTGCCATTAGAGCGCTAGTGAGTAAGGCCACCGGCTCACTTCTCGGTGAATGTTCGGGTGGAGATGTCGTTACTGGCTATCCAGAAAACCCTGGTGAACGAGAGGTCGGAATGAACACCGCTGAACATCGTAGAGCTTTACAGATAAGAACACCAACAACCGAGACAGTAAACAAGTGGAAGAATTGCAACAATAAGGATAAAGGATAAAGCTCTCGGCAATGGTCAACCCCTGAGGGATAAGCCATGCATTCGTCTTCTTCTATCATCGTTTGAGGTGATAGAATGCCAATCTGGTCTTTACAAGTATAGGCGGTGGCCTACCGATATACCAATCAGTGTCACTATCCTCCCAGACATGGCCGGTACCAGTTCACCGACCCTGGATGGATGATGAGGTGAGTGAGCCTTGAGCGAGGGGTCGAACCACCGATCACATCTGTGCCGAAGAACACCTCTAAGCATTGCGACACAGGCACTCACTTTACAATACACTTTAACATGTAAAAAAGTGGTCAAAAAATTAAACATTTCGTACCTTGATGGGAACTTTCTTCGCTTCGGAAAATGTCATGTGACGAAGGAGAATATTCGAGCCAAACGTTAACGTATCCATATCTTCTGTTGCCGAAGCAAAAACCTTTACGAAAATCATTAATCCAATTCTTTATTTCCGAGAGAAAAAATTTGAAAACTCTTATGATCGATTCACTTTTGTGAGAAGAAAGGTGTCAATATGAGTGGGAAAAGGTCCTCGAAACAATAAAGGACTTACATAGGAGAATATGAGGGAATTGAACCCGCGTTTCACCATCAACTCCTACGGGATCGTGGATCCATGGCTTCTGCGTCTCTAACCCTCAGCGTGTTGCGTCTGATAATGGCGTCTAATGGCGTTTGTCACAGTTGAACGCAGCACGCAGGGGTTAGTCACCGTTCCTAGACGCAACGCGTTGACGGTAGAGACGCAGAGGTCGTGGGTCCACGGTCCCACAAGGGGTTAACGGGTTCGTAGGGTTCGCGGCGACGCGGGTTCAACTCCCACTATAGGTCGAACTGTTTTCATAACACTTAGTGACCTTATGATGTATATCTACAACTTCATAACAGTGCTAAAAAGCATTGAAAAATCCGGAATTCACATAAATATACGACGTACTTTGTTGGCCTTCACTAAGGCGGCACACTGTGCTTCGGCTTCGCAAGGGGCTTGAATGACAGGCACACCCATCAACTCAAGCAGTTTTTTAACGTCATCGTTTTGTTCTTTAGTGACCTGCATAGATGATATATTCAAGAAACCGACCGAAATACCGACTTGAGTGACGTACCTTGACTAATCTTCTTTCAAATTTATCAACAGCCTCGGTATCGCCTTTCTCTTTAGCTTCATGGAGTGATTTCTCAGCCTCAGCGCTGAAAAAAGATTACTTGTAATATATAGAAAATCTTTAGTTATTCATTTTAGTAAAGTTATGATGTTGCAAAAACGCATTCACGAGCGCTGTGGGATTTACAAAACATTCGACAAGGCGGAAACTGAACCCTCGCTTCACCTAAACCGGAGTTGACTACTATCACAACACCACCGAGGCCACCACTCCTTCGATGGTTGAGGCTGCAAGCTCAACTGGGTCCAATGCCAATATGCGTTTAACAGGCTAAACACTTTGAGGGTTGACTGATGATAGCTTTAATAAGTTTATATTGATGAAAGAGTGCTAGCAGAACGATGGTCTCGCTGGTGTAGTGGTAGTGCGCGCCTCAGATGTGGGCTAAAAAGCGGGTTCAGCTCCCGCCGGGGTCAATTGTTTTGCATATTGCTTGACATTCTTCTCAACTTTACTATATATAGTTAGCCTACCGTCTTTCGCTACGCTTTTCCAACTCTCCACTCTTCATATCCGGTGGTTTTCCGTCAAAGACATAACATGGCTTCACACCGTTGTCAATCATACGAATGGTACGATAGAACATACCCATCAAATGACTGAAATTTAGAGGGCGGAAGGGCATTATAGGTAGAAAAAAGATAACTACTTAACGATGATTTACCTTGTGGTTTCACCACTTTCCGACTGCAACTGTGAACCATCCTGGCGAACGGCGATAAGAAATTGATACAGACACATGGAGGCATCGACGGCTACCTGAACAAAGACAAAAACTTGTGTGATGCAGAAAGCGGGCGGAGATGTCGTTTACATAAATGATGAAGAAGGATGCAGCTCTTGGCGCTGATCAATCCCTGGGAAATTCAGGGTGCATTCACCCTTGTAAAGCATCGTCAAAGGTGACTGGATGGATATCTCACCTTCACAACGGATAGCAGTGGCCTATCGAATTATCAGAGTCAGTGCTGTGATACTTCCGAATAAGTCTGGTACCAATTTAACATCCCCAAAGCGATGAAAGGTTCAGCGAGTCTTAACCCTTCTGAGACCGAAGACCCAACCCACTGCGTCTCTGACCCTCCGCGTTTTGCGTCTAACAATGGCGTCTAACCACCAGCGTGCGACTGTTAGACGCAACACGCTGGTTAGAAACGCAGATGATTTGGCCATGGTCTCGAAAGTGTTAAGCGCAGGATAGAACTATTGAACACGTTTGTGTCACAGGACTGGTTACCAGCGCGCCGCATGCGCTAACAGGAAAGATAGCAATGAAAAAGGTTGATAAACCAGAGAAGAAAGAAACTGGCTTACCTTTCGGCCAAAATAGTTCTTCATTTCGTACTGCTTGATCGCGTTCGGAGCATTATCCGCAATGACTTTCGAGAGATCCTTGATTCCCATCGAAGACGGAGGATTTTAAGGAGGTAGAGGGGTGAATGGAAGCACGGTCTCAAGCAATATTTCTCATCAAACGTCGAGTATTCGATCAGAATAAGCGGATACTTAGACGGAGGAAAGTTAAGCCTATGAAGGACATGGATATTCAGGAGTACTGAAGGGTAAGCAGAAACCCAAACCTGGGCGGGAGTCGAACCCCGGCTTCAGTCTTATCCAAATGGGATGCGAGGGGAGAGGGGGGGGGGGGGGGGATCGAACATCTGAATATTTTGATGATATTAGAAAGAATGGACTCGACACAGAGGAATGCGAATATGTACAGGGACAAAAGATATACTATTCCTCAACGAAAGACCTCGTAAGACCCTTACGACTCCATAATTAACCCAAGTGTTAATCAGAGTACCCACAGAACCTTCTTAGGAAAGAAGAGAATTCACGACCACCTTGAGGCAGAAAACTGGCAGTTTTTCAAAATAAACTTCCATAAAAAGGTCAGCCAAGTGATCGAATTTTGTCTAAATCCGCCCCTTGGTACAATCTCGATCGGTTCAATCGATCAATAATGAAGAATTAAACAAAAAAACAATCGATAACAGAGGACCAACCAGCCAACAGTCAACTCGTTTCAAACGCGTTTTTTCGCGCGATTTTCTACCAAACGGACCGCAATTGCGGAACATTGACAACCTTTATGACGGAAAGTGTAGTTACACCTTCTCCTCTCTTAAACTTAAGCATCTTTGCTGATATCCAGCAATGTTAACCCAACATCGGCCAGGAGTTGAACCCGCGTCTTACCCTCTCCGAGAGCGAGCGTTAACCACTAAACTACCAAAGCTCCTTTTTGTCAGCAATCTTCTCTACGATACAAAGTGTCGAATTTGTCAGCAACTCAACCAAACTGATCATTGGTATATTGCAGTGCAGATGATTCTAATGCAAAAATTTCGATCAGGATGAGATTCGAACTCACGCGGGGAAACCCCAATGGATTAGCAGTCCATCGCCTTAACCACTCGGCCACCTGATCACCTGCGCCATTTAACAGCACTTCTCGTCACATTCATAGATTTTGGTGTTTATTGTTTCAAATACCCTTGACTCTTTGTGATTCAAATGGTTTCAATGCAAAAGTCTCGATCAGGATGAGATTCGAACTCACGCGGGGAAACCCCAATGGATTAGCAGTCCATCGCCTTAACCACTCGGCCACCTGATCACCCCTTCTTGGTGATACCATATTTGTTCACATTCATATGTTTGGTCTTTGTTGTTTCAGGAAGCGGATTGCTGCCCTTTTGCTAATATTTGACTCTTTGTAATTCAAATGGTTTCAGTGCAAAAGTATCGATCAGGATGAGATTCGAACTCACGCGGGGAAACCCCAATGGATTAGCAGTCCATCGCCTTAACCACGCGGCCACCTCATCACTTGTTCTCGGTGATACCATATTGTTCACATTCATATGTTTGGTCTTTGTTGTTGCATAAAGCGGATTGCTGCCCTTTTGCTAATATTTGACTCTTTGTAATTCAAATGGTTTCAATGCAAAAGTCTCGATTAGGATGAGATTCGAACTCACGCGGGAAACCCCAAGGGATTAGCAGTCCATCGCCTTAACCACTCGGCCACCTGATCACCCCTTCTCGGTGATACCATATTGTTCACATTCATATGTTTGGTCTTTGTTGTTGCAGAAAGCGGATTGCTGCCCTTTTGCTAATATTTGACTCTTTATAATTCAAATCCACGGACCTCCCTCTTTGAGGGATCTCGCCCGGTTAGTCGCGAGGGCACGTGGCGCGTCCCCAGGTGGTGGATAAGGGAATAAAACGCGAACCAAAAGCGACCGTGTGCTTCCCAGAGACGCAGGTGGATTCAGGGGACGAGCTCCCTGCTTCTGCAGTGCCGACTTGACAAAACTCTATTTCTACGAGTCAAGTCGGCCAAAAGCCTGCAATCAAGCGGCTGGGAAGTACATGGGAGGCGGTTAGGAGTCGCCTCCAACAAATAAGCTCCTCCCGCTCCTCCGAGAGAGACTGGCAAGCTACTCGTGAGTACCCAGCCCCCACGTTTAGAGCCTGGCAAGCTACACGTTGGGTATCAAAAATGCCAAAAACAGTAACAAATATGGGCCTCATTCCCCTGACCCCGAAAGAGCCCCTGGTACGGCAGCGCCAGGTAGGACGAGTACGGAGAGGCTGCTAAAATCTCAGGGCCGAACTAGGCTGCCAAGATCGAAACGGACTAAAATGACGATCTGTACCTACAATGCAAGAACCCTTGCTCAACAATCCGCTGTAGAAGATCTGTTGATTCAAGCAAGAAGAATAAGGTACGACGTCATTGGCCTGGCTGAGACGAGAAGGCGCCATCCTTTTCACGCTGTCTATGACACCGGAGAAGAACTGTTCCTTGGAACATGCGATCGCAGAGGTGTCGGTGGCGTTGGCGTCCTCGTCAAATCGAATTTGACCGTGAACATTGATTCGTTCGAACAACTAACAACCCGCATCGGACGATTACGGTTGAAAACGATGTGGTTCTATGCCGGCTTTGACCATCTTCGTTGCTTACGCACCAACATCAAGCTATGACGAAGACGAAGTCGAAGCGTTCTATATGGACCTCGAAAAATTCTTCAGAGAAGATCATACATTCTTCAAGGTCATTGTCGGAGATTTTAACGCAAAAATTGGACCTAGAAGAACGTCTGAAGAATGTCACATAGGGACCCACGGACTAGAATGGAATGAACAGGGTGAGAGGCTATCTGAGTTTATCATGACGACCCAAACCATCCATGGTAACTCGCAATTCCAAAAGCCCTCTCTCAGCGATGGACGTGGGAGTCTCCCAATGGAGAGTACCATAACGAAATAGATCACATCATAGTAAATCGAAGGTTTTGCCTGACCGACGTCGCTGTTGTTCCCAAGTTCTACACGGGATCAGACCATCGCCTCCTTCGCGCAACGTTCCGATTTTCGAGGAGAGGAGAGAAAGCCGCTAAATACAAACAACGAAGTCCCAGAACTATTATAAACTGGGATGAATTCAAATCATTAGTCGGCTCTTGGGAAGATACCGTTGTCGACAACATCGACGAAGAATACGATCGACTCGTTGATCATCTTCACGTTGGCGCTAAAAAAGCCGAAAGTCCTAAGGTCACGAAGAGACGCTTGTCTCCGCAGACACTCGAGCTGATACGTCAACGTGGAATCGCACGAGCCGCAGGCAACCGAAACCTTACGTCCGAACTTGCGAAACGATGCAGAGAAGCGATAAAAGAAGACCTTAAAGAGAGAAGAGCAGCAGTTATGGCAGAAGCTGCAGAAGCTGGGAAGAGCATTCGCAAAGCCCAGCGAGGCTTCGCCAACTATAAGACCAAGATGATTGCACTCCGATACCCTGACGGGACACTTACAGCTTCCAGAAGGGCTATGGAGAAAATCATCCACCAGTACTACTCGGATCTCTTCGCTAGCCATGTTCTCTTACCGTCATATAAATTGAAAGAGGACGAATATGTCGTTCCACCGGTCCTTCCTTCCGAAATCCGACATGCTATATCGTCGGTGAAAAACAGAACAACACCCGGTCCAGACAGGATTAGACCAGAACACCTGAAGAACCTACCGCCAGTTCTCATCAACAGCCTGGCTCGGCTCTTCACTCGCTACCTGTCAGAATGCAAGGTCCCTATTCAATGGAAAACCAGCAAGACCGTATTGTTGTTCAAAAAGGGAGACCTTCACGACATAGGCAATTATCGCCCAATCTGCTTGCTGTCCGTTGTCTATAAACTCTTTACTCGAGTCATCCTGAACAGGATTGACAGAACACTGGACGAAGGACAGCCATGCGAACAAGCAGGGTTCAGAAAAGGATTTAGTACCATGGACCACATCCACACGATCACAAGACTCATTGAAGTTTCGCGAGAGTACAAACAACCACTCTGTCTCACTTTTATCGATCTGAAGAAAGCCTTTGATTCAGTGGAAACAGAAGCGGTTATAGAGGCTCTGGATAACCAGGGCGTCCCTACTCGGTACATAATGATCCTTCGTGAGCTTTATAAAGATTTCACGACCAGAATATCTCCATTCTACAATAATATCACCATTGACGTAAGAAGAGGGGTTCGACAAGGCGATACAATATCGCCAAAACTATTCACTGCCACCCTACAAAACGTCATGCGAACTTTAGAATGGGACGAAATGGGAGTGAAAATTGACGGTCGACAATTAAACCATCTTCGCTTTGCTGACGATATCGTTCTCATAACACCAAACATCAGCCAAGCGGAACGAATGTTGACTGATTTCGACAACGCCTGTGGAAAGATCGGTCTTCAACTGAATCTAACGAAAACAATGTTCATGAGGAACGGATGGGTTTCTAATGCCCCATTCACGCTCAACGGAACGACAATTTCCGAATGCTCCAGTTACATCTATCTAGGTCGTGAAATCAACATGATGAACGACCTAGCCCCAGAGTTGAGCAGGAGGAAACGAGCGGCTTGGGGAACGTTTAAGAGCATCGAAGATGTAGTGAAGAGGACAAAGAACATCCGACTCCGTGCCCACCTTTTCGACTCGACAATTATCCCTGCCCTAACGTATGCAGCAGAAACCTGGTCGCTACGTAAGCAGGATGAAAGATCACTTGCCGTTATCGAACGCGCAGTCGAAAGGTCGATGCTAGGAGTATCTCGTATTTCGCAAATGAGACAAAGGATCCGAACTTCCGACCTACGTCAACGATCGAAAATCAGAGACGCCGTTCTACACGCCAGGATATCGAAAATAAGGTGGGCCGGACACGTGATGCGCTTCAACGACAACCGATGGACGAGAGCCGTTACCGACTGGATTCCTCGGGACGTCAAGCGCTCTAAAGGAAGACCACTGACCCGTTGGTCCGATTTCTTCACGAAAGCGATGGAAGAAAGATATGATGCTCAGCGAATTCCTAGAGCAAGGAGGACCCACTGGGCTACTCTTGCACGCGATAGGGAAAAATGGAAGAGTTGCTGGTACCCGCTCGAGTCACTCGACGATCAACGGGACGACAGGTGATACAGGTGATAATTCAAATGGTTTCAGTGCAAAAGTATCGATCAGGATGAGATTCGAACTCACGCGGGGAAACCCCAATGGATTAGCAGTCCATCGCCTTAACCACGCGGCCACCTGATCACTCGTTCTCGGTGATACCATATTTGTTCACATTCATATGTTTGGTCTTTGTTGTTGCATAAAGCGGATTGCAGCCCTTTTGCTAATATTTGACTCTTTGTAATGCAAATGGTTTCAATGCAAAAGTCTCGATTAGGGTGAGATTCGAACTCACGCGGGAAACCCCAAGGGATTAGCAGTCCATCGCCTTAACCACTCGGCCACCTGATCACCCCTTCTCGGTGACACCATTTTTAATTGTTATATGAAAATCGTGAAAACTTATCTTGATTAGTTGACGCAAAATTGGTAAATTAGTCGTAGAGATTCGGCTGACGTTTCAGCGACATGCCTTCTTCAGAGCCTGGGCGTATGTAGTATTAGTCTATTTGAATGATTTGGATGGTCTTATTTTATGCTGCCTAGGTCAGGTTAGAAGATAAAACGAAGAAAGGGCGCGAGATCTCGTGTGATGGTGACGCATTCGTCCTTCCGGTTCATTTCGGGGTTTTTGGCGTTTATCCAAAATGCCTCAAGAGTATTGCGCGTGGATGTTTTTATTCTTGCGCTAGGATTGTGACAGTTGTTGTGTTATGTGCCCTATGTAAACCTAAAGGTTTGGTTTTGTCTATTTTAGACTTACTATCTAGATGTTCTTTTATGCAGATGAAAAGTGGTCTTCCCGTTTCGCCTATATATTCTTCCCCGCATGTTTTACATGTTAGTAAATAAATTGTGCCCAATCTCATACAATCCCCCTCTTTTCCGTTAGAGCAGATCATACAGTTTTTGGTGTTGCACAACCGATCATAAAGTCTACAGCGAATCAGCTGATGGCATAGGGTAGGAGGTGGGACTTCAACGACTACCACGGAATTTCCAAGACCGCATCTTTTAGACACCTTTCAACCGCGCTACTAATTTCGTTTGATATAAATGGCAGTTTGAAGGGCACATTATTCAGGTGAGGAATCATGTTCTTTCAGGACCTAATTCCACTATTTGAATATTCCCAAGTAGCAGATGTTTTGTAGCCGCTGGAAATGGAAATTTTTCGTGCCAAGTCTAATGATTCGTTCCTTTCCTCCTCTCCTGTGCACACACTTTTAGCTGTTCGAAACATGTTTTTAATTAGCGATTTTTTCATGTGTGAAGGATGAGAGGAAAGGTGGTTGACCAAAATGCTTTTGTTACTTGGTTTCCGATACCATTTTGTACTATAGCCACTATCCAAAAGCTTTACTTGGATGTTTACGAATGGAAGCCAGCTCCCGTTTGGACTTTCTCGCGTAAATTTTATATGCTTTGAATGCCCGTTCAGGACTTCAAAACATTTGTCCATTTCCTCTTATTGGAACAGACAATGAAACAATCGTCTATATACCGGCAGTAGAGCAATGGGCGGTGAACAGAACTAGAGCTTCCACCTTATACATAAAAGCGATGGCAAGTCTAGGTGCTAAACGTTGACCCATGGCTAACCCCCTGAGTTGTGTAAAGTATTGTCCCGACCACCGAAAGATTGAACTACTAAGACATTGTTTTAGGAGGGTCACTAGTTGTTGAAATGTGAAGCCATACATATTTACTTTTTGTTCATTTCCAGTCAAAAGTTCGAAAATGGCTTGCATTGCAGAGTCATTTGATACGTTTGTATAGAGTGAGGTAACATCAAAGGACACCATTACGTGCGCATTGTTTGGTTACGCGTGACATAGGTGATCTAGGAACTTTTGAGTATCGAGTAGATGGGTTGGTATGAATTTGAGCACCTAAGTAAAATGAGGTTTAGAAACCACGTTATTCTATCCGTTGGTCCGCCTATACAACTGATGATACGTCTAACCTTGTATGTTGATGGATCGGTTGACACTAAATCATCAATAGATGTAAGTTTATGTGTTTTTATGAGAAGGTATAGAACCGGACAAATAGGATTATTGTTCTTGAGTCGAGTTCTTGAGTCGAGAGATAACTGAAGTTTCCAAACCCGCTGCACTTGCCGTGTTGACCCATTGTTTGCTTAGATTTCTACATTGGAGTTTATATTCCTTGTCACAGGATGGGCGATAGAGGGAGACATCTTGAAGATGTTTCTCCGTTATTTCGACATCCAGCTGATTTGGAATTACTACAAATTCCACATCTTTATCACTTACGCATTGACGGATAGTTTTTGATTTTACGAGCTCCCTGATTTGGAACAAACCTTGTTTTTTGTTTTTTTGTCAGATTGGAGCTTATTTTTCTATGCCGAAAGTGGTTGAGTATTTGCAGAACTTCGTTTGAAAAAACGCGTAAAATAGGGTCGAGTTCGCTACTTGGTTTTTCTTCCTTGTAAAAAGCTTGTGAGAAGGGAATGAGTGGTAGTGCCCCTGTTTGTTTTTCCTTGCCTAACCCTTTTAATCTAGCCTTGTAGCGTAGTTGATTTTGAAGTTCTTGTAGACTGCACACGATCCTGCGCAAGGTTAATTTTGAAATGGGTTGACTAGGTGCAAAACTTGGGCCCAATTCTAATAATGAACGCGCATCATCCGGAAGCGTCACGCCACCTAGCACAGTGACTTTTGATCTCTCTAAAGCGCCTTGATTTTCCGACTTATCGGTGTTAACGCGGAAATCGACGCTTTCACGCCTTGATTTTGATTGAAGGCAGTCAAACTTTCTTTTTAGATTATTTTTCATATTGCGCCGGATATCATTACAAATAGCTATTGATTCGTTTACTATTCTCTCCCAAAGGCGTTTCTCCAGATACTGAGCACAATAATGTTCTTTTGACACACATTTGTTTATGTAAGAGAACATTTCGTATTGGACGCATCTTAAGGAGATGCGAAGTAGTTGTGTTTTTCGATTCCATATTTGTTCACATTCATATGTTTGGTGTTTGCTGTTTCAGAAAGCGGATTGCTACCCTTTGCTGATATTTGACTCTTTGTGATTCAAATGGTTTCAATGCAAAAGTCTCGATCAGGATGAGATTCGAACTCACGCGGGGAAACCCAATGGATTAGCAGTCCATCGCCTTGACCACTCGGCCACCTGATCACCCCTTCTCGGTGATTCCATTTTTGTTCACATTCATATGTTTGGTGTTTGTTGTTTCAGAAAGCGGATTGTCGCCCTTTTGCTGATATTTGACTCTTTGTAATTCAAATGGTTTCAATGCAAAAATCTCGATCAGGATGAGATTCGAACTCACGCGGGGAAACCCCAATGGATTAGCAGTCCATCGCCTTAACCACTCGGCCACCTGATCACCCCTTCTCGGTGATTCCATTTTTGTTCACATTCATATGTTTGGTCTTTGTTGTTTTAGAAAGCGGATTGCTGCCCTTTTGCTAATATTTGACTCTTTAAATCCCAAGACCGACTATCTATTAACCTCGGCATAGTTTGAATAAATGAATAGTTTCTTCTGTTTAGCCGTTCCGAGGTGTTATTGATGTTATTTATTGAATATTAGCGAAGCATACAACAATACAGTCAGTAATGCAGCTTGAATACACAATATTCGAGGTGGCTAACGTTTCGGCGGGTCGCCTTCATCAGAGCCTGGAAAGATCAAATTGATCCACAACTCACTAAGCCAAAAACCTCCATGACCCTAGCAGAAAGCGTTAGAGATGTGTTTTGGATCGCATAGTAAAAGCTTCATTTTAAAACATCACCGTTTTTTGATATTTGGGTCTATCAATTATCAATTGAAGACAAGCCGCTCAAGGTCAGTGCATCAGTGGGCTGTGCCTCACTCGGGCCGGAAAAATCAGCCTGAGGTATGGTTCGAGGTCACGCGTGATTATGAGGCACTCCTCTTTTCGGTTCATTTTCGGACCTTTGTTATGTATCCAAAACGCTTCTAATGTTTTACGCGCAGATGTTCTTGATTCCTGTGCGAGGATCGTGAATTTGACGCCGAACATTACTCCTGCATGTTTTTGGTCCCTATGCGTGCCTAGTGGGGTTTTTGAATCACAGTTGCGTAACCCAGCTAGGTGCTCTTTTACACGGAGGAATAGTGGTCTACCCGTTTCGCCAATGTACTCATCGCCGCATATCTCGCAAGAGATTAGGTAAATTATACCCGATCTCATACAGTCGCCGTTCTCTGCCGTTCGGACAAACTTTGCAATCATTGGTTTCGCAGAGGCGGTCATACAATCGGTTGCGGACTAATTGACGCTTTAGTGTTTTTGGGGGTATTTCAACTATTGCTACCGAATTATCCAAACCTGCTCTTTTTAAGCATCGTTTAATAGCTGTACTTATTTCGTTAGAGATAAAAGGCAGGAGGAAAGGAACTTTGTTTTCGCCAGACTTATCGTTTGGGAGCATAGAATTTCCTCTGAATCTAACCTGAGAAGCTCCTACCGTATCGCAGCCATTAGAGATGGCTATTTTTCGCGCCAAGCTTAAGGATTCTACCTTGTGTTCTTTCCCTGTGCACACATTTGACGCTGTTCGGAACATATTCTTAAGTAGTGCGCGTTTCATGTGTGAAGGATGGGCTGATAGGTAGTGAACCAAGATGTTTTTATTGCTTGGTTTACGGTACCATTTTGTATTGTAGGAGTTTTGGGACAGGTTGACCTGAACGTTCAAAAAAGGGAGCCAATTTGCTTTCGGTTTTTCACGGGTGAACTTTATGTACTCTGACTGACTGTTCAGCAATTCAAAGCATTTGTCCATCTCCTCTTGGGTTGAGCAGACGACAAAGCAGTCATCTATGTATCTGCAGTAGAGTACCGGCCGGAGTTCGATTATTGGGCTCTCAACTTTAGACATAAAGGCTATAGCAAGTGTTGGCGCTAGTCGTTGTCCCATTGCCAGCCCTCTGATTTGAGCAAAATAGTTCCCGGACCATCTAAAGATTGAACAGTTTAGGCACTCTTTTAAGAGAGCCATAACCTGCCCAATGGAGAAGCCATACATGTTTGTGGTCCTTTCGTGCTCTGTTAAAAGCTCGTATATGGCTTGCATTGCGGAATCATTCGACACGTTTGTATAAAGGGCGGTTACGTCGAAAGATTCCATCACGTACGCGTTGTTTGGAGATGCGTTACGTAAATGGTCTAGGAACATTTGGGTGTTTGTGAGATGGGCTGGAATGTGCTTTAGTAATTGGACTAGTATTAGGTTTAAAAACCACGTTATCCTGTCCGTTGGTCCGCCTACGCAGCTGATGATGGGTCTCACTTTGAAATTTGATGGATTAGTAGACAAAAGATCATCAGTGCATACCAACTTATGAGTTTTAATAAGTAAGTATAAGACGGGACATGATGGTGGACTAAGTTTTAGCTGGGAGATAACGGAAGGCCTTAAACCAGCCGAGCTTGCTATTTTTACCCATTGTTGGTTCAATTTTCGATACTGTTTTTGGAATTCCTTACCAGATGATGGGCGATAAAGTGTGGCGTCTTCAAGATGGTTTTTTGTTATCGCAATATCTAACTGATTGGGAATTACTACAAACTCTCCTCCCTTGTCACTAACTGATAGTCTAATTGCTTTGGAATTTATTAGTTCCCGTATTTGTCGCATACCGCTTCTCTGCGCCGATGTTAGGTTGGAACTAAACATTTTCCCGCGATAGTGGTTAAGGATTCTAAGAGTTTCGTTAGAGAATATGCGAAAATTGACATCTACCTTGTTATTTGGATCTTGCTGCCTAAAGAACGCTCGAGGAAAAGGTGGTATTGGTATTGCTCCTACGTTTTGCTGTTCCTGCTCGTTGTTTGATTCTAGTCTGGCTTTTATAGCGGAGTCGATCTTGGAGTTCTTGCAAATTGCACGCGATAGTGCACAAGGTTTCCTTAGACATGGGTTGCGCTGGTGAGAAACTTGGGCCCAATTCTAAGAGAGAGCGCGCATTATCGGGAAGAGACATGCCTCCTAACACAGTGACCCTTGATTGATCTAGCACATTACTGATGTTAGTTTGACTCTTAGGGCTTTCGTTAACGGTATTGTGGTGTTTTGTCGATGAAGCTGGTCTACGCGATTTGCTCAAAAGTTTTTCGAATTTTCTGCATAAGGTTACTTTAGCACTTGACCTAATAGAATCGCAGATCAAAAATGACCCACCCTTGATTTTCCTCCAAAGGCGATCCTCCAAAAACTGGATACAATACAACTCTTTCGATTCACACTTATTCAACTGAGAATATAGTAGATCTTGCTTGAATCGTAGTGCCTCCCTGAGAAGTCGCATTTCGATATCCAGAATTCGTTGATCCTCCTTTGGCCGGCCGCATAGTTCGTGAAGTCGTTTTCGTCTGATGAAGTTAGGAACGACCCGGTGTTTTAAGCAGCGACGGAGGAAAATAATTGTCTGTCTTGCTAAGACGATCTTTTGTCCTAGTGACAAGACTTCTTTTACTAGTCGGTAATAGTTGGCTGGAACAGACTGCAATAAATCCCAAGACCGACTATCTATCAACCTCGGCATAGTTTGAATAAATGAATAGTTTCTTCTGTTCAGCCGTTCCGAGGTGTTATTGATGTTATTTATTGAATATTAGCGAAGCATAGCATACTGACTCTTTGTAATTCAAATGGTTTCAATGCAAAAATCTCGATCAGGATGAGATTCGAACTCACGCGGGGAAACCCGAATGGATTAGCAGTCCATCGCCTTAACCACACGGCCACCTGATCACCCATTCTCGTGATACTATATTTGTTCACATTCATATGTTTCGTGTCTGTTGTTTCAGAAAGCGGATTGCTGCCCTTTTGCTAATATTTGACTCTTTGTAATTCAAATGGTTTCAATGCAAAAATCTCGATCAGGATGAGATTCGAACTCACGCGGGGAAACCCCAATGGATTAGCAGTCCATCGCCTTAACCACTCGGCCACCTGATCACCTCTTCTCGGTGATACCATTTTTGTTCACATTCATATGTTTGGTCATTGTTGTTTCAGAAAGCGGATTGCTGCCCTTTTGTTAATATTTGACTCTTTGTGATTCAAACGGGCCTCCCTCTTTGAGGGATCCGGCCCGGTTAGTCGCGAGGGCACGTGGCGCGTCCCCAGGTGGTGGATAGGGGAATAAAACGCGAACCAAAAGCTACCGTGTGCTTCTCAGAGACGCAGGTGGATTCAGGGGACGAGCTCCCTGCTTCTGCAGCGCCGACTTGACAAAACTCTAATTCTACCAGTCAAGTTGGCCAAAAGCCTGCAATCAAGCGGCTGGAAAGTACATGGGAGGCGGTTAGGAGTCGCCTCCAACAAATAAGCTCCTCCCGCTCCTCCTAGAGAGACTGGCAAGCTACTCGTGAGTACCCAGCCCCCACGTTTAGAGCCTGGCAAGCTATGCGTTGGGTATCGAAATGCCAAAAACAGCAACAAATATGGGCCTCCTTCCCCTGACCCCGAAAGAGCCCCTGGTACGGCAGCGCCAGGTAGGACGAGTACGGAGAGGCTGCTAAAATCTCAGGGCAGAACTAGGCTGCCAAGATCGAAACGGACTAAAATGACGATCTGTACATACAACGCAAGAACCCTTGCTTACCAATCCGCTGTAGAAGATCTGTTGATTCAAGCAAGAAGAATAAGGTACGACGTCATTGGCCTGGCTGAGACGAGAAGGCGCCATCCTTTTCACGCTGTTTATGACACCGGAGAAGAAATATTCCTTGGTACATGCGATCACAGAGGTGTCGGCGGCGTTGGCGTCCTCGTCAAATCGAATTTGACCGTGAGCATTGATTCGTTCGAGCAACTAACAACCCGTATCGGACGATTACGGTTGAAACGATGTGGTTCTATGCCGGCTTTGACCATCTTCGTTGCTTACGCACCAACATCAAGCTATGACGAAGACGAAGTCGAAGCGTTCTACATAGACCTCGAAAAATTCTTCAGAGAAGATCATACATTCTTCAAGGTCATTGTCGGAGATTTTAACGCAAAAATTGAACCAGAAGAACGTCTGAAGAACGTCACATTGGGACCCACGGACTAGAATGGAATGAACAAGGTGAGAGGCTATCTGAGTTTATCATGACGACCCAAACCATCCATGGTAACTCGCAATTCCAAAAGCCTCTTTCTCAGCGATGGACGTGGGAATCTCCCAATGGAGAGTACCATAACGAAATAGATCACATCATAGTAAATCGAAGGTTTTGCCTGACCGACGTCGCTGTTGTTCCTAAGTTCTACACGGGATCAGACCATCGCCTCCTTCGCGCAACATTCCGATTTTCGATGAGAGGAGAGAAAGCCGCTAAATTCAAACAACGTAGTCCCAGAACTACCATAAACTGGGATGCATTCAAATCAATAGTCGGCTCTTGGGAAGATACCGTTGTCAACAGCATCGACGAAGAATACGATCGACTCGTTGAATATCTTCGCGTTAGCGCTATGAAAGCCGAGAGTCCTAAGGTCACGAAGAGACGCTTGTCTCCGCAGACACTCGAGCTGATTCGTCAACGTGGAATCGCATGAGCTACAGGCAACCGAATCTTAACGTCCGAACTTGCGAAACGCTGCAGAGAAGCGAGAAGCGATAAAAGAAGACCTTAAAGAGAGAAGAGCAGCAGTTGTGGCAGAAGCTGCAGAAGCTGGGAAGAGCATTCGCAAAGCCCAGCGAGGTATCGCCAACTATAAGACCAATATGATTGTACTCCAATACCCTGACGGGACACTTACAGCTTCGAGAAGGGCTATGGAGAAAATCATCCACCAATACTATTCGGATCTCTTCGCTAGCCGTGTCCTCTTCACCTGTATCACCTGTCGTCCCGTTGATCGTCGAGTGACTCGAGCGGGTACCAGCAACTCTTCCATTTTTCCCTATCGCGTGCAAGAGTAGCCCAGTGGGTCCTCCTTGCTCTAGGGATTCGCTGAGCATCATATCTTTCTTCTATCGCTTTCGTGAAGAAATCGGACCAACGGGTCAGTGGTCTTCCTTTAGAGCGCTTGACGTCCCGAGGAATCCAGTCGGTAACGGCTCTCGTCCATCGGTTGTCGTTGAAGCGCATCACGTGTCCGGCCCACCTTATTTTCGATATCTTGGCGTGTAGAACGGCGTCTCTGATTTTCGATCGTTGACGTAGGTCGGAACTTCAGATCCTTTCTCTCATTTGCGAGATACGGGATACTCCTAGCATCGACCTTTCGACTGCGCGTTCGATAACGGCAAGTGTTCTTTCATCCTGCTTACGTAGCGACCAGGTTTCTGCTGCATACGTTAGGGCAGGGATAATTGTCGAGTCGAAAAGGTGGGCACGGAGTGAGGAACGGATGGGTTTTTAATGCCCCATTCACGCTCAACGGAACGACAATTTCCGAATGCTCCAGTTACATCTATCTAGGTCGTGAAATCAACATGATGAACGACCTAGCCCCAAGTTGAGCAGGAGGAAACGAGCGGCTTGGGGGACGTTTAAGAGCATCGAAGATGTAGTGAAGAGGACAAAGAACATCCGACTCCGTGCCCACCTTTTCAACTCGACAATTATCCCTGCCCTAACGTATGCAGCAGAAACCTGGTCGCTACGTAAGCAGGATGAAAGATCACTTGCCGTTATCGAACGCGCAGTCGAAAGGTCGATGCTAGGAGTATCTCGTATTTCGCAAATGAGACAAAGGATCCGAACTTCCGACCTACGTCAACGATCGAAAATCAGAGACGCCGCTCTACACGCCAGGATATCGAAAATAAGGTGGGCCGGACACGTGATGCGCTTC
The DNA here is from genome assembly GCA_019055375.1 of Parelaphostrongylus tenuis. Lineage (NCBI taxonomy): Eukaryota > Metazoa > Nematoda > Chromadorea > Rhabditida > Metastrongylidae > Parelaphostrongylus > Parelaphostrongylus tenuis. Next base: position 205,874 of record JAHQIW010002481.1, read on the forward strand.
AACGACAACCGATGGACGAGAGCCGTTACCGACTGGATTCCCCGGGACGTCAAGCGCTCTAAAGGAAGACCACCGACCCGATGGTCCGATTTTTTCACGAAAAGCACAGAAGAAAGATAGGATGCTCAACGAATTCCTAGAGCGAGGAGGACCCACTGGGCTACTCTTGCACGCGATAGGGAAAAATGGAAGTGTTGCTGGTACCCGTTCGAGTCACTCGACGATCAACGCGACGACAGGTGATACCAGTGAATTCAACTGGTTTCAATGCAAAAATCTCGATCAGGATGAGATTCGAACTCACGCGGGGAAACCCCAATGGATTAGCAGTCCATCGCCTTAACCACTCGGCCACCTGATCACCCATTCTCGTGATACCATTTTTGTTCACATTCATATGTTTGGTCTTGTTGTTTCAGAAAGCGGATTGCTGCCCTTTTGCTAATATTTGACTCTTTGTAATTCAAATGGTTTCAATGCAAAAATCTCGATCAGGATGAGATTCGAACTCACGCGGGGAAACCCCAATGGATTAGCAGTCCATCGCCTTAACCACTCGGCCACCTGATCACCCATTCTCGGTGATACATTTTTGTTCACATTCATATGTTTGGTCTTTGTTGTTGCAGAAAGCGGATTGCTGCCCTTTTGCTAATATTTGACTCTTTGTAATTCAAATGGTTTCAATGCAAAAATCTCGATCAGGATGAGATTCGAACTCACGCGGGGAAACCCCAATGGATTAGCAGTCCATCGCCTTAACCACTCGGCCACCTGATCACCCCTTCTCGGTGATACCATTTTTGTTCACATTCATATGTTTGGTCTTTGTTGTTTCAGAAAGCGGATTGCTGCCCTTTTGCTAATATTTGACTCTTTGTAATTCAAATGGTTTCAATGCAAAAATCTCGATCAGGATGAGATTCGAACTCACGCGGGGAAACCCCAATGGATTAGCAGTCCATCGCCTTAACCACTCGGCCACCTGATCACCCCTTCTCGGTGATACCATTTTTGTTCACATTCATATGTTTGGTCTTGTTGTTTCAGAAAGCGGATTGCTGCCCTTTTGCTAATATTTGACTCTTTGTAATTCAAATGGTTTCAATGCAAAAATCTCGATCAGGATGAGATTCGAACTCACGCGGGGAAACCCCAATGGATTAGCAGTCCATCGCCTTAACCACTCGGCCACCTGATCACCCCTTCTCGGTGATACCATTTTTGTTCACATTCATATGTTTGGTCTTGTTGTTTCAGAAAGCGGATTGCTGCCCTTTTGCTAATATTTGACTCTTTGTAATTCAAATGGTTTCAATGCAAAAATCTCGATCAGGATGAGATTCGAACTCACGCGGGGAAACCCCAATGGATTAGCAGTCCATCGCCTTAACCACTCGGCCACCTGATCACCCTTCTCGGTGATACCATTTTTGTTCACATTCATATGTTTGGTCTTGTTGTTTCAGAAAGCGGATTGCTGCCCTTTTGCTAATATTTGACTCTTTGTAATTCAAATGGTTTCAATGCAAAAATCTCGATCAGGATGAGATTCGAACTCACGCGGGGAAACCCCAATGGATTAGCAGTCCATCGCCTTAACCACTCGGCCACCTGATCACCCACTTCTCGTGATACCATTTTTGTTCACATTCATATGTTTGGTCTTGTTGTTTCAGAAAGCGGATTGCTGCCCTTTTGCTAATATTTGACTCTTTGTAATTCAAATGGTTTCAATGCAAAAATCTCGATCAGGATGAGATTCGAACTCACGCGGGGAAACCCCAATGGATTAGCAGTCCATCGCCTTAACCACTCGGCCACCTGATCACCCTTCTCGGTGATACCATTTTTGTTCACATTCATATGTTTGGTCTTGTTGTTTCAGAAAGCGGATTGCTGCCCTTTTGCTAATATTTGACTCTTTGTAATTCAAATGGTTTCAATGCAAAAATCTCGATCAGGATGAGATTCGAACTCACGCGGGGAAACCCCAATGGATTAGCAGTCCATCGCCTTAACCACTCGGCCACCTGATCACCCACTTCTCGTGATACCATTTTTGTTCACATTCATATGTTTGGTCTTGTTGTTTCAGAAAGCGGATTGCTGCCCTTTTGCTAATATTTGACTCTTTGTAATTCAAATGGTTTCAATGCAAAAATCTCGATCAGGATGAGATTCGAACTCACGCGGGGAAACCCCAATGGATTAGCAGTCCATCGCCTTAACCACTCGGCCACCTGATCACCCCTTCTCGGTGATACCATTTTTGTTCACATTCATATGTTTGGTCTTGTTGTTTCAGAAAGCGGATTGCTGCCCTTTTGCTAATATTTGACTCTTTGTAATTCAAATGGTTTCAATGCAAAAATCTCGATCAGGATGAGATTCGAACTCACGCGGGGAAACCCCAATGGATTAGCAGTCCATCGCCTTAACTACTCGGCCACCTGATCACCCATTCTCGTGATACTATTTTTGTTCACATTCATATGTTTCTGTCTTGTTGTTTCAGAAAGCGGATTGCTGCCCTTTTGCTAATATTTGACTCTTTGTAATTCAAATGGTTTCAATGCAAAAATCTCGATCAGGATGAGATTCGAACTCACGCGGGGAAACCCCAATGGATTAGCAGTCCATCGCCTTAACCACTCGGCCACCTGATCACCCCTTCTCGGTGATACCATTTTTGTTCACATTCATATGTTTGGTCTTGTTGTTTCAGAAAGCGGATTGCTGCCCTTTTGCTAATATTTGACTCTTTGTAATTCAAATGGTTTCAATGCAAAAATCTCGATCAGGATGAGATTCGAACTCACGCGGGGAAACCCCAATGGATTAGCAGTCCATCGCCTTAACCACTCGGCCACCTGATCACCCCTTCTCGGTGATACCATTTTTGTTCACATTCATATGTTTGGTCTTGTTGTTTCAGAAAGCGGATTGCTGCCCTTTTGCTAATATTTGACTCTTTGTAATTCAAATGGTTTCAATGCAAAAATCTCGATCAGGATGAGATTCGAACTCACGCGGGGAAACCCCAATGGATTAGCAGTCCATCGCCTTAACCACTCGGCCACCTGATCACCCTTCTCGTGATACCATTTTTGTTCACATTCATATGTTTTGGTCTTTGTTGTTTCAGAAAGCGGATTGCTGCCCTTTTGCTAATATTTGACTCTTTGTAATTCAAATGGTTTCAATGCAAAAATCTCGATCAGGATGAGATTCGAACTCACGCGGGGAAACCCCAATGGATTAGCAGTCCATCGCCTTAACCACTCGGCCACCTGATCACCCTTCTCGGTGATACCATTTTTGTTCACATTCATATGTTTGGTCTGTTGTTGTTGCAGAAAGCGGATTGCTGCCCTTTTGCTAATATTTGACTCTTTGTAATTCAAATGGTTTCAATGCAAAAATCTCGATCAGGATGAGATTCGAACTCACGCGGGGAAACCCCAATGGATTAGCAGTCCATCGCCTTAACCACTCGGCCACCTGATCACCCCTTCTCGTGATACCATTTTTGTTCACATTCATATGTTTGGTCTTTGTTGTTTCAGAAAGCGGATTGCTGCCCTTTTGCTAATATTTGACTCTTTGTAATTCAAATGGTTTCAACGCAAAAATCTCGATCAGGATGAGATTCGAACTCACGCGGGGAAACCCCAATGGATTAGCAGTCCATCGCCTTAACCACTCGGCCACCTGATCGTCGAGACCAGGTACGATTACTTTGAACACATAGGAATAATTTTTTTGCTCGTTAATTTTGAAAACTACGTCTCGTCTGACTATGTTCGCTTTTCTCCGCAAAGCTATCGTGGAATCGTAAGGTCGTACCTTTGACTTTCTAAAAAAAGACCCTGTAGGTAGTTCTTGCGCAGTACCCCCGATTAGGATGAGATTCGAACTTACTCGGGGAGTTCCAACGGAGAACCAGTCTATCGACTTAACCACTCGTCCATCTGATCGGTGACGTTCTTGACGTCAATTTTGCTCATATTCATATACTTTTGGTATTCACGCATTGCATGAGTATCTATGCTGTGCGTGCGCCACATACGGGAGCACCCCCCAACGCAACTAGTTCACTTTACATTTTTTGCTCGTATTATTGCATTTTTTCTTTTCAGGTGGCCAAAGTTGTCGTCGGTTTTATTTCTATGTATGATTTCGTCGTGCATGTGATAACTGTTAGAGTTTTAAGGTTTGAGAATCGTTTCCAAACGTACAATACGACAAATCACATCGGTGACCATCCTCCTAGACGCTATTTGGGCGGCGGCAATCATACATTTATTACCGAGAAACAAGTTTACAACCCCTTTGAAGGCTCATTTCATTCTACAAGATGAGTTTTTCTAGGTGTAGCATATCATTTTGGTGATATCCCTTCGGATGCGCCGGGGCCGACTGGTTGTGATGTCGTCGCGCGCGCGTGGAGAAGAGTTCCAAACCTCCTCCCTTTTTTCCCCGCTCACACTCCCCGGCAATCAGCAACAATGCCTTATGGAACGTCACAACTGGGCTACACTCGAGATAGTGAGGAAACTCGTTCAACCGGTATTCTACAACATTTAGTAATGAGAACGTCCTCATAAAACCCTAATTTACCAAATGACTACAACATTTCTAGAAGCGCGCAACAATCACGTTCGTAGTCTCAACGGCACAGGCACACGCGTACCAAAAATGATACACACCGTACCGAAAGGGTTGAAGTGCATCACCGCAATATGAAATCATCCGCGAAGATGCCTATAGCAATTTACGAAGAGCACGGGATACAGCTTCTGATCACCCCTCGTATCTGAATCTCCTTTCATTTAGCTAACAAAGTTGTACTTATATATATGTATATGCACGTGAATATATATACATATATATGCACACGTGCATATGTATATGTACACATATATACGTGTACATATACATATATATATATATACTATATATATATATATATGTATATATATGTAACACGGTAAAATATAACTCTAGATACAAATAAGCTCCACACGAACAGTATGGTGTAAGTGTGACACGCTATTGATCAAGTGTGTTCTTATAACTGTAGACATAAGCACGATCCCCTATTAACAATCAGCTTTCGTTACCCACAATTTCACTGTAGGTAAAAAGGTTTTAGAATCCCTTAGTTTTGCCTTTTGCGTGGAATGATGTTGCAGGAGAGCAACTCTGTCACTAGATAGCACTAGACAGTTCCTGATATCAAGTTCTACAAGTAGTCTATCATTGCACATTTTATCTTATTAACTAGAATGAAATGTATGACCATTTGGGAGCCGCCGTTGATAACTGGCGACATCGCGCTGGCTGTTCGCGCGGCAGTCGCAAGCAGCCAGAATCTGCAGTCCGATCGCACTCGTAAATGATGCCTCACTACCTCGTCCATAATCGCGACGCCGCCACTACAGTAGCTGGGTGAGATGCGACATCGCGCGACGTGCCAAGTTTAGTTGCACGCGGTCCCCAAAGGAATAATTGAGGACAGAATAGATTTAGCAAGTAGAGATATAAGGGAGTATGGATAAGAAATACATGCTCTATACTCATTAAAGATAAAGAAAAGTCAGTATGAAGTTTACTGAAAATTATCAAAGTAAAGTGAATCACATCATACGATTGCTCCTTTACTTGTATTTCTGTAAGTAAAGATGAACATGATTGAGATTATGTATTTTTTCGTACCGATTAATGGTCGACCTCTAAGACGAAAACAGATAATTAGAACATTTACAAAAACGAAGATTCCTAGAGATTTTAGGCAACACGACTAAAACTCTTCTCCATCAAGATTATCGTCCGATCCAACATCTCCATATCCTTCCCCATTATCGAAGTATGTTTCGCAGTAATCATTGTCCTCTTCAGCGTAGTCTTCGTCTGACATCAAATTACTACCTGGAGCTTCTTCCGAATCCTCAGAGCCGTTCTCTTCCTATATAAATAACTTGATCTACAGTGAAGCTAACATAACTGGTGAGATATTGACGAAAATTGGAACCAGAGTAATAAAACTAACCTCTACTTCATCAGTGATGTCGCCCTGTTTCTCTGCTTGTTCCAGTTTCATTAGCTTTTGTGCAATAGCTTCTGTGGTATCAACGTCCATCTTCTTTTTCTTTGCCACGGAGCTTTGCACTCGTTCATGACGCCAACAGAGCTCTTCAGGTATTCGTGAAAAATCTGAATTGATCTAAATTTACGTAATAGAAGTGAAATGTGAAAATATATCATTGGTTAGTTGGTGCTGACTGTCGTGTCGCGGAACACCTCTAACCAATGCGCTACACGCGCTCTCTACAATATTGATGTAACCAGGCCTTTCATCTCATTGTCTAGAGTTAACAATGTGGTAACAAACTAGTCTATGACCGAATGCTTCCTCCATACAAGCTGGTACACCCCAGCGTGGTGTTCTTAGTATTCTAGGAAACGTCGACTAGGCCAGCATTGACTAATGAAAGGAACGCAGAAAGTCCTCGAATAGCATCCGAAGCCACATGCGCGAACGTTTGAAGGTTTTCGCGGATGGTAGATAAACTGCAGAATCGAATTCAAGATTTGCTGAGATCCACTCGTTTTGGTACGTTTGATGTAGAACAAAACAGTGAACTCTAGTGCCATAGTAAGGGGCTATATGTGTGATGTGTGATGGCAGATTTTTACTCTCTTAAAAGCACGAAAGGGTCATCGATAGAGACGTTTTGCCATTATGAGAGTTCTCATTTAATTAATAGTTTACTTCGAAGATCTATATCAAAATAAAAAAGAAATTGCTGAGGACAGTGAAAACACAGCTCAGATCAGAGCATCTTACGTGACATAGTATCCATTAAATGTGCAAAATTCACTGTAAACATGCCTCTTTCATTTGATTCGATTCTTCGCAGCCGCCATCTACGAATATTTCCAAGCTCCTATTGCGTGTTATCTCGGCTGTTGCTTGAGGAATTTTGGATCACTTACGTCTGTCATTGAATGTTGGTTGAGTCGATTATCCCCGAGCTGCAACATCCATGCTAGTGGATTCTCTGATTTACATTAAAGACACCTGCCACTTTTCGTAGATTGAAGGGATGATTTCTTCCCTGGATTGAGTTGATCCCAAGCGTGTCTGGTACCGATTTCCAGACACCGGACGGAAAGGAAAGCGAGTCAACTCAGTATCGAATGTATCGAATAGAATTACTTCTACTGTGCTACATGCGGCTTGATAAGTAAAGTTCAGCGTTAAGATGGATTTTTTTTTGGAAATCTCACATACGAGTTGAAAATAATTGAAAAGCATGGAACAATGCATAAATCTCGAAGGACAGCATTTACCGGTGAATTTTCCACCTCTTCAACATTTGGTCGGTTCATAGAACACATCATCCCCTTGCTCACGCTTCTCAATGGTACTTTATATCTAAGTATTACTGACGTCAAATATGCATATATCACTACCACTTTCGAAATCCCCCAATTGTTGAATACCGAAAAAATCCACTTTTGATGCTAGACTATCGTAGACATCATTGGTTGCGAGATTACTGGTTCTACTGGGCATTTCAAGAACGCTCTACTAGATTCGATGTATGGAGTGTAGATAGTGAAGATGTTACTTGTAGAACTTGGAAGTATCGAGTAGATTCTTCAAAGCAATGAAAATCGACAATTATACAAAGGTAATTTATGCGAGAACACATATTGTGACGCAGTGTCGGGTTTCAACGTACAGTTTTGAAAAAGGATGAAGATCTTGCGTTGATCAATCCGTGAGAAATCCACCATGCATTCATTCTCATCAACCAACGACTTGGGTGGTCGTAAGCATTCTGATCTTTACTCGCAGTTGCCTACTTTTGTATCAAATCGATGCCGCTATCCTTCTATACCAGTCTGATACCAACTTACCAATCCCGGAGAGATGGAGAAATTTACGAGGTTTGAGCGTGGGATCGCACCAATATTGAGCGACCACGTATGTGTCGCACACTACCTCTGCTCATTGCGCCACACATGCTCAATGAACAGTTACAGCAGAGATATTTTAATACCCTCTTCACAACCAAAATTCTGTTACATGTTTATGTACGACAACAGTAACCATCATAACGAAATTTGTTAAATTCAGTGCACACTATCCGTTCTGTCCTTTCATCCTCGAGTGCTCAAATGTCTTACCGATCATCTATACCGATATAATATTCATTTTTGATGACGTACCATCTGCCTGTTCGAATTTCTCACTACACAATCTATGAAGATGATCAGTAAAAATGACTACACAACGTTAACTTCACTAACCTACCTGGCTCGAGTCTTTCACGTTGTATCTCATTGTACTTGTCGGTATATCGTCTTATATCTTTCACCTGAACGTTGTCCAAAAAGAATGGTGACTCTTGAAATCTAAAATAGGCAAGGAAATTAAACTACTGAAAACATTTAAGTGCACATACCTGTTTACTAATTCGAGCTTCAATTCAGACATATATTGCAATTCATTGGATAATTCGAGAGGAACAAGTGCCCGTTGTACTGTCTGTTCAAAATCAGACAAAATTACACGAATCAAAACAGAATATACCAAGTATGATAAAGATATTTCAAAAAAATTAGAAATAAGAGGTCCTTAGACGTAAATCTGACAAAAGAACTATAGATACTACATGTTACAACCTAAAGAAAGTTTCTATTTTACGCAATTTGAGCAGTTTTACTAATACACAATTATATTTCCATAAATGTTGAGTGATTAGCAAAACACCTGACCCTAAGCGAACATTGAACGAACGTCTTATCCATACGGCAAGCGCGTACTACCATCACACGCACCTAGGTCTCCGCTTTGCTACCACTCTTTCTGCGATATAAACCATTACGCCTGTCAGCAGCCAACCCTAAACGGGTATAGTACAGATTGTCCGACCAAACCGTTGCAAACTGGTTGCTGACAGACCCGATAGTTCATATCGAAGAAAGAGTGATAGCAAAACGGTGGATCGGTGGTGTAGTAGCAGCACATACCGCGGTATGGACGTTCAAATCATATATATCAAACCACATATCATTCGACATCATCGGATACAGATTGTATCACGTGCTACGGTTGAGTAATAAATTATTAAAAAAGATTAGCCTCATTAAGAAGTCATAGTCAGTCATTTAACCGCAATCATGCTTGACTGCGACTGAACTGTCCGCCAAGTAAGACATGTGTTCTCTCATCTCTTTCTTTGATTTATAAAATTAATATGCCCTACTGGATAATCGGGAGGATCGACGATTACGCGTTGATTGGCGTAGGCTGCGATGTCGTTCCTTGGTATTCCGAGGGCATTCGCTATTGCTCGAACAGTAACTCCCGGCCCACTTATTTTCCCACGACCACGCCCTCTCATACTGAAACCGGTAGTGGAGCTTGGATTACTGCGATATTTGTGCCGATCATATGCGATGTCAAATTATACTATTTATAGATAATGGAGGTTTTACTCTCTGAATGACAACTAAAGTGCCATAGAAGACAACACTCCTATACACTTTATCTGAGCAATAAGTATGTCAACATTTCTTTACAATTATAGTTTACAAAACAAAAGACTTGACAACAACTGTGATTTGCCTGAGTGACGTAACAACATAAAAACCATACCGTATAGGACGGTCTCGTGGGTCGTATAGATTCAGACATATTAGATCACATTTGATGCTAATTTACATTAGACTATGGGAGAAACTAAGGAGATGCCATCGTCACTCACTGGCCCCTACGGGAGCTTTTTCCTTGTTCCAGTCTTTCAAACCCTTTGGTAGCTGGGTATCCTCGTCCAGTCCTAAATGATTTGGCTCATATTTGTATAAAGATGAAAGAAATATCGCTACACAGAAAAAACGGCAGACCTCCCGTTCCTGAGACCATTTCTTCATACGTATGCTTTTCAGCGAACGGTCGCTTACCCAACAATTCAACCATATCCTCACGGGACAAAACTTCTTTCTCCAAGAGACGTTGAGCAATCTAGACAGCATCGGCGATTTAAGTGTCAGTAACAAGAATAATTTGAAAATTAGTACAACAACACCGGTCCAAATGACTCAAAAAGATACAAAAAAAAGCTCTGATTCTACCTACTCTCTATATCCTTTCATGGAGATACACAATGTGAAATACAACTATAAGATTACGAAAATATGAGCATAACTCGAAATCTCAGATGGGCTTTGGATCCGCGATTACCCTTCCCGAAGCCCACTTGCTGTCCATCACACCTGATAACGCCCTTGATTTGTCACTCTCTCGACTATATTTTGACTCTTTTAGTGCCACTAATAACCACTCGTAAGAGGGGAATGATCTGAGGAACCCACCTCAGGTGACGAGTTCTGCATATTTCTCAGAAAAAAAACAAGGTTGAAATCGACTCTCGTTTTAAAAACTCAAAACGTACCTTTTCAATTTCCTCTCGTTTAGCCAGGAGCAATTCTCTGGTTCTTGAAAGAGCATGGTTGACTATGTCACGGACTTCCTGATCGATTAATTGCGCGGTAGCTTCCGAGTAAGGTTTGTCGAATGACATTTCGCCAGGTCCAGCCGTTTCGAAAGACAATGGGCCTACTTTGGGAGACATACCGAATTTGACAACCTGAAATGATTTGCTCGAAATTGCTCGAAAAGAAGAACAAACCATCTCAAAGTTGAAATGATCAACTTCAGCAGATTATTGCGGGCATAGATGATAATGAAAACAGAAGAAAATCTAGAAAGAAATCAAACTGTGTATAAATTACGGCTACTATACAATGGCGCGGCGTAGTCCACAGTAGTAGAATGAATCATCTCAGGTGCATTCACCTGACGACAATCAACGTCTTGGAGAAATAAAGGACAGTTTTCACGAGAAATTACAAACCGCCGTTCCTACACCAGATCCGTTTGGTGGACGATATAACTACTGCTTACGAGAAACACTACAAGCAAATCGCTCCGTAACCCAAAACACCTATTGGCTTCAAAACTCTCAAGAATTCTATTATGTCTAAGAAGAAGCATATAATCACGACCATTCTAGTTATCACAGTCCTTTGTACTGCTGTTGAATCAATAGACGTAACCGGTAAGTGTGAAATTCCCAAAATTTTGTATCATTAGAAGTACTACTGGCTGCTTACAGTGAACGAAGATAAGGAGCCCAACAGTATGAATACTCTGCCATCACCAAACAACAATGCACAGAGCGAACAGGTGAAGTGTTGAACTAAGACATCCGACACATCAGATGCCAGCTGTAGCTTCTAATATTGTTCACAAAATCCATTTCAGAGAGTACATGAGTTTAGAAATCAACTAGCTGACCTCATGAGTAGAATAAAAAACGTAGAAGAACAAATTAACGACGTCAATAAGCAGGTATTTGAACTTCTTCCCAAATCTTCCAACCTTCTTGAACAAAAAAGGCCTTTATAACGACGCCTCTCGAAATTGGTAATCAAAATCAAAAGTAAAATTAAAATCAACAACTTTTTTCATGAAAACGCTATATAACCTAACGACCAAGTAACAGTCTCATATCTAAACAATTAAGTGGAAACATTCGACCGAGTTCTATTGAAAAAAAGAGAACCAATAGTTCGATTTCCACTCCCATTCTGAAACAGCAATTGTCACGTATGATAATGTGATAATGATGATAAAGGATAAGTGCTAGGAGTTGAATGAAATCACACCGGCTATTTCGTTTAATTCTTTCCTATGAAAGTATTATCAAAGGTGGCGTAAGAGACCGAAAATTGAACGTTTCTTATTGAAACCCCTAACCACAATGCTAAATCTTACAGAGTTAAATATTATAGATTTAATCTCCAACAGAATCACTCAATGCACTCAATGAGGATTTCCGAATAAGAACATCTTTTTTGACTTTGAAATTTACGTAATGCGCCATTTCGAGTCGCCCATGATGAAATTAGAAACGATTTCGAAGAAACCAAAACCTTAGTCACGACAAGTAACCACAATCGAAGTCTAAGCCATTAATTATTCCTTCAAGCTAGCTCAAGTAGATTACAGTGGCACATAGTTTCAGAGTGTTTGTAGTGCAGTGGTTAATGGTGCCGCGCGAGTCACACAAGGCTCACCAAGCATGTCATGTCTCTAGGGTTGGTGCAATGGTACCAGACCTGTTTGGGAACATGGGAACAATGACAGGGTACTTATATGTTGAACGGCGACAAATTTTTGAGCCGATCTCATTCACTGGACAGAAACTTTTCATAGGAGTGTTAGTAAACATTCGAAAGCTTAAATCTCTGGCTAAAACTCCACGCTGCCGGTTCTTCAAAGCACCCTTCTATAACGCTGTAGTACTCAGAATAAAATTCTGTTTTTCACTCGCCTTTCGCCTTCATTTTGACCACAACTATAAATCGCTGGAAGCATGAAAAGCATATCACGTGTAGAAGATTTTTCGTAGTATCAGAATTACGCGCTTATATCTAAAGTTTCTGTCGATGCGTTAGAAAATCCACATTAAAAGAATAACAGTTGCTGTTGTTTTAAACGCATAGTGTCGCAGACGACTGTTCAGTTAAGCGGTAGATCAGACGACTACCTTACCAAAAACTCGTCGCTGTGGCTTCGCTTCACATTTTACATCACATCCGCTATGAACGTCTTCGGCGACTTTGTTCATCGGCCAACTGATGGAACAAGGGCGGGGGCGCGGCCGGGACAAGGCACGAGCGAGGAGATCGATCGCATTTGAAATACTGTTACACAAAGTTGTAGCAAGAGATTTAAGCTTTCGAATAATTACTAGCACTCTTATGAAAAGTTCCTGTCCATCGAATGAGATTGGCTTGAAAATTTGTTGCCATCAAACATATAAGTACTAGGGCAGCAATGACCTTATATATTAATAAGTCAGCGCGACTCATTGACCAGATACGCATTCAATCACTTTCACGATGCTTAAGTCAAACGCATGGTGAATACCGCAAGGATTGGTCAGCATTAAAACAGAGAAGTTTGTCCCTATAATTTGACCGTCATCGGCAGAATTATCAGTAATAAGCTATCAAGGTCAGAAATAACATGTCACAATACTAGCCTCTATTATCCACCGGAAAATCCCAATATTTAACCAAAGAAAGGTTCTTCAGACAAATTTCAAAATACCCTTATGAAGGACCCATGTCCCGAAAACGCTGTAACCGTAGCACGAGTAGACGTTTCAATAGAAGGGCAACGCTTCTCATTCCACTTTATCATCACTAAGCAGTTCTAGGTCTTGGTAACAATTATTCTATTTAGCACCACAGATCAACAGGCAATCTTATGAAATAACAGCTCGACTCATCATTGACGGTTGGTCCTTCAGAATTACCTTTATCGACCTCTTCTAATTATGCTTAGGCATAGACATACAAACGAACATCAACCGCGAATCAACGAGTGATTCAAAGTCATAAAAGCGACGAAAGCAAAAGCAGTCGCTCTTTCATAAACCACAAAATATCATTGGTCGTTCATCATCACTTTTTCTATTACTACTCTATCTACATCTTTTCGTACTCAACCGTGGTCGTAGGCAATCATTGATGCTACTTCACCAGCGCTTTTTGCTAATCAGCGGTTGAAAGAACAGAACAGGACGGTTTTTTTTGCTAATCACGGTTAAAAGAACAGAACAGGGACGAGTTGCCTATAAAAGACCACTTGACATGTTGGCTCAGATAAGAATTACGAGATATATTTAAATTTAAGCGCGATCTAAAGAAAACACTCGAAAGAAACGGTAAAATATCTCAAAAATACCAGCCAGGAACAATCGAGTGTCAAACACTGCCGATCTAGTGATTTATTTCACTTGAGAGCAACTTGTGTAAATCGTCCGTCGTCGCCAACTTTTCATACGGGGGATATACGGAACTCACGAGAGGACTGGCTAAAGACGAAGGGCCTGTCCAACTTACGAAGCTGCAAGGCCGAAACACGTGTATAGGGCTGCACAAGAGATCATAATAGACCACATGACATGCTGGCTCAAATAATGATTATGAGTTACATGGTTACAGGAATTGATGCAAGCCACGGTAGCCAATCAACAGACGTGATTTATAATTACAGATGTGTAGAAAGCATTCTTAAATTCCTCCACACCTTTTCAGGTCACTAATTCATCACCCAACATTTCTAATCAATCATGGTTAGAGGCATTGATTAAAGCAGCAACAACCAAAGAACAGGTGATTAGAAATTGAAAATACGCTGAAACAGTCACAGAGGACGTTCTTCATGACCTCCTAGGCTGGCACTCCACCAACAAACTTTCCAAGTCAACCCTGGATACAGGCATTAGTTGACGCCGCGTTGAAAAATCGTCAGGTAGTTCCAAAAAATATGATTGGAGTGGAATTGAACTACTGAATACTTCTCCATTTAGAAACCACAAGGCATCACGGAATACCCAGTGCTTGTTATTCCTGATCCAAACTTCTGCCAAATAGCACAAACGTATCCAAAGCCATCATATCCCGTGTACCCGCCACTCATAGACCAGGTACGATACGAATAATTCACTATAAAACGTTTGAAAATTGTATTTGTTTTTTTTTCACCTCAGTTTTATCATACCTCCAACAATGTCATAATCGCTTGAGTTGTAAATGAGAATTAATACATCAACAAACTCGCGTGTGGCACAGAAGGTTAGAGGTGTTCTGCAACACACATGCTCGATGGATCGATCCCGCGGTCAAAAGTTACCAAGCCTTTTATCCCTCCGGAATTGATGAGTTGGTTGTCTGGGAAGATAGCAGCACTGAGTTTATAGATGGGCAAGCCACCGCGAGTCATCGGAAAGGTTAAATATGCAGTCAGTACCCTCAAACGACGCTAAATGGGGACAAATGCACGGCCCATCTTTTAGGGATTGATCAACACCGCGAGCTATATCTTTTATCCTTTTGTAATCGCAAGTAGTATCCACCTTAAATTCAGTAACTTCGTGTGTGATTATAACGATTTTATGCAGAGCTAGCTATAAAATTAGTATGTCACCGGAATAATGACTGACTTAAATACTTTATTATGTTCAGAACTATGTTCAACCACAAGATTATCCACGATCGCCTTGAGAAACATGAGGACCAAACAGTTGCAGAATTCACGATGCCGTATTTGAGGTTCAGATTGTAATCAAATGATTTTCACCGATCAGAGTTAACAATCTACACGGATAAAAAGTCGACATCTAGATGATGCTGAGAAAAAAATTTACGAACCTGAGAATAAGCGATCTGAGTTACTTTCTGTAAATCGTCTTGAGCACCAGTGGTGATACGACCAAAGAAAATCTCCTCAGACACTCGACCACCCAGAGTCATGCACATTCTAAACAGTGATGTTTTTATTTATCAAAAGCCGAAAACTAATGAGAATATTCATAAAGGTAGTCCTAGATCGTGAGCAATTAGCCGTGTAACAGATACAAAGCTATTTCTAGTAGTTTGGAATTGTTTCTGTTTAAATGACTATTACGCTAGACAATTTGAAATTGAAAAACAGACACCCACTGCGTTTATAAACAAACAAAACCGCCCGCCATTAGGAGAAACGCGAGTTCTACTCCCCCCCCCCCCCCCCCCCCAAAAGGAACAGCATCTTCTTTAATACTCGACATTGTTGGATATCTAATCGAAACTGTGTTAAAATTGATACGATGAGAAACGCACCTGTCGAGAAGCTGTTCTTTTGAATACAAGTATTGTTCCTTGGGTAGATATTGGGCATAACCAAGACCTTTACCACGTGGAATGATAGACACCTATACAAAGACTGGAATCAGGTCACCTAATATAAACTCAACGAATATACAACATCGAATTGAAGTCTTAGAATTTCCAAGAGAAACAGTAGTATTCAAGAAAACAGGCTCACTTTGAGAAGGGGATCAGCATGTTCAAGGAACCACCCTGCGATTGCATGTCCTGCTTCGTGATAAGCCACAGTACGCTTTTCGTCCGGTTGTAAAACCTTTAAGAGAGTGAATTCGAAATTGAGAACAGTCCATATGACAAAAAAACCCATCAGTTCAGCTTTAGAATATCCAACTTCAAGAAGTGACAAGTACCTGACTTTTTTTCTCCATTCCAGCAACAACTCTCTCAATCGCCTGCTCGAAATTTTTCTCGCTAATCTCGTCCGAAGCATCTCTTGCAGCTATTAATGCAGCTTCATTACAAACGTTGGAAATGTCGGCTCCTGAACTGTTCAATTTTAATGCGTATCTAACCACGTGTGAAAAAGATGTCCAATGGAAAAGGAAAGGAAAGTCACTCATGAACTACAAGAATGAAAAATCACCAGAAAATCCAGGAGTGTGCGCAGCAAGTTTTCTCGATAACTGAACCTTTTCCAGAGATGTTTTTAGAGGGCCTAAGTGGACTCTGAATATCGAAGCTCGGCCCTAGAAGCATAGCAATTCCTACGATCATATCAACAACTACAAATGTTACAAAAATTAGTGCAGAACTTTTATGTCTGGAACTGGAACATAAATTTGTCGGTCAAATCGACCTGGACGCAGCAAGGCTGGATCAAGGATATCGACACGATTCGTCGCTGCTACCACAATCACGGACGATTCCTCCGTGGAAAAACCTAAGAAGTGAAACCACGTTCTAACAGTCAAAGAAGACTTTCAATACTATGAAGAGAATTCTATTCCTTACCATCCATCTCGACGAGAAGTTGATTTAGCGTGTTCTCCTGCTCCGAATGACCACCCATTCCTCCTTTTCCACCTCTTTTTCGTCCAACTGCATCGATTTCATCAATGAAAAGAATACATGGACTGTTTTTTCTTGCCATCGCAAACATGTCACGAACTCTTGCAGGGCCAACACCAACAAACATCTAGAAGTTTTGTTATCCATGTACTACCTTACGGAAACATACGACATCAAAAGTAGCAGAACCTCAAGGAATTCGGAACCAGAGACTGTGATGAATGGCACGTTAGCTTCTCCAGCAGTTGCTTTTGCAAGAAGTGTTTTGCCAGTTCCAGGTGGCCCCGTTAAAATTGCACCCTAGAAAAGCAACTAAATTCAAGAAGAGATACACATAATACAAAGTAATATGACAGTTCCACGCACTTTCGGAATCTTGGCCCCAAGATCTTTGTACTGCTGCGGATTTTTTAGAAAATTCACAAACTCCATAATCTCAATCTTTGCCTCTTCGCAACCGGCAACGTCTTTAAACGAAACCTTGAATACATTAGAGTGATGCGACTTCACCATCATCAATAAAAAAAGGACTACCTTGATGTCCTCTTTATTGATAATTCTTGCGGTGCTTTGCCCAAATCCACCGAACATTCCACTTAAGCCACCTCCACCTCCGGCTCGACCTGCTTTGTTGGCGTTGTGAAATCAAATATTACACAAGCAAAACATAAAAGAGCTTCTGAATAGATTATAAAAAGATCTGAGGGCACAAAACACCAAGATTATCAGCGAGCCGAAAAAAACCTTATGAGAAATTAGCGAATCAACTGTTAACCCTCTTGTGACGGCAGTTGGTCTATCGCACAGCGCAACTAGCAAGCAAGCAAGCGCGATTTTCGCAAGTTAATCGGAGTTTTTTCTTTATTCTAAACAAGAAACTTCGGATTTCCGGGTCACTCTAACATTGATGATTTTCTCTACATGGTCAAGGTCACATGTTTTCGTACACATATAGATCCTATTTACAAAGCAGATTACAACTGCAAAACGTAATCCTCTTCTATACCTTACAACTTTTTATGAAAAGCTTTTCAAAAATTAGTTCTAGCCTCAGGACTGTCGAAATTTGAGCTGTCAAAGGACTTTATAAATTCAGTAAAAGCCATTCACAACGCTAACCGAGCAAACAAACCAAACCGAGTGAAAACACGATATTTTTGCTGTTATAACGCAACAAGAGAGGCTTTAAAACCAAAACACATCATTGATATCGGTGAGATTAGAGTTATCGAATGGTTAATGGAAATTTATAGAAGTTTTTTTTTCTAGCGAGGAAGGCCTCCAGAAGATCGTGTACCTTTTTGGATACACGTCGTCCCGAAAGGATTGATAGAGTGTTGCCTAATTTTCCAAAAAAGACTCACCACCTGCAGCACCACCTCCTTTGAGTACGCGATAGATATAATACCCAAACAATAGAGGGAATGCAATGCTGATGAGGTTGGGAACTTCCCTTTTGCTAAAAAGGAAAAAGATTTACTGATATCTATACCTGCAAATACTGAAACAAAAAGAAATAACAATGGATATACTCTTTGAGAAGCATGGAAAACTTACAAATCAAATTCCGATTTGTAAAGAACAGGTATCTGATGGTCAGCATCATAACCCAAATGCATTTGAGCCATGTCTAAGCTCCGTTCAAAACTATCCACGCTACCAATATTGAAATAGTACGTTTGCTGAAAAGCAGGTCAAGATTGATGTGACAGAAAATCAAAAAGGAAGAAGAAAAAGAAACCTACACCCGTGGCCTTGGCCGAAGAAATAATACGAACCCATCTTTTATCGACTACCTCTAGACGGTCAACCTAAAATGTAGAAAAAAAGCTAGAACAAAAAGGACAAGACTTCAAATGAGGCACGAAAAAAACATGAAACATACAATTCTAGGCTCCAAAAAGTCATGAAAAAATTCCTTCCACGAAATTTCTTTGTATGACTGATAATCCATAAATAAATAGAGGGCTACTATAAGACCAATACTAACAGCGATTTGTTGCCAACCACCAGGGCTGAAAAATGATGGAGTTAAGCAAGACAGAACGATTCTCAAAGACGACAACATAAAAAAACTTACATTTGATCAAATGGTCTAGGTGAACCACCACCACCACCCGAGCCTTTTCCTTTCACTGATTCTAAATGAAAAAAAAAAACACTACTTCGATGAGAACATAAATGGATAGAACATAGAATTTTCAATAAAAAATGTGCACTTTTCCTGTTGCCTCGGTCCAGTTTTCGACTCTTAGAGAACAAAGTCTTTCCGCTTTTTGAGACTTCTAGTTATATCTCAATGGCTCAAATTTCGACAGATTTGACACTGTAGTTAATTTCTGGTAGAAACCTTCTTAGAACGCTGTAACAGTGAGAAAACTAATTCCACTCTCAACGAGCATTTCTGCTCGATTAATTTTGTGTATTGTCTTTTCACTGACTTTTGGCAATTATTTGACAGCATAGAACTTGGAGTGTTTCTAACCGTGTTTGGATTTTAAAAAGATCTTCATTGAGCGCTGAAAGCATGGAAAGAAGATCAAGTTTCACACTCATAGGCTTAGGTTTCATAGCAGCTTTATTTGACAATATAAAATGAGAATGAAAGCCTTAGCCCACAGAACGTTGGAAGAAAGTTTATTCTGAAATTCCGACACAAAAAAACATGAAAATTTTCATAAAATTGAGGAGAAGATTTCGAATACATAACGAAAAACGCGCGACAATGCGCGCCGAGCATGAAATTCGAAAATATTTTCTCTGCTAAAGCCAACCAGTACCAAAACAGCATTTCCAGAAAGGAAGCACATTATTGGGACCAACCAGATTCGAATTATCCAATGATTACATAAGATCAAGCAAAAGAAAAAAAACTTGTCTTCACAGGGCTGAACAATGGTTTAAGGTAACAGAATTGTACCAAAATGGATGCGTTGGACAGCAATTAACTTGCCTGACGTCTTTGATTTCTCATTAGATGATGGAGTATCATCCTTCCCGGATTCTTTTTTGTCATCAAAATCGAAGAATTTCTTGAACCCTTTCGGGGCAGATAATCGAATGATAGCATTCCTCAGTTCTTCAAGCTTTTCCTCAAGCCATCTATCATTACGTAATAATCGAGACAGTTCCCTTTGTGTTAAAAAGGTTCTGTGCTGAAAAAGAACGATACCAAAGCAGAAATAGAAAGACCCAACCTCAACTTAAAAACACTTACTTTTTCACTTAGAGAACTGCATAGTACCAACGACGGTGCTGTAGAATATAAACGCTTCAATTTTACTAAATAATTAGCTTCATTGTACATAAAGCCCTTGTAATTCCTGCCACACATACATATGCGCAGCATTCCTGAAAAATAACCTTTATGATACACCAATGTAACAATTGTGACTAAAAATTAATGGGAAATGATATGAAAACAACCGTTATGTAAACTGAATGATGTTGAGTGATATGACAAAACTCTGAACTTCCGACGGGAATCGAACCCGCAGCTCGTCATCCTCTGAGGCTACTACATTACTGAAAGAGTGGTAGCAGTACAGGAGCTCCGGTAAAGCAACAGATTAGCACGCGTCCTTGCTAAGAGTGAAATACGAGTTCGATTCTCTCCTGAGGCCCTTAGTTTTGCATATCCCTCGACATTATTGAATTTATAGTTGTAGCATCATACCAAAGCTAGAGAGAAATTTTATTGTGTTACATCGTAAAGTAAATAGAAAAGGGATGTGACTAAAAGATCTATTCTGTATAGCTTGTATTGCTGAAGTCATACGTAGAATACGTAAGACACTCAATACGTAAAACACTACTATGCAAATATATCACCTCACCAAATGACTCTAATTGACCCGTATCAAAGTTGTTTCGCGGGCCTCCGTAGTTCTAGTGCTCCATTCGTTTCTCCGCTTAGTTAGGGATTTTTCTTCACGAAGGTTGAAAGATACTAGTCGAGCATGTCTCGTTGTAATTTAGAGGATAGCCAGGCTGCGGTGTTCCGTAAGGGGTTGTTGTTGATGCATGAGAATAGTGGGAGAGGTGATGGGAGGGGAGGTGGACCACACGTCAAGCCGCGTCGAGCATCACTAGTTACTCGCCTAGTAGTGAATTCCACTCATATTTCCACATATCACTGTATCATCTGTCGTCCCGCTGATCGCCGAGTGACTCAAGCGGGTACCAGCAACTCTTCCATTTTTCCCTATCGCGTGCAAGAGTAGCCCAGTGGTCCTCCTCGCTCTAGGGATTCGCTGAGCATCATACCTTTCTTCTATCGCTTTCGTGAAGAAATCGGCACAACCTGTCAGTGGTTTCCTTTAGAACGCTTGATGTCCCGAGAAATCCAGTCGGTAACGGCTCTCTTCCATCGGTTGTCGTTGAAGCGCATCACGTGTCCGGCCCACCTTATTTTCGATATCCTGGCGTGTAGAACGGCGTCTCTGATTTTCGATCGTTGACGCAGGTCGGAACTTCGGATCCTTTCTCTCATTTGCGAGATACGGGATGCTCCTAGAATCGACCTTTCGACTGCGCGTCCGATAACTCCATGTTGGAGTTATCGAGTTTCCGCATATACAGATATGAAAAAGGTACAGCTAAAGACGTGCATTAAATACCTACATAAAACAACTGAAATGATTGCATTGTAGCTTTTCTATTGATTTTGAAGTACGCTTTGATTGTCCGCGGAAAAATGAATATTCGATCTCATTCGCTGGACAAAAAATTTTTAGAGGAGTGTTAGTAGTCATTCGAAAGTCAGAATTTTTGACTACAGCGTTAGGTAGCCGTTTCTCGAAAAGACCTTTTACAAGGCTGTAGCATAAAAAACGAAATTATGTTTCACACCCGCCGTGCGCCTTCATTTTTGTAGTGCATAGAAATCGCTGGAAAAACGAAAAGCATATGCACGTGCAGAGAAAATCTCTTAGTATATGAGTCAATCGTTTTATTCGGAGTTTCTTTCAAAGCGGAGAAAAAAAAACCTCCATTGAATAAGTTGGTACACTATGCCTAATGCATAGAGCCATAGATCAATCGCTTCGCCTCCTGCCCATGGATTAGTCGGTAAACAAGCTCGTCGGATATGTGAAACTCCGCCACATTTTCCCTGCTACACTGCAGTGAAACGATACTTTCAGAAAATAAGCGTAACGATAAAATCATTGAAGTTTCGACATCAAATGACTGCTTATAGTCTAAAGAAAGAACTCTGTCCGTCGAGGTTCAATACACAAATCTTTCCCTTCTCCCACAGCGCTATCGAAAGAGCGTTTCCGAAAAGCAAACACATTTCCGAGTTTTTTCGAAAATTGTGCTTATTAGCAGTGTAAATAAGTCTTATCCAACGAAAATAAGCGAAATAGGAAGAAAAAACGCATGGTCGTGCGAAGCATATATTCATTTTGAATTTAACAGCGTTATAAAAAGATGCTTTGAAAAACCGGCCAAGTGTCGCGCTAGCCAGAGATTCAAGCTTTCGAATGATTACTGAATCTTCTATAAAAAATTCTTGCCCCAGCTAATGAAGTCGAATATTCGTTTGCAGCCGAATAAAAAACAAGAACTGATTTTGAGTCCTTAAAAGCAGCGCCGATATACTAAGCAGTACACCACAGCGACCAATTTCCTGTAAACCTCCATATATAAATCAAAAGGTAGAAGACCTCTCACAAACTGTCCTTCTATTCAATTAGCGTTATGTAAAGATACGTCGACGCTTCGAAGAAGGCATAGTCATCAGAACATTTAAGCCTTCAATACTGAAGAGGAGAAGAGATCGATCATCTCCAGGAGAAGGTCTATTTGAGGAAAAGGACAACTCGTGAGGCAATAAACAGTATTTATAAGTCACAATCTAGAAAAGTACTACGAGTGGACTCAATAAAGAAGAGGTACCACCTCAATTTAGAAGAAAATTAGACATAAAAAAGGAAGTGAAGGGAGAAGAAGAAAGGAGGAACTCGCCTCACTTGAACACACCGCCGACAATTGCCCACGAACGTAATTGTGCTGGATGACCACCACCACGCCCACCAGAAGAGATGTTACTGGAAGAACTCCGAGGTACTCTTTAGAATCATTCACTCACTTTGTAAAACGTGAAATTCTCGGCTGAAAATCGCTGAAGCGGTTTCCTTTGATTGCTTACAATTATGGAAATCAAACTTGGAAATATACAAGGAAAAATATACAAATGTACAAATGTAATGAAAATAAAATACAAGTAGATCAATAATAAGCAATAATAAACATAGCAGCAGTAACAGACAGGTGACATATAGACAATAATACATGATGATAATGTATTGTAATGTGTAATAAATACAAAGACAAGACATAAAGCTAAAGGATAAAGCTCTCGGCGTTGATCAATCCCTGAGGGATGCACCATGAATTCGACTTCAATTTTTAACTTCGTTTGAGGTGATGGACGGCATATCTGGCCTTTACAATGGCTCGCGGTGGCCTCCCGCTGACCCGACTCACTCCTACTTATCCTCCCAGACAAGTCTGTGTGATCAGTCCTGGTACCAATTTACCGACCCCGGAGGAATGGATGGCTTGATGAGCCATGAGCGCGAGATCGAACCATTGACCTCGTGTGCGACGCAGAGCACCTCTAACCACTGCGCCACTTGCGCTTTGCAACATGACGTAATCATAATAATATAATGATAACAGCAGATGGTAAAAACACTGGTAAATGCATAACAGAATACGAATGAAAACAATGAGACGATATAAATTTACGAATAAAAAACAAGTACATAAATAAACTAGCAAAGAGTAGATCTGGGTTCAAATCCCGGCTGACGCAAACGTTTTTGCTCACACTCTACTTATTGGTTTACAGAACATCATAAACCGCAATAAGCGGTCAAATAAGATGATTTCCGATTGATATTGACTGCAATGTTCAGGTGAAATAAATCAATAAATCGATAAGTATGAGGAAGAGGACCGACAGGACGATGAGACGATAATGTATCGGACTGACAATGACGACGACGACACCGACAAGAGAAAGACTGAGTGAGCAGTAGACGTCGAGTCAGAAGGACAGCCCATGGAGGGAATGTCGCCCGAACATCCAAATTGAACTGACTGTTAGAGCAGATTAGTTTCGCTTGGAGCGCGGAAACTCTCCGCCACGATCTCGAAGTTTATTGTAAGCAAGAAAATCGACTGATGTGAACGAGGAACAAGAGAAATAGAATGGATGAATAGGAGAGGTAAAGAAGTGATAGAAAATAAACGAAAAATACAGTAGTAATCAGCTTTATTACTTCGACGAGATACGTGCGACATGGAAGGATGAGAGGAGTAGAAAGGCTGTTTCAGTGATGCCATTTGGTGCACCTAAGGGAGCATAGATGAATCTGTGAGAATTCTTTGAGTTAACCTCACTATCCTGGCGTTAATGCAAACCACATATATCATAAATCCATTCTTGATTTCTAGTTACTCTGATCACGACCAACCCCCGCCCCCTGCCCCCGCCCCGCACCGCCCCAAGTGTAGGCGGGTGACGACGCTTCGTGGCCAACGTCACCATCTGCATGCAGTGATGACAACAAGGGTTCAGGATTACATACGAACGTTAGTCCTCGTGGATACCACCATGAGAAGCGGACCACCACCATCGACGACAACGACACGCGAGAGAGGAACGAATCGAGACGATGCTGGGGGATTCGCACTATCGCTGGAGTCGGGCCATCCATGTGTTCCAGAAAGAGAGCAAAGCCAGCTAATTTTGAATAGAAACGGCGGTATGCTCAGACCTATGAACTATTCACGAAACAACGATCGGCATTGAACAGCTGGTGAGTCGAGCCGTCTACACACGTCGTTTGGGCACGTTTTTCTTTCTCCCCTGGCGTGATTTTTTCGTGGAACAGTAGGTGCGTAGCGCAAAGGTTAGAGGTGCTCTGCAACGCGTATGATCGGTCAATCGATTGTCGATGGTTCGATCCCGCGGTGATGGTTCATCAAGCTCTCATTCTGTGTGGTTGGTGATTTGGTAACAGTCTTGTTTAGGCGCATAACAGCATTGACTCGACACAGCTGGAGGTCACCGTGAGCCCACTGAGAATGACAGGCACAGGGGAGGGAGCACACATTATGAATCGTGTTTGAAGAATTTGTATTGAATTTTGCGTCTTTCCTGCTGTGTAGGTCCCTACTTTGTCTCTCGATTGCCGCTATTTGTTCGAATTTTATATATGATTTTCCTATACCCACTGATGTAGAAATCTTGTGTCAGGCGGGATTCGAACCGACATCTCACTTTATCTAAAGAGCGCGTTCTAACCCATTGTACTACTGACGCTGCCCGTTTTATCATCAAAAATTCACGCGACAATGCAACTATATGCCAGCAACTGATCGTCAGCGGTTTGGACCAGGTAGTCAGTATCGACATTGATCCCAGTGACGCTGGCAGATATTGGATGACTAAAGTGAATTTATTTTAATTTGGCCCCTTTTGGTGGTGGTATGATGTTACAGATATATTACTGGGTATATCAAAAAATTCACAGCATCTTCGATAAATACTAATTTCAAAAATGTGTGAACCCGAATGTGGCACACTTGGCCACGAGGCGACAGATCTGCATGCGCTACGAGCTGGCACACAATATCCGAAATTGCTCAGAAATACCAAGTTTGAGAGCATGAACATGAACACTGGCCCTGAACACACCGTTCCAGCACATCATTTCATACCTCGTATTCATATTTGCAGGAGCAGCCTTCTATTTCAACCTGCATGGGTTTCGAGGATCGGAGACGCCGTTCTACAAGCCAGGATAACGAAAACAAGGTGGGTCGTACACGTGATGCGCTTCAACCTGACAACTGGTGGACGAGAGCCGTTACTATCAAGCGCTCCATAGGAAGACCACCAAACCGGTGGTCTGATTTCTTCACGAAAGGCATAGAAGAAAGGTATGATGCTCAGCGAATCCCTAGAGCGAGCAGGACCCACTGGGCTACTCCTGCACGCGACAGGGAAAAATCGAAGTGTTGCTGGCAACCGCTCGTGTCACTGGGCGATCAACGGGGCGATGGGTGATACAGGTGATGGGTCTCGAGTACTAGTACTGTTGAAAGTGGTGCAACGGTTTAGCACGCGCTCCCGTAAAGAGTGAGATCTGGGTTCGAATCCCGACAGGAGCAAATGTTTTTGCACAGCACTCCACATTATTGGGTATATCATAAGATCATACCACCGCAAGAGGGGGTCCAATAAATAGATATCGATTGATTACTGTTGAAAGCTTCAGAAAAAACGATTCTTTGCAGCCACTGAGAATGTTTAAAGCCTTTTAGGGCTAGCTACGTCAGTTGCTTACGTACGTATCGTCGGTATCGACGGCCTCATCAGAGCCACACGTCCCACTAGTCAAGCCTATTTTATAGCAGGGATGATGAGACGTGCTTTTGATGTACTGAGTTTGAGAGGTACTGATTCTTTGCATTACGTGTAACGGAACCCTACACACAATGTGAATTCCAGCAACATTCCGCTTTTTTTCTTACTTTCACAAAGTTCCCAAAAATAAAATGTACAAATGAAAAAGAAGTTTCTTAGTTGAAAACAGCAATTATAGGAGAGAGTTGCTAAGAGAGTTCAAAATGAGTTGATTTCAACTCACATGGGGACGACGAGTCATGTCAACTACCATGAATAGACGCATTTTCCTAGTTGTTTGCTTTGTTTCGTGGAAACCACCTTTTATATTCTGTCGAACCTTGAGTGCACATATTTTTACATCTCAAGTCCAGCTATCTATCAACCACGGCATTCTTCAGTATTTCATAGTTCTTTCTTTGTAAGCCAACCACGAGGCTGTTATGATACAATTTGTTCTGCCAGCTGTCATTTCAGTGGTTTCGCTTATTCAGAGCCTCAGAAAATTACGTTGCTCACAACCCAGTCAGTCAACACCTTCAAAACTCTTTCAGGAAGGACTGCTAGATCTAGATTTTAACTACGGTTTTTTTTTGACTCAGTTGGTACCGACCTGATCACGGATGTCACTAAGTTTTGATAAAATTCTCTGGACTATTATGATTTATGGCCTAAAGTAATCATTTTTTACAGCGCTGAGAAGAGCAACACAGCGATCAAACAACTAAACACAGCGACTTAATAAAGAGTCCTATACAAGGAGTAAAAATTGCATACTTGTACTATTAACATAATATTAGTCCTCATGATGAAGCCATGTTTGGAAGTTGATACTCAGACGACGGAGCACAGGGAGCTGTTCCGGCATGTCTGTACAGGTGATTGCAATGTTGCACAAGCTGACCAGCTGGTTCTAGATTTCGTGGTAGCTGAGCTCAATGAGCCATGAGCCGCACGACTAGCGAAAATCGCTGGCGGAGGGTACGCTATCCACTGTAGTTGCTGAAGTAAAGTTCACATCAGAGCTTAGCTTCAATTTATTGGAGAAACACTTGATTACAATGCTATCTTGGAGGACCTTGCAGCGGTAAATTACACGTTTTGAGATCTTTATTCGGCTTTGGATTGAAACATTTCAGTATGTTGTACCGAAACGACATGGTGCCACCATGCGGCACAATTCGCCTAATCAACGAGAAACTTGCGAGACATTTCCGTGGCAGCTCAACAAAATTGTTTGCTATGTCTAACTGCCGATGTTCTACAACGTCGTAACATTTTGTGTCAAAATGTACTTATACAGACCGAGCAGCAACCGACAACACGGGCAACATTCACTCACAATGTGCTCCAGCAAAAGCTGAAAACGACCAACATTTGGAAACGTTGTGAAAATACTGTAGACAACACACAGTTCGCATGTAACACAAATTTAATGCAAAATATGTCAATCAAAGAGAATCGAAGAACTCCGACCAATCAACGCGAGAGGGAAAATATCAAAGCGCCGTTCAGCACCGACACCGCACCTACCGTTCGACAGAAATCGCAAGCTAATCGGACATCGAAGATCATCGTGAGTGTTTTGTGATTACTATAAAATCGATGTTTGCCAAATCAAAACGGGGTAAGCAGCACAATAATTTCATCGTTTCTACACTACAGGACCATAACAATTGCTGTAGGGGTGTAACTGAGTAACAGCCGAGAAAACCAACTTAGCGTATACAGTAGCATTTATATGGAAGTGTGAAGCTTTTTGCACCTAAAGAATCTTGCGAATACTAACCATTTTGCTCATCGAGATTTGATATTACTAACACGATTCATTTCCACTACTCAGCGATCTGCAAGAACCGATTTTCATCAGATTCATCTTTCATTGCCTGTATTTCTTTAGTTGAAATCATTTTACACTGTTCTTACAGTAAGACCCATATCACTGAAGGGTATTCATGAGAACAAAATCAATTGTTTAAAATGCAAATACAAAGTCGAACTTGACAAAATCAACTGCTATTAAATGTTTCATTATTGATGATATCACATGTATACGCGGTCTTGCTGATTACTAATGTCTGACCTACTCCTGAATCCACCGTCTTTCGGCTTCGCTTGAGGTATTACGCGCCTAATGCGTTACTGTCACCTCATACCTCTTCATTCCACCGCTCTTTTTTGGACCTAACTCAAACAATAATAATCTGATAAGGGCATAACATGTTTTGAGTCCTGTCTAAGTGCAACTATACAGGCTCCCGTTTCACTTGTTTTTGATATGACTTAGAACATGTTATATCTTTATCAGATTACTACTGTTTGAACTAGGTCTATAAAGGAGCGCTTTTATGAAGAGCTGTGGTTTACTTTGAAAGCCACAAGCTCGACTACCGGTCGCTACAATGTCAGGCAATTCCATCATCGGACTTGCGGTGTATTATTTCTCCTCTTCGATTCCTTCAAAGAGGAGTTCAACCTCAATGGATTGGCTGAACCGACGGACGATGCTACTTGTGAGTCTCGCTAGAACGAAACAGGTGCGTGTATAGCACTTAGTCCAAATGGCTCCAAAAATGCTATATCCTTATTACTTAACAATTTGATAACATGATAACATGTTTCAATATCGCCTAAATTCCGCGTACGCTTTCATGCAGTTGTGCATGGATTATTGCTTCAACTATTGAATGATCATCATTAATGACAGTCGGTCGTCCTTGACGTTCGCCATGTTCAATGTTTTCAGCAATGAAATGATTCAAAACAGATTTTGTTCTCGTCATTGATGAAGAGTTTAATTCTTTGATCAGTTTCATCATTACGGTTCCACCTGTATCAGTGGCATTTCGTCCAAGTCTACTCTTTATGCATATATTCACACACACACACACACACACCATATATATATATATATATATATATATATATATATATATAGACGATTTAAAAGCCTAAAACAGCAATAGTCTCAATGTATAAAGCAAATATTATTGTAGCAAAGAAGACCTAATACTTATAAAGCTGATGCCGATTTTGAAGCATGATGTTCAATTTTTAAGCAAAGTAAAAGTGGAAATTGACGAGTTCTGTGATGATCGACCACATTTGAGCATTTGCTTTACAGCATCCACAGTATACTTAACGGTTTTCAGGAAAAAGCGACTGAAAGCGGTGTGACTATGTCCCTGAAAGTCTACACACGTTCAGCTCCGCGGTTAGTCTTCCCATTTTTTTTTCAATTTTCAACATTCCTATCTACGATATACGGTCAGATGATGACGTTTGTTCAGCGAGGTGAAATGTAGTTATGCGAGGCGTACCATCGGGCCGAATGCAATAACAACTAGGCAGATTCAAAACGAGACAAAGTGGCAGATCACTCGCTCTTTCTACGCTACTACGTGTTATCTGTCAGTAGCCAACCGTCAACAGCCTGGCATGGTAATCGTTATCGAGATTGAAGCCACTTATTCTGGCAAATATTGTGTATCGACAATCAATCAGAATACCCACGCCAGACCGTTGACGGTTAGCTGTTGACAGATACGCGTTGTAACGTAGAAGGAGTGATGTCAAAACGGGCGTCGGTAGTGCAACGGTTCAGCACCCGGCTCCGGATAGGGTGAAATCTGGATTCAAATCCCTGCTGACGCAAATGTTCTTGCACGCCACTACATCATTGGGTATATTACAACACCAAACCACCGCAAGAGGCGGTCAAATAATGTATTCCAACTGATTATAAACATCAGTAGTCTCAAAATATAAAATCTAGTGAATAGGATTAGTGATCTTTAGTGTAGTAATGAATAAAATCCTCTTCTTCAGGGTGTAAAGTAATGGGTAGGTATAACAACTTATTTGAAAACATATCTGTCATATAAGAGAGTTACAAATAAAAGAAATACGGTTTCAGGACAGCAAGCTTCTTCGTAGACAGCGTAACGAACCAGAACGTGAACATCTCAGAGAATACACACACATGCTTATCGAAACTGAATCGTCTCCGCATGCCAAGTGAGCAGTGCTAATTCTTATGTGAATATGAAGATCATTGATTAGCCTGATTTAGATGCCGCTCCTTGATCGAGAAGGCGAAGAAGCGCATTTCCAACATGTTCACACCCGAATACGATACTCTAAAACGCGAGCAGCTCATTCACCTCGCTATACTCAATGGAACGTATAGAGAGACGGCTTCGTCAGCTCGATCTACATGATTTACCACAATTAATCGACATCATTGCCATGTCGTGACAGAATAAATCGAGATTTAACTGTTAACTTTCTCTTCGGGTTTAGTCTCCTAACATTTTTCTTAAATCGAAGTTGAAGTCAATTTTATGCTTGTCTGACCACGACAGTCATTTTTCTCAGAAGATCCTCTTCGGTGCCCTCATTTCATCCAAACTTTCAGCATCTAACTGATGCTGTTAACATTATCAGTATTATAACTAACTCTAAAAAATGTTTCAATTTCTATTGTGATGGCTAGCTATGTATAGTGAGCCTGTGCATGACATAATTAAATGACTAAATTTATCCATTCCATAAATTCCAACGATATTTAGCGCTGGTGTATTTCTCCAACAATTACACTCTTATCTTGTTAACACACCATCTATATCATGTGATCTATGGCAAAAGTACAAAGGAAGCCTAAGCGATATTCACAAGTGGATGTAAGTATACTACATACCGTATACACCGTACTGATACATCCGATCATACATGTTATATTCGGCGACTTCTATGCCGTTTTGCCAAAACAGAGGGATTGCGAATTCGAAAACCTCGATTATCGAAATGTTTCCACATAACTGGAATGCGTAAGAATCTTGTGGTAGAATTTCATTTAATTTATTTCATATACAGTATGTAAGAATGTTTCAAGCCTTTTCGAAGGTGATACGTCCATTCCGTTCGTGGCTTACGCCCGTTTTAGCGAAATCGCCATCATTAGAGCCACACGCCCCACTAGTCAAGTCTACCTTAGAGCAGTGATGGGTGAGGTGTTTTTTTGACTCACTGAGGCTCAGAGGTACTGATTCTTTGCCTACTAATGAAAAGGAAATTTTCAGATTAATAGTAGTCATTACGAAAAAATTTCCAAAAAAGTCCGACGTAAGTTGATTCTCATTCACACGGGAACGATGAATGAAGTTAGTCACCGTGGATAGACACGCGTGATTCTTTTTTTAGTTGTTTGTTTTGCTTCATGGAAGCCATCTTTATATTCTACCGAGCCTCAAGTGCACACACCTTTGGATCTGAAGTCCGACTGTCTCTTGATCACGGCTTTCGTCAACATTCCATAGTTCTTTCTTTGTAAGCCTAAGGCGAGATTGTTATTATGCAGTTTATTCTGACAGCTGACGTTTCAGTAGTTTCACGCTCTCGGGAGCGTAAAAAAATCAGGTTGCTCACAATCCAGTCAGTTAAATACCTCCACAACTCCGGAAAAAACTATTTCACCTAGATTTCAATCGCGTTAGAAACAAAACGACTCTTCTACACATGCTTCCTCTACGTCTGACACTAAGTTGCTTAAGTGGAAACTGTTTACAGTAATGGACAACGCAATTAATCGCACTATCAGTAATTGGCAATTTATATATACGATTGAATCAAGCATAAATTAATGCAGCTTTGTGTCTGTAGGAAGCGATCGATATTGTTCTATTGTTCTTAGTGTGATCAGAAATGCTTTTAACTATTAGGTTGGTGCAAAATGATTATGGTTTGTGCATTGTTAACCCGTTGACAACGACATGAGCTGCTTTTAGTTCAAGCCGCACGCCGTGTCTCGGACTAAATATGTATTGGCGCGTTGCCGCACAGATTTGATACTTATTTGATGAGATAAATTATTCCTGTTCTTCTTTCAAATATTTTATTATTATTAAAATACCCACCCAATTGCAGTTTCACCAATATAACAGGATACACAAAAACTTTTGAAAAAATTACTAGAAAAATCATTTTGTTTTACTCATAGGGAAATATTAGCGTTTTTTTTACCACCAGTACTCTTATTCATGTTTAATCAATCATACTCCATCAAATCCTTATGAGAATTCAACTATTTATCTACGTTTATTTCCAAACTTCATCAGAAACTACCGCGCTGTCATTGTAGCTCTCCACGCGACCGCATTGCGTGGCGCACAAAATTTCATCGACAATGTGAAGGGATTGAAATTTGCCGTTTGGTATTCGAATGAAATCTTATATAAATGTGGTTATTTTATATACCATTCCAACGCACATTTCTCGCTCTACGTTTTTTTGCTAATGACTTTGCTGTTTATTATGTACTTATTTTAGACTATGGAAAGGATATTGTTTGGCACAAAAGTAAAGGCGGCTTCGGATGCTGAGATCGAAATGGGACGCTAATCAGCACAGACAAATCTCAACATTAACAAAACATTTGGCCAGAAACTGCTAAGAAACATGCAATTCAGTGGTGGCTCAAGAAATTCAGTAATGGAGACGACAGTTTTGAAGATGAGAACGTAGCGACCAACCAGCGGAAACTGACAACGAGAAATATACAGCAATAATCAAAACTGGGTTTTCTAAGAGTACGCATAAAAATGCAGAAAAGCTCAGTGTCGACCATTCTACGGATGTTCAGTTTTTCAAGGAAAATGGTAAAGCAAAGAAAGTTGGTGCAGAAGTAATGACGGTCTAATCACAGCCAACCGACAGCCATTTGTGGTACAATGAACGCTTCAAAAGAAACGAGCTTAGCTACCAAGTTTTGTTTCGTCCTTTATAATCGTTTGACTTCGCGCTCTCCGATTACCTCTTCTTCAAGCGTCTCAGCAATATTCTGGAGAGAAGACGCTTCAACAACCAGCAGTATGCAGAAGACACCTTCGAGGAGTTCTAGAAATCCCAAAGCATCAGCTCTTGAGCTATAGGGGTAATCAAGCTTATTCGCCGTTGGCGATATTGTGCTAATTGTAGTAGTTTTTGTTTTGACTAAAGAAGATCTGATTATAATGAAAATAAGTAACAGTCTGAAACCGCCTTCTCTTTTGCACCAACCTAACAGTTACCAAAGTGGCCTCAAGAAGATCTGACTGGGCGCTTTATCATCACTATCCAGATAAAGACGAAGTCACTGAAGTTGAATCATAACATATTATTGATTGTGATAGTGATATCGTTTTTAATTGATTTCTGGAGAGAACTGATTGTTCTACCAACAGAAGTGTCGAAATGCAAAAGAATTTCCGGGGGTGCGTGGTAAGCAATCGCAGTAGTGTGGCTCCTATTCTGCTCCAAGCTTCACATATCATTAAGTATTATTGGTTGAATAATTATGACATCATACCACCGCTAAAAAAAAGGTTGAACAGGCAATTCTTTTTTACAAATGTGTATTATCGGCGCCATGTCGAATGGTTGTAATGCCCGTCGTTGTGCGTGGGGCCGAGCTCTACCTCCAACACCTTTCTATCAGGCAACAAGAACGCCTTTAGAACGCCACAACCAGGCTATCCTCGAGATTACAAGAAGACATGCTCGACCAGCATTCTACGTCATTCAAGAAGACGAAAAATGAATCGAATGCTAAAAGTGCTGGGATCCGCACAATAAAATTGTGTTGACGGATCGTCTAAGTAGAACAAATATCTACCGAAATAAGAATGTTTAAGATATGTGCTCACCACGGTAAGCCGTTGACGGCTTGTTGTTGACAAATTCATACCTTGTCTCAAAAAAAGTGGCAGCAGAATAGGAGCCTCAATAATACAATTTGGTTAGCACACGCCTCCAATATTGGGTGTCTACCTATCGCTTCGCGTCCGTCTATGATTCAAAGTATTCCAGAAAGGTGAAAAGGATAAAGCTCTCGGCTTTTATCAATCCCTGACGGATGCGCTATGGATTCGTCTTCAATTTTTGACTTTGTTTGAGGTGATTATACTGAACATCCAATGATGCATGTTATATTCGGCGACTTTTATGCCAAAACAAGAGGATTGCGTATGTGTGAATATCGATTATTGGAATGTTTCTACATAACCGAAATACGTAAATATCCTAAGGCAGCATTTTATGTACTTCATTTCCATATATAGTCTGTAAGAATGTTTCGAGCCTTTTCGTAGTCGATACGTTACGTTTCGTTTGTGACTTACGCAATCTTGAAGAGCGCATGTTGCAGAGGGGTTAGAGCTGCTTTGCGTCACACATGAGGTCGCTGGTTCGATCTCGAGCTCATGGCCCACCAAATTATCCACCCATCCCCTCGGGGTCGGTAAATTAATGCCATACTGGTGTCATACTTGTTTGAGAGGATAAGCAGCAGTGACTCATGTAGCAGGAGGTTGCTGTGAGTCATTCTAAAGGTCAGATGCGCCTTCAAACACCTCAAACGAAGTCAAAATTTGAAGACGAATGCATAGCGCATACGTAGGGATTGCTCAACACCAGGAGCTTTATCCTTTCCATCCTTCATTGAATGAATCAAATAATATACGATTTGTTTCGTGCGTCTTCTTAGGGCCACGCTCAAAATTAAATATATCAAATATTTATTATTTAAGCCAACATGTCATACGGTCTGTTATGGGCTCATGTACAACCCGATATACGTGTTTCGGCCTTGCAGCCTCGCCAGTCGTTCAAGCCCTTGCGTCTTTATCCAGTCCTCTCGGGGATGTTAAATCCTTCTATAAAGAAGAAAACACTCGAAGCAAACGGTATAATATTAGCAAAAATGTTCAGCTCCATTAAGTGCGATACATGCATCTATATGACACACCTATATTACAAGAGTGTCGTAATAACCGTTTCCGCTGGAGCGCTGAATAAAATTCATTGAACCGACAAAAGTTGAGCGTTGATAATTTAGAATCAAAAATAAACCCAAATACGCAAGTAACCCTTAGATTATGAGCTCTGACTGAGGTGATGAGATTTTTTCATCTTGTTTCGCCAATCCGATGACATCACCATAATCTTGTTAGTTTACATCACCATTTCTTCAACCATTTCTATGCTCACGAATTCAACTAGTAAACTGCCAAACTCTACCGAGGAGGAGGGAACTGTATACATTCAACAGCAGCTCACTAGACTTTTCGGATTAAGCAAGAGTCTCATTTTTAGAGAGGCTACGAACAGTCTTCTGATTGCGTTCCAGTAATGTAGTTGGAAGCTCATGCCGCATTTGAGTATTAAAAGATAAGCTGCAAATACGGCTTCACAAATACATATCAGAAATGAATATATCTATGCGAACGCAAAATTCACATTTCAGTCTGATCGACAGCTTCAATTATCCCTTTTCGATCCACTTATATTTTGCTGTAAACACAAAGCTGTTTTCGTTCTGCATTCACTTTACTATCTTTTCCTTTACACATTGCCGTTTATAACTGTGATTCATAGGAGCAGATCGCTAGTGAAGGAACATATCTTTTCTGCAAAATTCCACGGGATAGCCGATAATCTGCACGCAGCAGTGCTACCAAAATATGGCATGTCTTCGTTTCCTCGTCGAACATCGGCTTGAGATGAATCATAACGTTTCAGAGCTGAACGTGTTTCTCTTTCCACTACACTATAGTTCAAGCACAGCCACACATTTACGGAGTTCAACAAATATGGACCTATTCTTGTGTTGGATGTTTATATTTCATTCGGCTAACGTGTAGCGGGCTTGTTTTCATCTGAATCAGCGATCGGAGTCGCTGATCCAAAGCTATTAAATTCTGTTAACGTGGGTTTTCAGATCATTTGAAGTCCAATCTTCTTGACTGGACTAAACGATGCATAAAACGGCTTCCAACTATCACCCACTTAACCAGTAGACAAACAAAATTCAATTTTCCAGCTCCGTAACCCTATAAGAATAGAGCTTTGCTTTGAGTGATGGTCTATGAAGCGTTTATTATATTCTCCGAGATCCAACAGAGCAAATGTAAGAATTAACGAGTTTTTGTGACATGGTGCGACCACGTTTCTTGTTTGATAGGGATATATTCCACCTACTTCGCGTGTTTCATATGCAAGACAATATCATGGATTAGTGGATTTTTTCATGGTAGATAAAGAATAAAGGATAAAGAATAAAACTCTCAAAGTTGATCAATTTCTGACGGATGCGCTGTGCATACGTCTTCACTTTTGACTTCGTTTGAGGTCCCTGATAGAGTACCTGATCTTTACAATGACTCGCAGTAACTTTCTGATCTATCGAGTCAGTGCTGCTTAACCCCCAAGACAAGTCTGAGACAAGCCTGGTATTAATTCACCGATCCCGGAGAGATGGATGGCTTGGTAAACCATTAGCGCAAGATCGTATCATCGACCTTGTGCGCAACGCAGTGCACCTCTAACCATTGGCCATGCGCGATTTCTAAAGATGCGTGAGCCACGAACGATACGTACTGTATCAAGTTCGGAAAGAATTGAAACATTCCTACAGACTATACGAATTTCCCAAATGAATATGAAAATGCTGTAAGATTTTAGAAAAGATCCAGCTACATATGAAATAGAACAAATAAGATGCTGTCTAAGATATTCACGCATTTCGTTTATGTAAAAACATTCCAGTATTCGATGTTCTCGCTCTCGCAACCCTCTTCTTTTGAATAGAAGTCGCCAGATATAACATGCATAACCGGATGTGTCGGTAAGGTGTATACATTATGTAGTGTGCTTACATCCACGTGTGAATATTGCCTAGTCTTCCTTAGTATGTTTACTATACATCACTTGATATGGATGAGGTGTTAACAAGATAAGAGTAGAATTATTGGAAAAAATACACCACCTAAAAATAAATAAACAATGTTAGAAATTAAGGAATGGGTGAAACTATTTATTTAATCTTGCCACACATAGACACTACACATAGCTAACCATTATAAGAGAATTCAAAACGACATTTATTAGAGTTACTTATAATACCATTAGTGCTGCGTAAGTTGACAGCAACAGTCGGATGCTCAGATCACAGATGGAGTGAGGAAGCAGGAGACGATACTCCAAAAAAAAATGTTTGTCTTGATCAGACGAAAGTAAAGCATAAAATCGACTTTTGTTTATGGGTATCAAAAACATTAGGAGTAGTAAGAATATCAGGAAAGTAGACACGAAGAGAAAGCTAACACTTAATTCTTAACGTATTCTGTAACCACAAGCCAGTGGCGTGGATCAGTCATGATAATCATGGGATCGAGTGGAGAAAGCAGTCGGTTCATACGTTCCATTGAGTATAGCGAGGTGAATGAGCTGCTCGCGTTTGAGAGCATCATATTCGAGTGTCAACATCTTGGAGATGCGATCTTTGCCTTTTTGATTAGAAAACTGCATCTAAATCAGAATATTAAATCATGTTCACATTAGAATAAGAATTAGCACTGTTACTTGGCAGGCAAAGACGATTGTGCCTCGATAAACACGTGAGTGCCCTCTCTAAGATGTTGACGTCCCTGTCTGTACAGCATTTTAGTGTGAAGCTTGCTGTCCTGAACCTGTATTTCTCTCATTTTCTAGTTCTCTTATTTGCAAACGTGTTTTCAAATGAGCGGTTATACTAATCCATTACTTTAGACCCTGATGAAGAGGATGTTATCTAGTGTTAGGCTAAAGATCACAACTTGTCTAATATAGGGTGGTAGTGCTCAGTTGGAAAGCTAATGTACACCCAACGTTCACTTTGACAATTCCTCTAGCGCGGATAATGATTCGACACCTTGTCTCGCGTTAAAGTTTCCTAATTGTTATTCCATCCGGTCTGATAGTACGCCCCACATAATTGCATTTCACTTCACTGAAGAAACGTCGTCATCCAATCGTATATTATAGATAGGAATTTCGAAAATTCGAGAAAAAAATTGTGGGGACTAACGGCAAAGGTGAAGGAATATAAACTTTCAAAAACATAGTGACACCGCTTTCTGTCGCTTTTTCTTGAAAATCGTTGAGTCCACTGTTGATGCGGTGAAGAAGATGCTCAGTTCGATCAGCGCAAAACTCGTGAATTTCCACTTTGGCCTTGCTTACATATCGAACATCACACATGGAGATTCCTGTCAGAATAGGCATCTAAGTGTTAGGTCTTCTTTGCTCGGAAATTAGGCTCTATACTTTGAGACTATTATTATTTCGAGCGCCTTAATCGGCACACATACATAGAAAAGTCAGTAGACTCGACGAAAAGCCGCTGAGAAAGGTGGGAGCATATTGGTTGAAACCGGTCAGAAAGATAAACTCTTCATCAATGAAGAGAACAAAATTTGTTTTGATTCATTCATTGTCAAGGACTTTGAACATGAGGAAGGTTAAAGACGACCGATTGTCATTTATGATGATCATTCAATAGTTGAAGCAATAATGCCGCACGCACAAGTGCATGAAAGCGTACGATGACTTAAAGTGATAATAGAACATATTATCATGTTATTCAATTATTAATGTTTTGGGCGAGGTCTATATATACGGTGAGGAGTAGGGTATGGTTTATCCAGCAACCGCAGACACTCAAGTGTGGTCACTGCAATGTCGCAGGATTTTGTCATTTGTGTTCCGGCGATCGGCTGGCGTCGATTCCTCTATATAGGGATCCCTAAAGGATCGGCTGGACAAAGGGAGAACGTGCTACTTAGGAGTCCTTAAGGACGAAACAAGCGACTGTCTAGCGCTGTATAAGTGCCCATATCAGACCTCAAATCAACATGCTCAAAACAAGCTGCCATGTTATCAAATGACTAGCTGATAGTAACGCATTAGATGTGCAATACCTGAAGCGAAATCAAGAGATGCTAGATTCAGAAGTGGATGACACATTAATGATCAGCAAAGTGCGAGATCTTGAGAATCATCAACATGAAACATTCAGAAGCAATTCAAAATGTTTACTTTCACTTAACCACGGCATTGTAGACAATTGATGTTATTTTCATGAATTCTTTTTAGTGGTAATAGTCGCCTTGTAAAAACACTGTAAAATGATTCCACCTATTAGAAATACAGGCAATGAAAGAATGAATTCGATGAAGATCTATTCTCGCCAGCCGTTGACTAGTGGGAATTGAATCGTATTAAAATTATCAAATCGCGATGAGCAAAATTATCATTATCTAAAAGATTCTCTAGGCATGAAGAGCATCACACTTCTCGTATGAAGGATACTGTGTACGCTCAGCTGGTTTTTCTCCTCATTTATTCAATTACACCACCATAGAAAATAATTATGGTGTTGATGGTGTAGACGGATAAAATTATTGCGATGTATACTCCGTTTCGATTCAGCAATTATCGATTTTGTAATCACCACGAAACACTCACTATGATTTTGGATGTCCGAATAGTTTGCGATTCCTGCCGAGCGATAGGTGTGGCGTCTGCGCTGGACGACGATATGATATCTTCTCTCTCGTGTTGAGTGGTCAGAATTCGCTCATTCTGTTCGAATAACATTTGTTGCGTTGAATTTGTGTTATAGTGAACTGTCTGGTGCTTACATTATTTCTGTAGCTTCTCAAGATGATGGCTTTTTCAGCTCCTGCTGGAGCGCATTTTAAGTGGATGTTGTGAGCATCACCCAGTCTTACTCAGTCTATGTATGGACGTCGTGACACGAGGTGTTACGACGCTTCAGAACCTCGGCAAGTAGACTTAGCAAACGACTTTTCTGTGCTTCTTCCACGGAAATGATGGATTGCTCGCAAGTTTTGCGTTGTTGAGAATTGCGCTGCATCAAGGCACCAAGTCGTTTCGGTACAACATGATGAAATGATTCAATCCGAAACCGAGCGAGAATTTTAGAACGTGCAGTCTACCTCTGCAAGGTCCTTCAAGATAGGGTTGTCTTTGAACGCTTTTCTAATAAATCGGAGCCAAGCTCTGAAATAAACTTCGCCTTAGCGCTCACGACACTTCAGCAATTATAGTGGAGAACGTACCCATCGTCAGCGATTTTCGCTAGTCTTGCGGCTTGTGGCTCACTGAGCTCCGACACCACGAAATCTAAAACTAGCCGGTCTGCTTGTGCAACGATGCAGTCACCTGTACAGACATGCCCGAAGAGTTCCTTCTGCTCCGTCGTCTGAGTACTGACGCCGAAACGTGACTCCATCATGAGGAAGAATGAGATGACAATAATGAACG
Source organism: Parelaphostrongylus tenuis (assembly GCA_019055375.1). Classification (NCBI taxonomy): domain Eukaryota; kingdom Metazoa; phylum Nematoda; class Chromadorea; order Rhabditida; family Metastrongylidae; genus Parelaphostrongylus; species Parelaphostrongylus tenuis. The sequence goes on from JAHQIW010002481.1 coordinate 246,252, forward strand.
TATGGAACTTCCACTCATTATATAGGATCTCTTATCAATTCGCCATGTTTACCTCTGTCTAATAACTGTGTTGTTCTTCTTATCCCTGCAGATAAAGCAACTGCTTAAGACCACAAATCGTAATCGATCAGAGAATTTCATTGCAACTGAATGACATTAGTGATCAGGTCGATACTTACTGAGATAAAGACTATACTTTACTTACTTACTTAAAAAGATACTTACTTAAAAAAATACTGCAGTAGATGATTCAAGCAGCAGTCGAAATGCTTAGTACACATAGTTTAATTACTTCATGCATTAAAGTTAAAAATCAGTATATCTTGAGCGTGGTCCTGAGAAAACACTCGCAACAGACGGCATAACGTTTTAGAAATCAGCCAGGAACAATCGAGTGCTTAACACTGTCGATCTAGTGATTTTTCACTTGACGGCAGTTGTGTGACTCCATCACCGCCTATTCCTAGCGGGGTGCTGAAGCACATCAAGAGGATTGGCTAAATACGAAGGGTCCTACCCGACTGACTAAGCTGCTCGAGGTCGAAACAAAGGTATCGGGCTCTACAAGAGCCCATTAACGGGCCACATAACATGTTCACCTGTATCACCTGTCGTCCCGTTGATCGTCGAGTGACTCGAGCGGGTACCAGCAACTCTTCCATTTTTCCCTATCGCGTGCAAGAGTAGCCCAGTGGGTCCTCCTTGCTCTAGGAATTCGCTGAGCATCATATCTTTCTTCCATCGCTTTCGTGAAGAAATCGGACCAACGGGTCAGTGGTCTTCCTTTAGAGCGCTTGACGTCCCGAGGAATCCAGTCGGTAACGGCTCTCGTCCATCGGTTGTCGTTGAAGCGCATCACGTGTCCGGCCCACCTTATTTTCGATATCCTGGCGTGTAGAACGGCGTCTCTGATTTTCGATCGTTGACGTAGGTCGGAAGTTTGGATCCTTTGTCTCATTTGCGAGATACGGGATACTCCTAGCATCGACCTTTCGACTGCGCGTTCGATAACGGCAAGTGTTCTTTCATCCTTCTTACGTAGCGACCAGCTTTCTGCTGCATACGTTAGGGCAGGGATAATTGTCGAGTCGAAAAGGTGGGCACGGAGTCGGATGTTCTTTGTCCTCTTCACTACATCTTCGATGCTCTTAAACGTTCCCCAAGCCGCTCGTTTCCTCCTGCTCAACCCTGGGGCTAGGTCGTTCATCTTGTTGATTTCACGACCAAGATAGATGTAACTGGAGCATTCGGAAATTGTCGTTCCGTTGAGCGTGAATGGGGCATTAGAAACCCATCCGTTCCTCATAACATAACATGTTAGCACAAATAATATTTGAATTAATTAATAATATAATGATAGATACAAGAAAGCAGTCAGTAATTGATAATAAACTTGACAATAATTATTTTCACTATTTTATGCCATTGATCTGTCTTCGGGGGTGCTGTGGCCGAGTGGTTGTGATGCTTGTTATGGCGCGCATGGAGCCGAGCTCAATCCCATCCGAACTTTTCCCGGCAGTCAACAACAACGCCGCATGGAACGCCACTGCCAAGCTATGCTCGAAATTGTCAGAGATTTATTCAACCAGTATTCTATGCCGTTCAGTAAAAAGACTAAAGAACGAAGTAAATGCTAGAAGTACTCGGATTCTAACAGTGACAGAAAAACACTGTAAAGACGTATCAACTAGTGTCTAATTTAAGTAAAGTAATTTTGAAAAAATAAAAAAACCAAAAAAACTTTTCCAATTCTTTGAAACACGAAAAGGACGGAAAGCGGTCTCGGGGAACACCTCACTGAGGAACCGAGTGATTCATGACAGAGGTCCCGGCACGATGAGCTGGTATTGTGCAAAGCTGCTACTGTATTCATCGATCAATGTTGCCAGTGTGCCGGCGACGTCATTTGTCCCCTATGTTCTTCCGTCGCGGGGTGGTTTTCTGTCTCTGACCCACAAGGGCCAGCTACTGCTCAAATGTGGTGACACCTGAGGAAGCCTCGGTCAGGCTTACCTCGCGACTCCACAGGACACACCTGCTAGACCACCACGGTCTCCCTCTGCTAGAGCCCACTCTATTAGTGAAGACGGGTTCTCCAAGCACTCAAGTAAGTCGCTTTTTCCATTCGAATTGGATCCTTAAAAAATTGACGAGGTAGAAGAGCAATCTTATTGAGGAGTAAACGTCGTTGACGAAGTGCTTCCCGTAGGAAGCAAAAAATTTTCACATTTATTTGATTTATCTTGCAAATAAATATTATTGGGTTGCAAAAGATTTTCGGACTTTCGTTTTTTTTTGTCAATTATTTCTCATACATTTAAGCTCTCGTTTTTACTGCCGTTTTGAGCAGGTTCTTGCGCTTATATAAGTATTTAACAGTTAGACATTTCTCTCAAAATGCAATTGTGCCGAGAGCAAAAACGATTGTTGATGCTGCACGAGTATCGTTTGGGTTAAAGTGCAGTGAGAGAAATTTCCGAACTCTTTCGTTTTGTTCAACTTTATCTCTTTTTTCCAAAAAATATAAAAAACAAATGAAAAAGTCGAAGTATCCCCCTCCAATTTCAATTACTTCCTCCCATTTTCTGGCAATTTTATGATTACGCGGCGGTGAAACTCGGTGCCTATCGAATCAAAAAGTGTGAGTCGTCAACTACGGAGACGTTTCAGTTTCATTCAAAACAGCTTACGGCTCTTTTTTTTGTCGGCAGCCGGCTTTTTGCTTGTGCGTCAAATCTACATTCCCAAAACTGAAACTACTGGAACGACTAAAAACTACACTTCTTCCAACCGTTCCATCACCTCAGGCCTCGTTGATGCCGCAGAGAGTCTCAGCAGCACTGGAACTCAAACGATACTCGTGGAACATCAGCAATCGTTTTTGCTTTCGGCACAATTCCACCTTAGAACAAAGGTATAGGTGCTACATATAAAAATGGTGTGGAAAGAGCGATGCGCAAAATAGGCGCCAGTAGTGTAACGGATAGATCACGCGCTCCCGGAATGAGTGAGGTGCGGGTTCTAGTCCCGCATAACGCGAAAGTTTTGCACATCACTCTACATCAATGGGTATATATAAAAATAGCCGAAAGAAGCAAAAAACGAAGAAGTCCGGAAAATTTCTCGCAACCCAATAATAAAATGATGCCATTATAAAGTTGTTATTTTTTCTATTGTTGTCGAAGTTATTGTGCTTACACGATAGCACTTCATCACTTTATTTGACCCGTCATCACAGTGCTCTTTTTTCACTGCGCTTATCCCAGTACTACTAGCATTCAATCCGTTTTTCGTCTTCATCTTGAGCGACGTAGAATACTGGTTGAGCAAGTCTTCATGCGATCTCGTGAATAACATTGCTGTGGAGTTCCATAGAACGTTTCTGTTAAATGCCGTAGAGAGGTGGGGTGAAGCTCGGCTCCACGCACCCCGAGACAAGCATCACACCCACTCGGCTACGGCGCTCCTCTTATGGTCACTATTAGTATGTTTGTCAAAATCATTGAGATCCCATCACCAAATTATTACCGATATTATAAAGTTTTCCGGAGCGTATGTGGCGCAGTTAGAGGTGTTCGGCGTCGCAAGTCAACTATCCCTTCCGGATCGGTAAACTGGTACCGGACTGGCCGCAGACTTGTCTGGGAGGATAAGCAGAACTGACACTGATACACTGTTGGGCCACCGCGAATACCGGTAAGGGCCAAATGTGCATTCAATCACCTCGAACGAAACTAAAAATTGAAGACGAATACGTGGCACATCCTCTAGAATTGATTAATGCCGAAAGCCTTAATCCCTGTCCTTCATCATAAAGTATTGCAGTAAGACGTGTACAACTGATTTCAGTCATCGTTATAGTTGCCTCCTACGACTCTGAAGTTTCATGGAGAATTTTGTTCCTTATCAGTCACCTTGTTCTACAGTAAAGTAATTTTGTATGTAATATTCAATAATATTGAGCAGTGTGTAGGATCTTAAACGTTGGGGGGGATTCGAACTCACATCCACCTTTCCCGAGCACGTGAGCTAGCCACTGCACCACCGAGATAATTATACATAATTGATAAAGATAAAGCTCTTGGCGGCGCTGATCACTCCCTGAAGGATGCGTCATACAATTGTTTTCAATTTTCAACTTTGTTTGAGGTGATTGAATGCATATGTGGCCGTTACAGTGACTCGCGGTGGCCTCCCGCTGAACCAAGACAGTGCTTCTTATCCTCTCAGACAAGTCTGAGACCAGTCTGTTACCAATATACCGACTCCAAAGGGATGGATCGCTTGGTGATTTATGTGCGCCAGATCAAACCATTGACCTCGTGAGCGACGGAGAGCACTCCTCACCACTGTGCCACATGCGCTCTATTTTATCATTATGAGCTCTATCTCATCCTTCTTGAACTCAATCACCTCTTTGACCCTTTCGGAACGTGGCAGCGCATCAAATGTATCACTGTTTTATTTCATAATACCTTCATATTCGACTGTTTTTTTTTCAGACCTTGCTCAAGACAATATGATCTGCCAATTTTTTTTGAGCCTTTCATGCGATCTTTTCCAGGCACTTATGCAGTTCAATGCAGGTGTTTCGGTCATGTTGCCTCGTCAGTTGCACGGTGCCTTTCATCTAAGCCAATCCCTTTTGGGGGAGAATCCCCCTTATTAGAGAAATTGCCGGCGAACATATTACAATGCCTCGTGTGAAGTGAAAACTCACGTCACACACGGCAGAAATAAATATATCCAGCGACGTGATACTTTTGATAATGTCTTTATATTCAACTGTTTTTCCAGGCCTCGCTCAAGATATACTAATATGACTATTTATTTTTTCGAGCCTTTCAATTTTGAGCATTGCACTGTAAAAGCCCATAAAAGAGCTTTCGGAAGGCTCAGAAAAAATACATTGAAATAGTAAAATAATACATTCGATGCTTTCCTGCGCTGGAAGTCAGGTATGCAGAAGACGTAGATTAGACCGCCTAGCGTGGCCACGCTGGGGCCTAGAGATGCGGTGTGGGGGGGTCCACGTTCCCGAAAGGGTTGATTGTGGTAGTTAGCATTTGAGCCATATCAACCGATCTCAGTAGTTCACATCTTCAATAATTTGTACTTTGATTTATTCGAATTTCAGTACCGATCGTGATTGAAAGTTTTCAGAATGCTATCGTGGGATCTGCTGCCGTTCCAATTATGGCGTCTTATGGCGTCTGTCTAAGCACGCCCATCTACGCTAGGGAACACTACGTGCCATGGTAATTTTGTTTTCTTTGATACTACTTGGTCTCTTTTCGCTAGATGGGAGTGAATGAAAAACCGACCTTTTTTGTAGGACGATTATTTTCATAAAAGTGCTAGTAATTAATTCAAAGCCTAAATCTCGGCTTACTGCGCTATTTGTTTCTGATTTAGGGAAAAATCGGTACTCTTCGGTTAGTGGGAGACAAATGAAAAACCGACCTAATCCGCTATACAAAAGCTTTTCATAGGAGTGTTAACAGTCGTTCGATAGCGTAGTCTTTGCAAATTTAAACGCTGCGCATATATCTTGAGAAGACCGTTTCTCTGCAGCGCAGCAGGTAAAACACGTTGAATTCGCAAGTGCGACCAAAGTAGTCTTTGGTCATTTCACCTGCCACTGGGTAAGACGGCACATGCGCCGATGCGATGTTGTACCCGTCCACGATCAGTTGATGGATCATCGCGTTAACGCACGTGGCTGCCTTACACAGTGGCACACGAAATGGCCAAAGACTACGTTACTCGCACATGCCAATTCAACATGTGTTACATGGTATGCTGCAGAGAAACGGTCTTTCCAGGATATAAGCCCAGCATTGGAGCCAGGAGACATTGCACTATCGAATGATTACTGTTTTACCAAAAAACTACTCTATTCGTAAAGGATGCGCGTCTGAAGCCGGTTTTATTCTTAATGTTACAGCGTTACGAATGGGCGTTCGAAAAACCGGCCGCTGTAGCCAGAAATCTCAGCTACTGCATGTTTGGTAATACTTCTGTGAACAGTTCCTCTCCAGTGAGATAGATCGATTTTTCATTTACTTCCCCTTCTCCCATTTCCTATGATAAAGAAGTAGCAAGAGAATCTTCATAAAACGCTATTTCCATACACGCGCATTTTTCTCGCAGTATAAGACTCATTAGACTCATAGCATTTATACGATGGCATCAACTTCGACGATTCAATCGCTACGCTTAATTTTGGAAAAGACCGTCTCAATGCAGCATGCCAAGGTAAATAAGACTGCGCTTTATGCACGCCGCACATTTGCTTTGTGCATAGCCGTAGATCGCTACGCAGTCAATCGATCGCCCAGGTCAGACTTAGGTGTGGACTTTTGAGTTCGAATTTTTTCTCCGATTTGGCCGAAATCTAGGTGAACTATAAGTCTGTGATACTCGAACGTCTCCTCCACACGCTCATATGTATTTTGTGCCTCCAGTGAAATATAAGCGCATGATGAGTGTGAAACATAATTTGATTTTGAATCCTGCAGCGCTATAAAAATACCTTTTTAGAACACGAGCGCGACAGCACTGCCCCAAGATTTAAGCTTTCAAATGATTTCAAACACTCTTATAAAAAGCTATCGCCTAGCAAACCGAACCACGTCATTATATTTTCCGTCCTATGGTAATATACCAAATATTTTTCATTTTAATCCATCATTTCACTGCTTCTCAACAGTGGTGTACTATTACAAATATACACCTAAGAATGTTGAGTGATATGCGAAACATTTGGCCCCAAGCAGGAGTTGAATCCGCGTTTCACTTAAGCAGGGGCGTGTGCTATCACTGTACCGCCGGAGCTTTCGCTTCGCTACCACCCTACCTCAGAGTAAGCTATCGTAGCTGTAAGCTACTAATCTTCGTGTGGTTTGACCAGGTAAGGACATATCAGCTTAAAACCTAGTTAAGCTGACAGCTATTTGAAGCGATTAATCTGATTGAATCTCTAACCTTTTATTCGCTTTTCTGTGTTTCTAATGTTTTTCTACTTGCTCATACTATGTCGATGAGACTCTTACCGCACTACTACAGAAATCACCGTCTTCTCCGCATTATGCACGGTGAGGCTGTCGTCGAACAAGCCTGCCAGGTTCGTTGTTCAATATGGGCCTTGTTGGTTCTTCACTTGATGTTGTTCTACTTATTTCGATTTTATACTTGTCCACTGTCCTATAGAGACCGCTTGTGAGATATCGGTTATTCCAGCATTACGACTGGTTGAATTCCCTTTCATTCATCACATTATTGAAGAAAATGCAACAAAAACCGCACAACTATTTTGCTATAGTAGACATCTGTAAACTCGCTATGGTGCTGGAAACTTTTGGATTCGATGATCATGAGGAACGGTCAAATGCTACCTACTGAACTATGGTAGAACGTCAGACGGGATTCGAACTCGTGTCTCACCCTCTCCGAGAACGCAAGCTAACCACTGCACCACCGACATGACTGCACGTACAACTCATACCTATCACCTTCACTGGGCTCAATGGCGATAGCAACTTGCCAGACCAAACCAGTGGCAGTTGGTTGTTGACAGATTGATGCCTTTCGTCACAATAAGAGTGATGGTAGAACAGGAGCGTCATATGGAATGATTAGCCAGCGCCCCTGAGAGAGTGAAATGCGGATTCAGGTCCCGTCCGACGTCTGGAGTTCTGCATATCTCTTAACAATAAATGGACAATGCTCTTGGCGTTGATTAATTTTTGAAGGATGGGAGACCTGTCTTATCCTTCCAGACAAGCCTGGTACCAATTCGCTGACTCTTGAGGATCGAAGGCTTGATGGGCTATGAGCGCGAATCGAACCATCAATCTTGTGTGCGAAGCAGCGCACCCACTACCACCATTCCACGTATGCTTCTCGCCTGACATTATCAAATATATATTCCTAACATCGTACCGCCGTTCAAAACTACAATGGGCGCTACCAAAGCGGTGGTTTTTGCAGTGAAGAGATAACACGAGCCCGGTTGAGGTGGAACATAGTGTATACCACTGAGCACTCTTAAGTGTATATCTAAAACATTATAAAACTGATATTAAAGGTGTATCATGACTAGTTATGTGGAGTGGTGTGCAAAAACATTTGCGTCAGCTGGAATTCGACCCCAGATCTGCTCTTTCCGGGAGCATATGCTAAACCGATGCACCACCGACGCACCCATTGTATAGCATACACTACCGGATAGAGTGAGATCTGGGATTGAATCCCGACTGACGCAAATGTTTTCGCGCATCACTCCACATTATTGGTTATATCAAACATCATACCACCGCAAGAGGCGGCAAATAAATGAATTTCGATTGATTATATCATAGCTTTCATTTCGAGTGTTTTCTTAAGACCACGCTCAAATCTCAGTGTATATCATAATTATTATTTGAGACAACATCTCATGTGGTCTGATATAGTATAAACTTATAGAACTCGATAAACTCGATACACGTGTTTTTTCCTTGACTTTCTCATTAGTCGAGCAGTACTTTTCGTCTTTTGCCAATCCTTTCGGGGCGCTCCGCTCCACTACACAAGAGTGGACGATGACGAACATTTTACACCATTTGGTGAAATTATCAATGAATTGGCAGTGTTATACACTCGGCTGCTCTTGGATGGTATCGTTAATATATCATACCTTTCGTTTCGAGTGTTTTTTAAGACCAACTCAAGGATTTGTACAACACTGCCCATTCAGATAATTTCACCTAACAGATGCTATAAAATGTTGACCGTCGCCTACTTTTAGGTAGGGGAGTGGAACCCCCCGAGAGGATTGGCAAAAGACGAAGGGTACCGCCCGACTGATGAGACCGTCAAGGTTGAAACACGTGTATCGAGTTCTATAAGTTTGTCCTATAACAGACCACATGACATGTTGACTAGAATAGTAATTATGAGATGTACTGAAATTTGAGCGTGGTTTTGAGAAAACTCTCGAAACGAAGTTATGATATAATCAATCGAAATTCATTTATTTGACAGCCTTTTGCGGTGGTATGATGTTACAACATACTCAATAATGTGGAGTGCTGTTCAAAAGCATTTGCGGCAGTCGGATTCGATCCCAGATCTCACCTTTTCTAGCAGCGTATGCTAAACGACGGCGCGTCGGTGGTGCAACGGTTTAGCATACGCTCCCGGAAAGAGCGAGATCTGAGTTCGAATCCCGGTTGACGCAAATGTTTTTGCACAGCACTCCACATTATTATTTATGACATACTTTTAATATCTGTTTTATAATGTTGTAGATATACACTTAAGAATACCTAGTGATATAGAAACCACTCCCACCACAGCCGGGAATGAAAGCCCATGTCTCAACTAAACCGGGCTCGTGTTATCTCTTCACTGCATAAACCACCGCTTTGGTAGCGCCCTTGTAGATTTTAACGGCGGTGCGATGTTAGGAATATATATTTGATAGTGTTAGGCGAGAAGCATACGTGGAATGGTGGTAGTGGGTGCTCTGCCTTGCACACAAGATCGATCGTTCGATTCGCGCTCATAGCCCATCAAGCCTTCGATCCTCAAGATTCGGCGAAGTGCTACCAGGCTTGTCTGGAAGGATAACACAGGTCTCCCATCGCTCAGGGATTATCAACGCCAAGAACCTTATCGTTTTATCGTTAAGAGATATGCAGAACTCCTACGTCGGGCGGAACCCAAACTCGCATTTCACCCTCTCAGGGGCGCTGGCTTCGAGTCAGTGCTGCTTATCATCCCAGCAAGTCTGATACCAACTTACCTATCCGGAGGAACGGATGGCTTGGTGAGCACGAGCGCGAGATCGAAGCGTCGACTTTGTGTGCGACGCAGAGCACTCCTAACTGCTGTGCCATATGCGCTTTTTTGTGCAGCATATATTTGAAAATTATGAAAGCGTGACGAAATCAAAGTGGCTTTATGCTATCATCTACAACGTATGCGATTAAATGCGATTTTATTTGATAGATCAATTCAAAATTCAACTTTTAATCTTTCCATAACATGTACAGTTTTAACTCATATGATCCCCTGAATTGATTTTTCAAAGCGTCTGTTTGGAGTCGCTTCGTATCGTATCTTCGTAGCTTCGTATCTTTTGAGCCCTTTTTTATTATGCGCACCGGTTCTTTTTGATTAAGAAGAGCAACATTCAAAATAAAATCACTTCCATAAAGTCACTTGTTTTTTTCTCTTATCTCGCTTATACTTCGCTGAAAAAACTCCTTCCTCAGATTGACGGTGCTGAAACTATGGCACACGTTTCAATGAACTCAAAAACGTATTTGCTTCTAAAAAACCCCTTTTGACCTTCCAGTCCCCTCTGGTATTTCGATTTGTGCTTTAAACCTCGTGGGACAGAGCTCTTTCTTCAGATTCTTAAGAATCATCTGATGGCGTTATGTTTTGTGACTTTATCTATGTGCTTATTTTCTAAAAATATGGTTGAGTAGAAAAAATAAAATCAAGTTTTTTATCTTTGGTAGAATTGTTTACGCTATTCGACAAGGTGAGGGCCGTGGCAGGGAGCGTGGCAGAGTAGGGGCGAAACACGGCGATCGATATCTTGTTTTTGATTAGAAATTTTTTCTCCGTTTTGAATCAAACTCTAGATGAAATGATTAATCAAGACACTACGAAAGCTTCTCTACACATTGATATGCTTTTCGACCTCCAGTGAGCTATACGCGTGGTAAAAATAAAGGCGAAAGGCGAGTACCAAGCATAACATATGATCTGGATGCTACGACGTTACAAAGGGATGTCTTGAATGACCGGCGAGGTGTGGCTGTAGCTTCACGTCTCAGCTTTTGGTTGGTAGCTATCGCTCCGTTAAAAAATCCTTTCTAGCGAATGGGATTGATAATCATTTGTTACTCCCTCACCCGTCCCCATTTACCCCCCTTCTCCCCCCTCAATCAAAAAGACCGTGAACCTAGAACAGGTGGCGATCTCAAGTGGATGAATTATAGCTTCAAACCGTTTATTCATAAATATATCGATGCTAAACTCTCGTGACGAACACAGAAGGTGAACGGTTGATCGTGAAAGGGTTGCTGCAATCATTTGTTGGCAATGGCTGCTAATTTATCAGACTCTCATTCCATCTTCTAATCTTCAAGTAATTCTCGATTTCAGTCAGCAATTTATGACAGAAAGCTTAAAAAAGCGCAAAGTCGACGATCGACCATCATAAGGTTCTCTAATTTTCAACTTATAGGAGAACCAGTGGAGTTTATGAATATCGCACAAGCACTAACACGAGTAGAACCATTATTTGTAATGAAGAACCTTTTTTTTTCTTTCATATTCAGCCCTATAAGAAAAGCTCATAGTTAGTCTGAAAGTCCATCATTTTTACAAAAATTATGCATTTTTCAATTTTCTTATACCTTTAATCGTGATCTCTTATTTTATGAAGAAACGTGGCCAATGTTTTGAGCAAACTTAGTTGTGAAGAACTGTCACAGGAACGCTTTGCTGAATTAAATTTTGAGTTTTTACTGACAGAGTTTGCAGTTTTGAATGCAGAGTATCAAGTAGCGTGATACGATCAAATATTCTTCTGTGCTTACAGCTATCTTCGTTTGCATATAATTGTATATTTCCACTTGATGATTATCAACACATTACGGGCCGTCGATTATAGCTTGCATCAAAGCGCTGTATTCACCTGCTCTAGAACTAGTAAGATTTTTTCTGTTATCCGAAAAAAAGTTGAGCTTATCATGCTTATTGAATTGCCGTTGCAGTGTTTGATTCTCAGCAAAGAAAGAAACAGCGAAAAACAATTTCGAGCTGAGAAACTACTAAGTTGATTGGCGTTTCCAAAGGACCGTAGTCTTCCATAGATGGTATAGTGTACATGATTTCCAAAACACGTTAAGATAACGCTAGCTGAGCCTCTAATTGTTTCTTCAAATATTTCGTTATACGACCGAATGGTCAATGATTTCGGTCATGGGGAAAAAGGCATGTGGTTCAATCTCCTTCCGGGACCTTTCACAGCAAGATCGGGGTGTGATTTCTCGGTATCGTTTAATATTGAAAGTTATTTTATGGAGGTGACTACTATTACAAAAAAAGCCTCTGTTGCCTTTGTTTTTTGATACGAAACGTATATCAGTGGGACAGCAACGCAAACTACGATGTGCACGTGAAGGCAAATTTAGGTTGTTGCACATTGAATTCAGCATATCTTCGATATCGCTGACAAATCCTTCAGCAATATCTTTTCTATCGTTTGAATAAGTTCCCTTCTCTCCTCTAACACGCAATTGAGCAAATTCGTAAAATTACTGCTAATATAAGGAAAAGTGTAATCAAGATGAAATGAACGCTTCCCGTATATAGTAAAAATAAATGCTCTTTGCGTGCATCAAACACGCTATGTGGCTAGGAAAGGAGAATTCCTCGTATTATGGATCGATGAAAGCCGTACATCATGCCTTGATAGTTGGGAAGAAAAAGCGTTTATTCTGTTTACAAGTGTTCTAGGTGCCGGTTAGATCCATTCCAGCCGTTCCTTTATAGAAACAAAAATTTTGGTATAGTCGTCTGAGCTTAGCAAATTTGCGCACTGATCGCAAAAAGCGAATGTCATCACTCAGTTTCAAACAGTCCCTTTTGTATCTCGAAATAGAGCACCACTACATCGCTTCCAGTCACTCGAAACATCAACGAATCAATCATCTGGAATCATTCAGTATGGCTTAAAATTTTCGTTTACTTATCGCATCATCCTCTGTGGCTCCAAATTCAAATATATCCACATAAAGTCGGTAAAAACGACAGACAATCTACATCTGTTTTCATTGCCTTCAAGTTCTTATCCACTTTTGAAAAGGGCCCGATATGAACGATATATGAAAGCAGAGTTGGAGAAGTAATTTATGAAAACGCTTTTAGAAATACTTAAAAAGATAGAATGACAGAGCGCAAAATACGAGAAAGCGGCGTGGCCGTTTTGGAGTATCCTCCGAGTCATATGTATTGGACTAAATGCATATAGCGCTTGATGAATGGGTTGGTGTACCCCGTATTGTATTGAACGTAACTCGAACTTTCTCGCGAATATGTTGAAAATTTCCATTTGTGATTTACGTCAATGACAAAGAATCTAGGCCTTATAAGCAGAATTAGGTCATAGACTGAAGAAAGTGAAAAAGAGATGCAATGTTTTGAACAGCAACCTTTATCAACTGTTCACAAACTACATGAAAAACATTAAGCACAAGAAAACTGGGAGCTAACTTCAGAATGGCTATAGTAGATTCACAATTACCCTTTTGTCAATGATTTCACCTAGGTTGATGCGACGAGTGTTCCTGCAAGAGAGCGTTGTAAGAACATGTTCTGTCATATATGTCGAACTGAGTTTCCGACTACCAGGGCACTCTATGTCCATAAAGTCAAGGCAATTCAAAATGTGCACTCGAAGTCGTTTGTTTGCGAAATATGTCCAGATCCAGCTTCCACTTATTGAAAATATTCAGATTCATCTCGAATGTGAATGAAATGTGATATATGCCATAAGCAGCTAAGAAACCGTATCACTCTTCTGAAACATAAAAAACTGCATTTGAGCCCGGAGGATATGCCATGTAAGTGTCCTGATTGTGATCGATCATTCAAGGTTGTAAAAGTTGCAATTATTGTATTTGGTGTAGTTTTAATTGTTTTGATGAGAAAACATGCTGTAACGATTCCATTACAGAGTAGACGCGCACTCAATGTTCACATCAAACGCACTGACCGTAAGCATGACATGGAGTTTTTGAAACAAACAAACCTTTCACCATAGTATTTCACTAATTGATTATTGCTTAGCCGTCACTGCCTTATGATGTACTTTTGAATGATTTTGTCATAAATGATTATTGTTTAGCCGTTACTGCCTTATGATGTACTTTTGAATGATTTTGTCATAAATGATTATTGTTTAGCCGTCTACTGCCTTATATGTACTTTTGAATGATTTTGTCATAAATGATTATTGTTTAGCCGTTACTGCCTTATGATGTACTTTTGAATGATTTTGCCATAAAGTTGTTTAGAATATTCGTATCGTTTGTTAAAATTAAAATTACTTAATTATTTTTTGAATACTTCGACGACCCTCTTCACTGGTAGTGCGAGCCCCTGTATAACTTCCATTCGTTTCTCTGAAAAAGAAAGTGTCGCACTGTCTATTTCGAGCATGACGACGCACATGAGATCCATTCGGTGACTCCGTACTCGTTACCATACGCTGGTGCAGATAGTTGACGTCAGTCACCAACATTATCCATTGTCTGGGCGGTCTTTTAAGAGGGCGCTTGCGTTTACTCAGAGTCCACACTAATGTTTTTTGTCCATCTGTGATCTACTCTTCTCGTTATATGACCGGCTAATCAGTATTTCGTTATCGACGTAAATAGTTTTGAATCGCGAAGGCCGAATAGATTCGAAGGTACTGCGTATGTCGGCTAGACGCTGCGGGTGCCGAGTAAATTTGAGAAGACATTGTGCAATCGCCCTTTAAGTGGTGCGCAGGTTTCTTAACGTGGTCTTAATATCAATCCTCATTTCTGCTGCATAACGCAACGAATGTGGCTCAGTGGTTCGAGGTGCTCTGCGTCGCATACGAGGTCAAAGGTTCGGTCTCGCGCTGATGGCTCATCAAGCCATCCATCCCTCCGGGGTAGGTAGATTGGTATCAGACTGGTCTCAGACCTGTCTGGGAGGATAAGCAGCACTGACTCTTCTCAGCGGGAGGCCAGCGCGAGTCACTGTAAAGGCCACATACGCATACAGTCACCTCAAACAAAGTTAGAAGTTGAAGACGAAAGCATGGCAGATTCATCAGAGATTGATCAACGCTCAGAGCTTTATCCTTTAACGGAGCGCTGGGAGGACCGTTTATCGAAAGGTGAGTGTTCAGTCTTAGGTCCGCTACCTGATCCGCGGTGGGCTTGTTCGAGAGGCCCGAATGCGCCCATGCTGCTTACTTAATTCAGCCTCATTTCCGATCCACGTTGTTTTCTAGGTTCAATAAACGCCCAAGGTACATCCACGAAATGATTTCCGTAACCGGTGATTTATCCATTCCGATTTACTTACCATTGCGCCACTGGTTAATCATAAGTTGGGTCTTCATAAGATTCGTGCTTAGTCCTTAGTCCATTCTCGAAGTATCTTGTGCATCGTTTATATTCCATTAGTGCTTCTCGAAAAGACGACAATGTCAGCTACGAAAAGAAGGTTTGATAGCAATTTTACGTCAGCGCGTATGTCCTTTTGATCAAATTGAGCTACTTCGTTAGCCGTTGTAATGTAGCGATGAACAGTCTTGGTAATACAGTATCGTTTCTGTAAATCGCTTTTTCTATGAGCATAGTGTAGTTCTATGGGAAAGCCGTATTTTTCTGCTGCAGTCGCGATAGTAGCAGTCAATACTCTCATATAGAACTGGTCTATACATTGGTCGACGGGTGCTATCAGGATTGTATTCGTCTCGGCGCTGTCAAACGCCTTCCCGTAATTGCTAAGAGTAGAGCAAAGAACATACGGTAATCCCAACAGACTCCGATGACCCATAACACAGTTGCGATGTGATTCATGCAACATATTTGGTTTCAAATTCTGATTCCTCAGATAGCTGTGCTTATCCAATATTTTTAGTTTGCACAAGAAGATGATTTTCGTGAAAACTTGTAGAGTACACTTAACAAGTATAGTGGACGGTAGCTACGAAGATCTGAAAATAAATCAGCATGTTTGGCACGTTGTGTATCATCATGCGTAATTCCGTTAATTTTTGAAAATTTTACCTCCGTTTTCTGTATTGAAATTGAAGAAAAAACTTCGTTTTATCGCTCTGCGTACCTAGAATTTTCATTTTTATTTCCTAGTACCAAATAAGCCCACTCAGAGATCTTATGGAAGCGAAAAACCTCAAATCAATCAATAAAAATCACTCTCAACTTCTGAATTGCGTTGCACGATCGATCGATGCTTTGTCGATGCATAACCACACACACATCATAGCCGAGGAAGTGTACGGCTTGTTTCGAGATCACTATTACTTTGACAAAACTGTACTAAACAGTCTTAAAGAAAACAGTATTGGAATCGCCTAAATTTACGCTATCGAACTGTTACTAATAGTCCAAGGGAAAGCTGTGTTTTACGAGAAATACGTGTGTGTGGCACACAAATTTTTTTCTTCGTTACAACATCGAAAAAAAATCTTTTAAAAAGACAGTTACACTTCTGCAATATCCGAGATTTCCGCTGCCGAATATTTATTGAAAGCCTGTAACGAGAGCTTTGTCGTGCAAAATATAAGAGCAATAATACACGAAGCGTGATGATAATTTTTTTTTTAGCTACAGCGTCAAAGAAGGTTTTTTCTAAAACAATTGCAATTTTGAATTAATGGAGATTTAGGGTGAATGAGATGACTCTCTCCGGCTCAAAATTCTTCAGAAGTTTATGCTCAATAACAAAAAAGTACCTTGTCCCTCCTTTACCAGTTCTATATAACGGTGGATGTAGTGACATACCCATGTTCATTCATCATTACGGATAGTGGAACATAATAGTAGCAAGATCGTGACGGCATCTTCACAGACTAGGTCTTGTTTTCTACTTCTATTGACTTGTTGTGTTTCTATCGAAGTAAATTTTCCTGCGAAAATTTACGTCTGACATCTATTGTCAGTCTAGTTAGATTTGCTGGAGTATGATCAAGCATAGGTTCCGCCCTTGTGACAAGCGACTCCTTACAACCAAGTGGAGATGCGATTTGAACCTCTTGTTTAGGGATCTGATGCTTGTTTTGCAGAAATTTTGAGTCCATTGACAAGTAGCTTGCATCTCCGGTCGGATTATTGTTAACCAGTCATACGAGGAAACTATTTTATCGAGGAAATTTCAGTCGCGTACGACTTCTGTTGCTTTTTTGGGAGGGAAGAGGGGCGGTGACAACACTTCTTTTTCAACTTCAGGCTGAAACAAAGCCTCCCTCGTAAAATGAGTAAATCAGATTCCGTACAAAGTCCGAGTGTCATTGAGATGTCAAAGAGGCGCCATTTTTTGTTTTGAAAGTATGCGATCAGCCTCTTCATGGGTTGTATCTGTAGAGATTACCATGTCCATATCCGTAATTCTCTCTTCTTAAAGAATGAGTTTCTATGAAACAGACATGCTGCGGGCAGGAACAAGACGGTCTTCGTTCTGTTTGTCTGTTCTGATTTTAACAATCATAATAATAGTAACCATAATAGGGGCGCCGTAGCCGAGTGGGTGTGATGCTTGTCTCGGCGCGCGTGGATCCGAGCTTCACCCCACCTCTCTCCGGCAGTTAACAAAAACGTTTTATGGAACTCCACAGCTAGGTTATCCACGAGATCGCATGAAGACTAGTTCAACAAGTATTCTACGTCACTCGAGAGGAAGACGAAAAACGAATTAAAAACTAGTAGTATTGGGATCAGCACAGTGAAAAAAGAGCACTGTGATGACGGGTCAAATGAAGTGACGAAGTGCTACGGTGTAATCACAATAACTTCGACAACAATAGAAAAAAACTTTATGGTAGCATTAATTTATTATTGGATTGCAAGAAATTTTCCGGACTTCTTCGTTTTTTTTTTCTCAGTTATTTCCTGTGCATTTGAGTTTTTGCTTTTACTATCATTTAGAGCAGCTTCTTTCGGCTATTTTTATTTATACCCATTGATGTAAAGTGATGTGCAAAACTTTCGCGTTATGCGGGACTAGAACCCGCACCTCACTCATTCCGGGAGCGCGTGATCTATCCGTTACACTACTGGCGCCTATTTTGCGCATCGCTCTTTCCACACCATTTTCATATGTAGCACTTATACGTCTGTTCTAAGATGGAAGTGTGCCGAAAGCAAAAGCGATTGTTGATGTTGCACGAGTATCGTTTGAGTTCCAGTGCTGCTGAGACTCTCTGCGGCATCAACGAGGCCTGAGGTGATGGAACAGTAGGAAGAAGTGTAGTTTTTGATCGTTCCAGTGGATTCAATTTTGGGAATGTAGATTCGACAAGCAAAGAGCCGGCTGCCGACAAAACAACGAGCCGCAAGCTGTTTTGAATGAAATTGAGACGTCTCCGTAGCTGACGACTCGAATTTTTTTGATTTGATAGGCACCGAGTTTTACCGCCGCGTGATCATAAAATTGCCGAAAAAGGGAAGAAGTGTATGAAATTGGAGGGGGATACTTTGACTTTATCATTTGTTTTTTATATTTGTTGGAAAAAAGCGATAAAGTTGAACAAAACGAAAGAGTTTGGAAATTTCTCTCACTGCACTTTAACCCAAACGATACTCGTGCAGCATCAACAATCGTTTTTGCTCTTGGCACAAATCCATTTTAAGAGAAATGTCTAACTGTTATATACTAAAATAAGCGCAAGAACCTGCTCAAAACCGTAGTAAAAACGAGGACTCAAATGCATGAGAATTAATCGACAAAAAAAAAACAGAAAAAGCCTGAAAAATTTTCTGCAACCCAACAATAATTAATTGCAAGATACATAAAAAAATGTGAAAATCTCCTACTTTCTACAGGTTGCATCCGTCGATAACGACCACTCCTTCGTGAAATTGCTAATCTACCTCGTCAGTTTTGGTAAAGATTGAAATCGATTGGAAAAAGCGACTTACTTGAGTGCTTGGAGGGCCCGCCTTCACTAATAGGGTGGGTTCTAGCAGAGCAAGACCGTGGTGGTCTAGCTGGTGTGTCCTGTGGAGTCGCGAGGTAAGCCTGACCGAGGCTTTCTCAGGTCGTCACCACATTTGAGCAGTAGCTGGCCCCTGTGGGTCAGAGGTAGAAAACCACCTCCGACGGAAGAACATAGAGGACAGATGAAGTCGCCGGCAGGCTGGCAACAATGACTGATGAATACAGTGATACCTTTGGACAATACCCGCAGATGTTCGTGCCGGGACCTTTCTCATGAACCACCAGGCACCTCAGTGAGGTGTTCCTCAAGACCGCTTTCCGTCCTTTTCGTGCTTCAAAGTGTTGGAAAACTTTTCTTGGTCTTTCAAAATTTTATTCAACTACTTTACTTTTATTAGACACCATTTGATATGATTTCACAATGTTTCTTCTTTCACGCAGACCGGGACGTGAATATCCTAGAGAGGATACCCACGTGCTTATCAAGGCACAATCGTCTTCGAGTGCCAAGTAAGCAGTGCTAATCCTTATGTAAATATGAAGATAACTGAATATTCTGATTTCAGTGTCTTCTCTATCGAAAGGGCAAAGAATCGTATTTCCAAGATGTTCACACCCGAATATGATGCTCTGAAACGCGAGCAGCTCATTCACCTTGCTATACTAAATGGAACGTACAGACAGACTGCTTAATCTTGCTCGATTTCATGATTTCTCATAACTGATCCACGCCACTGCCTTGTGGTGACAGAATGAATTGAGATTCCACTTTTAGCTTTCTCTTCGTGTCTATTTTCCTAATATTTATATTACATCGTAAAGAAAGTCCACTTTATGCTTCACTTTCGTCTGATCAAGACAAACATTTTTTTTGGAGTATCGTCTCCTGCATCTGTGATCTGAGCATCCAACTGTTGCTATTGACTTACGTAGCATTGATGATATCATACCTAACTCTGATTAATGTCGTTTTAATTTCTGTTGTAATGATTAGGTATGTGTAGTGAGCCTATGTGTGGCAAGATTAAATAAATAGTTTCACCCATTCCTTGATTTCCAACATAGTTTATTTATTTTCAGGTGGTCTACCTTTCCAAATACTCTACTCTTATCTTGTTAACACCTCATCCATATCAAGTGATGTATAGTAAACGTACTAAGGAAGACTAGGCAATATTCACACGTGGATGTAAGCAAACTACATAATCTTTACGCCGTACTGATACATCCGATTATGTATGTAATATTCAGCGACTCTATGTCAAAAGAAGAGGATTGCGAGCGCGAGCAGATCGATTATTGAAATGTTTCTACATAGCCGAAATGCTTAAATATCTTGAGACAGCATCTTCTTTTTTCGATTTCATATAAAGCCGGATCTTTTCTAGAATCCTACAGCATTCTTAGATCCATTTAGGAGATTCGTATAATCTGTAAGAATGTTTCAAGTCTTTCCGAAGGTGATACACTACGTTCCATTCGTGGCTCACGTATCCTTATAAATCGCATATAGCCAATGGTTAGAGGTGCACTGCGCTGCGCACAAGGTTGATGATACGATCTCGCGCTAATGGCTCACCAATCCATCTATCTCTCCTGGATCGGTGAATTGGTACCAGGCAGGTCTGAGCTTGTCTTGGGTTGAGCAGTAGTGACTCTATAAAGCAGGAGGTTACTGCGAGTCACTGCAAAGATCAGATACGCTACTAAGCAGCTCAAACGTAATCAAGAAATGAAGACGAATGCATAGCGCATCCGTCAGGGATGCAAAGCGCGTCAATCAGCTGCTTTATAGCGTATCTGAGCTTTATCCTTTATCCTTTATTCTTCATCTACCATTAAAAAATCCACTAGTCCATAATATTGTCTTGCGCATTAAACTTACGCGAGGTAGATGAAATATATCCGAATCGAACAAAAATCGTCTTTGCACGATGTCGACCAAACTCGATTAATTCTTACAATTGCTCTGTTGGAACTCGGAAAATAAAATAAACGCTTCATAGGCCATTAATCAAAGCGAAGCGCTATTCTGATAGGGTTGCCGCGCTGGAAAATTGAATTTTGTTTATCTACTGGTCAAGTGGGTGATAGTTAGAAGCCGTTTTATCGTTTGATCCAGACAAGAAGATTGGACTTCAAGTAATCTCAAACCCACGTTCTCTGAATCTAATAGCTTGGGATCATTGACTCAGATCATTGATTTAAATGGAAACTAGCCCGCTACACGTTAGCCGATTGAAATATAAAACATCCAACACAAGAATGGCTCCTTGTTAATTCAATATTAATTACTAATAATATTTAATCAATTTTTAATTCAAATTAGTCAATTAATTGACTAATTGATTATCATTACTGTTATTGATTATAATAGATATAATATTTTAATATTATTAATATTATTATATCAAATCTATTATATTATTCTTATTATATTTGTTTATTTTATTATTATTATTCTTATATTATTTATTATTCTTATACATTCGTCACTGAACTAAGCTCCAAACAAAATTCTAACCTAGAGGTATTCCTCAAATACTCTATATGTACTATACCAAACATCAAAAAGTCTTCTCGGAATAAAAAAGGTGTAGGGAAATCCTGTAGCCTCATCAAAGCCTTTTAACATAGGAGAGGATTCGATCTCTCTCCCTTCTGGTCTTTTCTAGAAACAATTTGCATAGCGAAAGCGCCTTCTCAATGATTCAACTTACTGGGTACTCATCGCTCACAACAAAGCGTATTCGGGTTTTCTTCTCTGCTTACCAAATATGTCGCTGGTATCTTCCATGACAGAAGTTTGCTATCGGTGGTTTAGCAACTTTAACCCTCTGAGAACGACGTGTGACATCATGTCACACACGCGAGTGAAGTAACGTCACCCATTTGTAATGGTGCGCGTCGCAATAAAAATAGAGGAAATTGTTAGGTAAATATAGGTTTTGAGATAATGTTGGTTGATTATATGACAGTATTCTGCAAGACTTCTGTAAGGGCGTCATTCACGAAAACAGCTTCAATTTTTTAATATCCTCGTCTTTCAATGAGAAAATCACATTGTTGTGAAAAGGAGCATCATATTTTTGAGAATATTTTCACTTTCTGTTCTAGTAGAAAAGAGAACCACGTTTTCATTACGCAGTGCCTTGTCTCAGTGTGATAGCAGATTTGCTGGTGCTTGTATAATGAAGATCTAATTTCAGGAGAAACTTCATCGCTGCAAAAATTGGATTATTACTGAAGGGTCTTCTTTACAAACAATTTTACTAAAAGAAACTCTCACCTATCCGAACTTTTTTGCCTTGTCAATATAAAAACTTCATTAGAAGAAGAGAACGCATTTTTATCTTTTTCACATCGTCTTTGAGTAACTTATTTTCCTTGACTAAACGGGCAATGTTGGCCAGACCGAGAATTATCATATATTGATAATCACACAATTATACCTTTATTTCGAGTGTTTTATTAAGACCGCGCTCAATTTTCAATAGATTCTTTCATTATTATTTGAGCCAACTCGTTATGTGGTCTGGTAAGGGCTCTTGTACAGCCCGATGCCACGTGTTTCGTCCTTCATCAATAACTCCTTTCGCTTGCATTATTCCTTCCAACTTTTGTCACTTCTCCAGAGAATAGCCGAATGGAAAAGACAATTGTTTTCGCCAAAATGGCCGACATTGTTAAAGTCCACTAGTTTCAAACCAGCAAGTGTCACCACGGCCAAGAAACGCTTCAAAGAAACTTGAGGGGATAACCGTCCTTGTAAAGGTCATTCCACCACCCACGTCTACTATGGTCAACATTTCAAGGCTCCGTTGCCAAGTCAAGAAATTCGAAGACTTAGATACGCAAAATGGCTCGGGAAGCTTGCAATAAGCCAATAGAGCGTCCGAAACATTATCTAAAATAAGCGAAGCTGTGCGCTACTGAAATCGCTCGCGCTACTTTTCGAACAGCAAGTTGGAAGAAGAATGATTTTCAAAGGATTGCTGGGTGATTTGTTCGATAGCTGTTGCACGTTCGTCAAAGGTGCTTTTTACTGTTGAGAAAATATTTCCGTTGTACCACTCCACAATCGCCCGAATGGGCGTCATTGATTTCAAGAAGGGTCAGCGAAATTCCAACGCAGCGCACTACCATGAGCAACAATCATTTTCCGACATCTGTAACCTGCGCCTAGACCCGAGTTTGCGCCGTCGGAAAGGTGCTTTCGGTCTTCATCAGCGGCGACATCAAAATCAACGTTGCTAGCTATCAGCAGCAAGCTTTACGGTGGGCACTGGAATTTTGAACTACTCAGCACTTTGGCGCCGACACATTTGCGCTTTAGCAAAACGGGTTCCTGAGTATTAAGCCCGCTCAAAGATTGCTGTCCGTCAAGAGCAGCAGTTTCCGCGTTTTGTGGAGAGGACATCTGATCGTCAAACTTCGGATGCCGACACAGGGCATGTTACGGGTGATCCATTCTAGAGGACAATATTTCGGCTACTCGCTACACTGCCGTAGACTCGCTTAAAACTGCTTTGATACACTTATCGGAGAGTATTACGGTGGAAGCAAGCACGAATATTGTTGAAAATCTTAGCAAACGATTTCGTAAATGTATAGAGGCCAGAGGAGGCAATTCTACAGATTCGTAACAAACTTTTTTGCTGTTGCCTTTTTAACTTTGTGCCATTCTTGTGAATCTAACAAACGTGACTATTTCTTCAATTTAGGTATTTTTCCTTGCACAGTAATCTTCTTTTTGAGTGGTGGCAAGACTGACGTCGATAGTGCAATTTATTAGGACATGCACTATCAAGAAAAATGAAATGCGGTTCGAGTCCCGCCCGACGTCGAAGATCGAAGATTACAATAATCAACATCATTGGGTATGATTTTTACTGTTGAAATGCACGAAAAAGTATCAGAACTTTTTGGCGAACTATTTCTCGGTTTCCGACTTCCAGCCAGTATGACGAATTTTATGCACTTCATGAAATAAAGCATACGGAAGGATGAAAAAAATCGAAAATGAGTTTAATTGAACTAGTGTAAAATATCGTAGCAATGTACGATAAAGCTTCTGAATATAGACTATTATGAATACTTGGTTTTTACCTTTGAAAGTGTGGATCATAAATGGAGCAATTACGCTAAATTTTAATAAAAATCGGTCTCTCATATTTGACTATTCACTCGCACAAAAATGCTATTAATTGACGAAATAGTCTGATTTTCATCATAAAACTATCACATTAACACCGGCGGTCTCTCTTCGTAGCCGTGCGAACCGCACAAAAGTCAAAAATGGTGCCGTCGCAAAGGGATAAACATAGGAATAGATATAACATAGATCGTGAAAAATTTCAAAATACTTGCCGCAGTGTGTTTCTGTGGTAGACCACAGTGGCATAGAATAATCAATAACATGTAATACTCAAGATTTCCAATGTTTGTACTGCTTTTTTTGCAGTGTTATGATGCTTCGAATGCACCGAAGAGAGCTGAGTGATGAGCACAAACTTGACTTTCAGATGCGAGCTGAACCCGGACTTCACCCATACCGGGAGCGCGCGCCACAGCTACACCACCGAGGCACCGTTTCACCACCACTTATTCTTCAGTGTCTCTATCATAGCTATCAGCCACCAAGCTTTGACAAGTTTGGCGGGGTCAGCAATATCGCTCTATAACTCAGTTAAGCTGACAGCCATGACACTGGGAGAACAAGCTGTATGAACATTGGAAATCTTGAGTGATATATATAACAATGGCTGTCAGCATAACTGGGTTTATAGAGCGATAATGCTGACCAAAGCAAACTGTTAAAGGTTAGTGACTAATATCTATCATAGAGGCATTGAAGAATGAGAGTTGGCGAAAGGGTGATTCGTTGGTGTAGTGATAGCACGGGCCTCCGGAATGGAGGGAACGCGGGTTCAACTCCCAACTGAGGTTCCGTTTTTGCACACCACTCAGTTTTCTTGGGTGCATTATTGACAAAAATGTTATTTACACATCTTTTTTCAGAGGCAAAGTCCTTTTTACAATTCTACCATATTCCGAACTTCTCAAGTCCTTTGCTTTCAGAAGAGCTATCACTTGTTTTGATGAAACCTGCAGGCTTATGAAGGATTAAAATCATGTGTATACTTTGGCATTGAAGCTGCTAAAATACCGCACGTTTCTTCATGTGTTCACAGCTTTCACATATACTATGGTTACAGAGATCAATTTTCCAAACATGTCGTTTGAGTTCACGATGTAATCACCACTTCTATCAGTAGCTCTATTTGGACGTTTGCAGCACATCCTGACGACATATTTTGAGCATTTCAAGACGTGTGTTTTGGCACTTCTAAAGTGTTAGGCATGTTTTTTCGGGCCTTCCGAATCAACATTAACTCAAGCGAGGTATCAGAATGACCGACTGAAAGGATTTTTCTAACAAGATTTCATTAAACAAGAATTCCTTATTCAATCACGTCTTTAGCGGTGGTATACTTATGCAGTATTAGAGTGAGATGGAAAACTTAAGAGCGCATGTAGCGCGGTGGCTAGGGGTGCTCTGCGTCGCACATGAGATCAATGGTTCAATTTCGCGCTCATGGCTCACCAAGCTATCCATCCCTTCGGGGTCGGTAAACTGGTACCCAACTGGTCTCAGTCTTGTCGGAGGATAAGCAGCACTGACTCGGTACAGTCTGGAGGTCACCGCGAGTCATTGTGAAGACCAGATATGTATTCAGTCACCTCAAACGAAGTTAAAAATTGAAGACGAATGCATGGCTGCATTCTTCAAGAAATGACTGACGCCGAGAGCTTTATCCTTTTATTCTTTCTGAAAAACTTTAATTCCATAGACGGACGCGAAGCGATTCCAAGATACACAATTTTTGGAGGTGTGTGCTAACCGAATTGTATCACTGAGGCTCCTATTCTGCTGCCATTTTTTCCGAAAGACAAATATGAATTTGTTCACAACAAGCCGTCAGAGGCTTACCGTAGTAAGCACTTATCAACATTGAACACATTTACTTCGGTAGATATTTGTTTCATTTAGACGATCCGTCAACACAACTTTATTGGGCGAATCTCAGTACTTTTAGCATTCGATTCGTTTTTCGTCTTCTTGAATGACGCAGAATACTGGTCGATCATGTCTCCTTGTAATCTCGAGGATAGCCTGGTTGTGGCGTTCAAAGGGCGTTCTTGTTGCCTGATAGAGAGTGTTGGAGGCGGAGCTCGTCTCCACGCACCGCGACGGGCATCACAACCATTCGCTCCTGCGCTAACAGATTATACATATATGTAAAAAAGAATTCTCTGTTCAACCCCTCTTTTAGCGGTGATATAATGCCATAACTATTTAACCAATAATGCTGAATGTTATGTGAAGCTTGAAGTAGAATAGGAGCCTCACTTGTGCGATTGCTTAGCACGCACCCCAAAAATTTCTTGTGCATTTCGACACTTCTGTCAATAGAACTATCCGTTATCTCCAGAAATCAATTAGACAACAATGTGAACACCATCATATTTGATAATATGTTCTAATTTATTTTTCAGTGATTTCATCTTTTGCCTGGATAATAATGATAAAGCACTCAGTCAAATGTACTTGAGGCCGTTTGATAACTGTTAGACTGGTGCAAAAGAAGAGGCGGTTTCAGACTGTTAATTATTTAAAGATTACAACTAGGTTCAAACAAATTTTCATGTCAAAAAACTATTGCCATCAGCATATCATTGCCAACAGCAAATAAGCTTGATTATCCCTATAGCTCAAGGACTGATACTTTGAGATTACACGAACTCCTGGAAGTTTTCTTGTGCATACTAATGGTTGTGGAAGCGTCTTCTCTGCGAGAAATTGCCGAGATGCTTGAAGAAGTGATATTCGGAGGGCGCGAAGTCAAACGATTACGAAGGAAGAAACAAAACTTCGTAGCCAAGCTCGTTCCTCTGAAGCGTTCATTGTACCACATATGTCTGTCGGTTGGCTGTGATTAGACCGTCATACTTTTGCACCAACAATTTCGCCTTACTTATTTCCTCGAAAGTGTGAACATCCATAGAATGGTTGACACTGAGCTTTTCTGCAATTTTTTTTTCGTACTCTAAGAAAGCCAGTTTTGATTATTGCTATCAATTTCTCGCTGTCAATTTTCACTGGTTGGCCGCTACGTTGTCATCTTTAAAAATGAAATTCCTTGAACCGCCACTGAATCGCTCGTTCCTTAGCAGTTTCTGGCCAAATGTCTCGTTAATATTGAAATTTATCTCTGCTGATTGACGTCCCATTTCGATATCAACGTCCGAAACCTCCATTACTTTTCTGCCAAACAATATCCCTTCCATAGTCTAAAATAACTACATATCAAACAGCAACGTCACTAGCAAAAAAAAAAAAAAACGTAGAGCGAGAAATGTGCATTGGAATGGTATAAAAAATAACCGCATTTATTTGAGAATTCATTCGAATACCAAACGGCAAATTTTAACACCTTCACATTGCCGATGAAGTCTTGTGCGCCACGTAATGCGGTCGCGTGGCGAGCTACAATGACAACACGGTAGTTTGTGGTGAAGTTTGGAAATAAACGTAAATAAATAGCTGAATTATAATAAGGATTTGATGAAGTATGATTGATTAGTCGTGAATAAGATTATCGGTAGTTGAAACAACGCTAGTATTTCCTTTTGAATGAAACAAAAATGATTTTTCTAGTGTTTTTTCAAAAGTTTTTGTGCATGCTGTTATAATGGTGAAACTGTAAATGGTAGGTATCGTAATATTAACAAAATAGTTAAAACAAGAACAGGATTCATTAAGCTCATCAAATAAGTATCAAATCTGTGCGGCAGAGCGCGCCATACATATTTAGTCCAAGACGCGGCGTGCGGCTTGAGCTAAAAACAGCTCATGTCGTTGTCAACGGGTTAACAATGCACAAAGCATAATCATTTTGCACGAACTTGATAATTAAAAGCATTTCTGATCACATAAAACAATAGAACAACATCGACCGCTTCCTAGGACAGAAAGTCTGGATTCATTTATGCTCGATTCAATTGTATATATCAATTGCCAGTTACTGATACTGCAATTAATTGCGTTGTCCATTACTGTGAACAAATTCTACTCAAGCAACTTAGTGCAAGACATATCGAAAGTATGTATAGAAGACTCCTTCTATTTCTAACGATTGAAATCTGGGTGTAGTAGTTTTTTCCGGAGTTATGGAGGTGTTTAATTGACTGGGTTGTAAGCAACCTGTTTTTTTTTTTGCGCTCCCGAGAGCGCGGAACCACTGAAACGTCAGCTGTCAGAATAAACTGTATAACAACAATCTCGCCTTTGGCTTACGAAAAAAGAACTATGGAATATTTACGAATGCCGTGATTAAGAGACAGTCGGACTTAAGATGCAAAGGTGTGTGTACCTGAGATTCGGCAGAATATAAACGATGAACAACTTATAAGAGAATCATCTGTATCTATTCATAGTGACTAATTTCACTGATCGTTCCGGAGTGGGAATCAACTTACTGCGGAATTTGCAGACGATTTTTTTACATAATGACTACTATTAGTACGAAAGCTTCCTTTTCACTAATACATTTCATTTTTGTGACTTCTTGAAAGTTAAAGAAGAAAAAAAGCTTGCTGGAAATCACACTGTTTATAGGTGTTCGTTTCCTTCAATGCAAAGAATCAGTACCTCTCAACCACAGTGCGTCAAAAACAGGTCTCACCCATCCCTGCTATAAGATAAGAAACATCCTTACAGACTATATATGAAATCAAACAAATAAACTGCTGTCTTAAAATATTCACGACATTTCGGTTACGTGGAATCATTTCAATAAGCGAAATTCTCGTATTCGCAATCCCCATGTTTTGGCATAGAAGTCGCCGAATATAATATGCATGATCGAATTTATCAGTACGGTGTACACGGTATGTAGTACACTTACATCCACGTGTGAATATCGCCTAGGCTTCCTTTGTAGACCACAGATCACGTGATATAGATACTGTGCTAACAAGATAAGAGTATATTTGTTTTAGAAATACACCACCGTCAAATAAACTTTGTTGGAAAATCTGAAATGGATAAAACTAGTCATATGATATGTCATACACAGGCTCGTGACACATAGCTAACCATTAGAATAGAAATTAAAACAACATTTATTAGAGCTAGTCATAAAGCTGACAATGTTAACAGCACCAGTTAGATGCTCAAAGCTCAGATGAAATGATGGCGCAGAAGAGGATCTTCTGAGAGAAATGATTGACGTGGTCAGACAAGCATAAAATTGACTTCCACTTGGATTTGAAGAAAATGCTAGGAAACTAAATCCGAAGAGAAAGTTAACAGTTGAATCTCGACTAATTCTGTCACGAAAGGCAATGACGTCGATTAACTGTGGTAAATCATGTAGATCGAGCTGACGAAGCCGTCTCTCCATACGTTCCATTGAGTATAGCTAGGTGAATTTGCTGCTTGCGTTTTAGAGCATCGTATTCGGGTGTGAACATCTTAGGAATGCGCTTCTTCGCCTTTTCTATCAGGGAACGGCATCTATACCAGGCTAATCAGTGACCTTTATATTCATGAAAAATTAGCACTGCTCACTTGGCACGCGAAGAAAATTCAGCTTCGATAAGCACATGTGTGTCCTCTCTGAGATGTCCACGTTCCGGTTTGTTACGCAG
The DNA here is from genome assembly GCA_019055375.1 of Parelaphostrongylus tenuis. Taxonomy (NCBI): domain Eukaryota; kingdom Metazoa; phylum Nematoda; class Chromadorea; order Rhabditida; family Metastrongylidae; genus Parelaphostrongylus; species Parelaphostrongylus tenuis. Next base: position 275,697 of record JAHQIW010002481.1, read on the forward strand.
TTTACGGAGAAGCTTGCTGTCCTGAAATTGTAGTTCTTTTATATGCTATCTTATGTGACACATATCCTTCCAGATGAGTTGTTAGACTGACCCGTTATTTTACACCTTGAAGAAGAGGATTATATTCATTACTACGCTAAATATCACTAATCGCTATTCATTAAATTTTATACTTTGACACTATTGATGTTTATAATGAACTAGAAAACATTATTTGACCGCCTCTTGCGGTGGTTTGGTGTTGTAATATACTCAATGATGTGGTGGCAAGCAAGAGCATTTGCGTCAGCTGGGTTCGAACCCATAGTACACCTTATTAGAAGACATGTGCTGAACCATTTGCACTACCAACGCCCGTTTTGACATCACTCTTTCTACGCTACAACGCGTTATCTATCAACAGCTAACCGTCAACGGTCTGGCGTTGGTATTCTGACTGACTATCAATGCCCAGTGCCTGTCAGCATAAGTGGACTTAATTTCGATAACGACTACCCACGCTAGGCCGTTGACGGTCATCTGTTGACAGATAACGCGTAGTAGCGTAGAAAGAGCGAGTGATCTGCCACTTTCTCTTTAGTTGAATCTGCCTAGTAGTTACTTCATTCGGCCCGATAGTACGCCTCTTGTATGTACATTTCACCTCACTGAACAAATGTCATCATCTAATTGTATTTCGTAGATAGCAATGTCGAAAATTGGAAAAAAATTGTGAAGGCTAACCTGGGAGCTGAAGGAGTTAGGGACATGGTGACACCGACTTCAATCGCTTTTTCCTGAATACCGTCATGTGTACTGTTGATGCTTGAAAACAAACACTCAAATGCGCTCGATGATCACAGAACTTGTCAATTTCCACTTTTACTTTGCTTACAATCTGAACATCATACTTTAAAACTGGGATCGTCTTTCAAAGTATAAAGCCTTCTTTGCTGCAATATGGGCTTTATACTTTGAGAGTAATGCTGTTTTAGGCATTTAGATCGTCTATATATATAAAATCCATAAAGAGTGGACTTGGACGAAAAACAGCTGAAACAGGTGGGAGCGTAACGGTTGAAACTGATTAAAATATTAAACTCTTCATCAATGACATAAGCATAATTTGTTTAGAATCATTTCACTGTTGGAAACATTGAACATGGGGAAAGTCGAGTCGGAAAACTGATAATAATGATGATCATTCATTAGTGGGAACAATAGTCCATGCACAACTGCATGAAAGCGTGTGCGGAATTTAGGTGATAGTGAAGCATGTCATCATGTTATAAAATTATTAGATGGTAAGGATGCAATATGTTATAAGCCATTAGGTCTAAGTGCTATACAGGCACCTGTTTCGTTGTAGCGGGACTCACCAGTAGCACCGTCTCTCGGTTCAGCCAATCCATTGCGGTTGCACTCCTTTTAGAAGGGTTCGAAGCGGAGTAATAAATTACCGCAAGCCCGATGGTGGAATTACCTGACATTGTAGTGACCGGTAGTTGAGCTTGTGGCTTTCAAAGTGAATCATACCTCTTCATAATACCGCTCTCCTATAGCCTAGTCTGAACAATAATAACATGATGATTTAACATGTTCTAAGTCATGTGAAAAGCAAGTGAAACGGGAGCCTGTATAGTAGCACTCAGACAGGACTCAGAACATGTTATGTTCTTATTAGATTATTATTGTTCGAGTTAGTTCCAAAATAGAGCGGTCGAATGAAGAGGTATGAGGTGACAGTAACGCATTAGGCTCGTAATACCTTAAGCAAAGCCGAAAGACGATGGATTTAGAAGTGAATTACACATTAACGATCAGCATAGCCGCGTATACTTGTGATATCAACGATTACAAAACATTCAATAGCAGTTGAATTTAAAGTTCTAGTTTATATTGGCATTTTAAACAACTGATTTTATTCTCATGAATCAGCTTCAGTGATATGGGTCATGCTGTAAGAACACCGTAAATTGATTTAACCTATAAGAAACATAAGCAATTAAAGAATGAGTTTGATGAAAATAGATTCTCGCAAATTGCTGAGTAGTGGAAATTGAATCGTGTTAGAAATATCAAATCTCGATGAGCAAAATGATTAGTATTCGCAAGATTCTTTTGGTGCAAAGAGCTTCCCTATTTTCATGTAAATGCTACTCCATACGCTAAGTTGGTTTGCTCGGCTGTTAATCAGTTGCACCTCTTCAGAAATTGTTATAGTCCTGTAGTGTAGAACGATGAGATTATTTTATTGCTTAAACCCGTTTTGATTTAGCAGAGATCAATTTTATAATAATCACAAAACACACACGATGATTTTCGATGTGCGAACAGCCTGCGATTCCTGTCGAACGGTAGGTGCGGTGTCGCGCTGGACTGCGCTTTGAAATTTTTCCTCTCGCGCTGATAGGTCAGAGTTCTTGGATTCTCTTTGATTGACATATTTTGCATCAAACTTCTGTTACATGCAAACTGTGTGTTGTCTGCAGTATTTTCACAGCGTTTGGATATGCTGGTTGTTTCCAGCTTTTCCTGAACCACATTGTGAGCGAAAGTTGCCCGAGTTTTCCGTTGCTGCTTAGTTTGTGTAAAGACGTTTTGACACAAAATGTTACTCCTGGCAGTTAGACTTAGCAAATGGTTTTCGCTGAGTTTCTTCCACGTAAATGTATCGCAAGTTTCGCGTTGATGAGACGAATTTCACTGGAGGGTGGCATCATATCGTTTCGGTACAACATATTGAAATGCTTCAATCCAAGGCCGAATAAAGATCTCAAAACGTGTAATTTGCCGCTGCAAGGCCCTCCAAGATAGGACTGTCATCAAACGTTTCTCCAACAAATTGAAGCCAAAATCGGAAATAAACTTTATCTTAGCACTCACGGTAATTTAACAATTACGGCGGATAACGTACCGTTTGCCAACAATTTTCGCTAGTCGTGCGGCTCTTGGCTTATTGAGCTCCGCTACCACAAAATCTTGAACTAGCCGGTCTGCTTGTGCGGCATTGGAGTCACCTGTACAGACATCCCGGAACAGTTCCCTGTACTCCGTCTTCTGTGTACCAATTTCTAAACGTTGCTTCATCTTGACGATGAATATGATGTTAATAATGCATGAACGACCTAGCTCCAGAGTTGAGCAGGAGGAAACGAGCGGTTTGGGGAACGTTTAAGAGCATCGAAGATATAGTGAAGAGGACAAGGAACATCCGACTCCGTGCCTACCTTTTCGACTCGATAATTATCTCTTCTCTAACGTATGCAGCAAAAACCTTGTCGCTACGTAAGCAGGATGCAAGATCACTTGGAGTTATCGAACGCGCGGTCGATAGGTCGATGCTAGGAGTATCCCGTATTTAGCAAATGAGAGAAAGGATCCAAAGTTCTGACCTACGTCAACTATCGAAAATTAGAGAAGCCGTTCTGCACGCCAGGATATCGAAAATAAGGTGGGCCGCACACGTGATGCACTTCAACGACAACCGATGGACGAGAGCCGTTACCGACTGGACTCCTCGGGACGTCAAGCGCTCTGAAGGAAGACCACCGGACCGTTGGTCCGATTTCTTCACGAAAGCGATAGAAGAAAGATATGATGCTTAGCGAATCCCTAGAGCAGGGAGGACCCACTAGGCTACTCTTGCACGCGATAGGGAAAAATGGAAGAATTGCTGGTTACCGCTCGAGTCACTCTACGATCAACGGGGCGACAAGTGATACAGGTAAATGCAAGTATGCAATTTCTACTCCTTGTACAGAACTCTCTATCAGATCGCTGTGTTTACTTGTCTGATCGCTGCGTTGTTCTTCTTGTCGCTGTAAAAAAAATGACTACTTTAGGCCGCAAATCATAATAATCCAGAGAATTTCATTAAAATTGAGTGACATAAGTGATCATGTCGGTACTTACAGAGTCAAAAAACCCTAGCAGACGATTTAGGCCGCAGTCGAAATGCGTCGTACAGGAGAGTAGATATCTTAAAGCATTTGTGCCATTCATACATATCTAATACTATCAGTACTACCAATAGGTTCGTAATCTAATACTATCAATACTACCAGCAGGTTTGTGTGTTTAGTAAAAAAGAGAATCGTTTAGGACTTCTTTCCGGAAAACTTTTTTTTTGAAAGCTTAATAACCATTGCAAATCACAGCGAATTCAAAAAAGTAGTTAATTTTTGGAAAGGGCCCTTTGAACGCTGTAGCAGTCAAAGGAATGTTGGGCTCCGTATTCCAGAGGGTGCCGATTTCGCAGCATCGGTTCCAAGTCACCTCGTTTTTTGAACACATCGGTTGTCTATGTAATCTCCGTTTGGCCTCTAGAGTGCAACAAGAACTTCCTTCCGAAAACAAAGTTATTGTGGAAATTGTCGAGAATCCAGCTAACGAAAGATTGTCAGAAGTATGCAGAAAAGCTTTAGTCAGAGAGAAATGCTTGAGTGTGGAAGAGATTTTTATTTTTACTGTTAAAGCGCATTAGGACACCATTCTCCTCAAAAATCATCGAGATTTCAGCCATCGAAAGGTCATTGAAATTTAAATGAATTAGAATACGCGTTTTTCTCAAGATGAAACAGGATATGGGCATTGAAGTGATCCATAATTGCAAAATATGGATTCTTTTGGCTGTCACAGCGCCCCAAGGAGACGTATCCAGAAGACAAGTATATCAAAAAGATTGTTGAGATTTGTCTTATCAGGTGGTCACAAATTGCTTATGATAAATATTTTAACCGGCCAAAAATACTGAATATGAAACAAAATCATACTTTGACTGCTACAGCGCAGGAAGCAGGCCACTCACAGAACAAAATACGAATTCCAAAATCTCTGATTTTAACTATCGACTGATTGGAAAAAATGTTTACAAAGTAAGGTAGTTTAGACTGAAGAAATAAAATAAGAGCGGATGACGAAAATCTAAGCACCATGGAGGATCGGTTTTCATAAACGGCGTTAGTAATAATTTTACGTAAATACGTGGATTTGAAAAGAAAGCTCTGGGGCACTCTGACAAACATGAGATATCTCCCACGCAGAACATGGGAATATTACAGTTTCTCATATAGGATTTTCCCACTGAGGCCTAGATATTATTCGTCACTTTGCTACAAGCCTCCACCATGTCCAGCTACACAATCGAAGTTTGTGTTTTATGCGTCGTTATTGGAGAAAGGGTCTTTCACAACAAGCTGAAGTCGATGAGATAAACGGGGATGAAAGGGAAGACACCAACAAACAAACGTGCTGCTGGACGCTGTTTTCAACGCGATAAAGCCGCAGGTGGAGTCTACGACAAGCTTAAAAAGTAACAGTAATTGGTGAGCAGAATGTGCGTCTTGATGCTGCAAGACAATGCTTGACCACATCCCAAAAACTTGAAAACAAGTTCGATGCAAATCGCACGAAGTCGAGGTAGGTACTGCCGCAAGCCACTTGCAGTCCACATTGTTCTCCATCCAATTTGACCTTTTCCCACCCAAATGCAGCACTGTGTGTTCGGTGATAATTTAACCAGATATGTAGTGTGAAATGTTCATCGACGCCTACTCTTAGTATAGAGGACTGGGCTCCCCGAGAAGATTGGCTAAAGTCGAAAAGGGTACCTCCTGACTGATGAGACCGTCAAGGTTGAGACACGTGTATCGGACTCTATAAGTCAGCTCAATCAAGAGACCACCTGACATGCGTGGCTCGAAAATGATTACCTGACTTTCTGAAGGGTTCGTAATTCAAGTCGCCCGATAAGGTTGGAAAGCATGTCAAGAGTTCTTTGATTTGAAGTCGAAGAAATGGTATTTTAACTGGATGCGAAACTTGGAAGACCGATGGCATAAAGTTGTTGAAAATGATGGCTTTTATTTTGAGGAATAATAAATTTGTCTTTGCTTGGAATTCATGCACAAATGCTCAATTTTTACGATTAACCCACAGCTTTCTTTCCAACTTGATATTAGGGTTGTTTAGCCAAGACCAAAAGTTTGGTCGAGATTTACGAAAATTTGGCGTTCTAGATATTGAGACACGTAACAATAAAATAGCAGAGAAACTAAAAAACCTTGAAGAACACAATCTAAATACACCTTGGTCGGGATAGCTATATGAAGGCCTCATATAGTAGCCCAGAACGAGCTAATTTTCAAAATGCACACCCTGGAAGGGTGTAATTTTTCAAAAGTTCTTCTTTTCCAATCTAATTCTAATTCTAATGAACCGATTAGCTTTTCCTTGTAAAAATTGCTGAGACTGCAAAGAATAGATTTGCCTTCCTTTCAATCAATATTAATTCGTTTTTTATTTAGTTAGCGTTACGATGATTTTAATTCGATCGCGGAGCAAGCTTTTCCATCACTGTTGGCAGCATGCCAAAGTGTTGTCGGATTAGAGCGCGCATTCAGCAGACTGAAGATTTTCTGATCAATGCTAGCATACATGAAGTGCGAAATTCATTTTACCCCTGTACTAGCAGGGTTATGATACTATTATTATATTGTTATTTGTCGTGGAGTATCGAGTAATATGCAAATCTTTGCATCTCGGACAGGAGTTGAGGTCAAGTCCCTTTCTTACTGAGAGCGAATGCTAAAATTCTTAATTGACCAACACTCTGCCATTAAATTCAGACCGGCTTTAACATGTTAAATTCGAAGTTTTTTTGGCCTGGAAATTCTGCAACGTAATTAGTTTTATTGTCTGGTGCCTCGAAAATGTTGTGCAAAATATCCGCCTCATCACCGCTTGGGTCACTCAGGATCTGAGTACTTAAAATGAGTTTGAGAAATAATTCCTTTTCGTTGCTATTCAGTTAACACGGCCACCCCCTTTATCTGTTTACGATGGGCAGATGGTTAGGTTTTAGATGAATCTTCAAAACATTGTCAAAGCAAATTCCTTCCAATTGTATAGATTTGATTGCTCTCATTCTTGTAATCCTTCTCAAACTAGTTTAGTAATGGCCAGTAATAAGGCAAGTTTTCTTGGATTGAATGCAGCAAGAAAGCCTTCTAGCATATTTCGTTTGAAGAATCTCTTATTAAATTTAGAAAACTTTTTGAAGTAAAATTCGTCCACTGCACATTTCAACTTAATTTATTGTGTAACTCTGACTAATCGACACTGGTGTGATTTACCATTTTATTGCTGCCATAATCCTCAATAAATGAACAGCACAGTTTCTTTTTAAAACACATCACCTGTTCAGTTTTGGTTTCCACCGACAGTGGCCTTAGCTGAGAAGAAGCGTGATCCAAGAGATCCCGATGCCAACATGCAAACCGCTCTGTCTATTACACCTTACCATATCGCTTTAGACCAGTTAGCCATGATAATATTTGAGGTCTATGCAGATATTTTTTTGTTGAAAAAAAAAGCCCAATTAAGAATGAACATCAAGCCATAAAGAGTTCCTGCAATTAAGCGTATGACTGGAGAGAGCTGACGTTATGTCCATCTCATCTTTTCTGGCATATATGACTTTTTTGCCCCACTTTCATCAATGAGTTGCAAATTCCTTCACCGTATTGCCGCCAATTGCACTTTCATTTATCCTTTATCACTGCAACAAACTAGAAATTGTAGAGAAATCGTAAACTGCAAATTCATTTATAACACTGAAAAACGAAAGACGCTAAAAAAATCTGAAAATTGATTTTCCTGAGTTGCAAAACCTTTTGAAACATCACCTGCTACGATAAATAGCATATCGTTTCCACAAGAGACATGAAAACACTCTTTTATTGATTCTAGAGATTTATTTTGCAGCGACCTTGGGAGTTTCCGTCTTTTTATGGGACATTTCTTGTCAACCTGCTAAAAAATGTCATGTTCTTGATCAATAACAGATACATTTCTCCATTTTCAATCCTTTCTACCTCTTCTGCAAGTATTACGGTTGAAAAGGACGTTCTGAGCACTTTGAAAAGCATGAGATGACTCCCATGCATGTCATAGGAATATTACAGTTTCTTATGTGGGATTTTTCCTCCAAAGTCCTAGATATTATTCTTCTTCATTTCCACTTTTTACAAACCTCCGTTATGTCCAACGGTACAATCGAAGTTTATGTTTTATTTTGTCATTTTTGGAGAAAGGATCTCCTACAGCGAGGTGCAGTCGACGGAATTCCGAAACTTGGCGGACCAAAGACAGAAAGCTGCAGAAAACGATGGCTTTTATTTTTAAGAATAGTTAAGATTGCTTCTGTTTTAAACTCATGCAGAAGTTTTCAATTTATTACAGATGTCCCAGAACTTTCTTTCCAACCTAAGAATATTGTTCACAATTCAAGACTCACCCATTTCCAAATCATTGAGAATGACATAGTGGCATGGCAGGTCTAGTGGAAGAAGAGTTATATGAAGGTTTTTCAAAAATAGAAAACATCGTTCGATTTCTTGGAAAGTTTCGCTATTGAATGACTACAAAAATGTTAAGGAAGAGACAAACATATGTTTTTTCTAAAAGGGTGTGGAAAAGCAAAAGTACCGGCACCATGATAATGATGAGGCCGAAACACTTGTGTATCACTCCATAAGTGCCATAACAGACTTCACTAAAGGATGGAAATATGCTGTGAGGATGTTTTAGTTTTAAGCGAGGTTTCAGGATTTTTTATTGAAGGTGTTAATTCATTGAACTTTCTGACTTCAAGGTTCTGCTGATAGAAATGCAAGCTTTATAAGAGCTTCATAAGAGCTTATAAAGCTTCATGGTAAGTGGCATCACACTGCTGAAGAAAGGAAGACCGCACCTCAAAATCATTACGTTGTGGTGATTCAAGCAATTCGGAATGTGTCTTGCTAATTGTGTTTTGTTTGCTTTCGGAATAACGACCCTCAAGCATCGTCAGCGCTATAAAATTCATTCGAATTCAGATTGGGTCGTAAAGTAGCAGAGACAGTTGGCAAGATCAACATTGCATTTGACCCAGGAACCGCTGACGAAAGCGCAGTGCAGTGGTGGTTTGAGAAAGTTCGCAAAGGAGGCGAGGGCCTTGAAGACGAGGAACGTCGAAAAAAATGAACCACGAAGTTGGTGTGATTCTCAAAACGACCGACTGGATGCTATCCAACATTCCGTGCAGAACAATGTTGTGAGATACTTACAATAATAAAATCTCCGATGAAAGAGTCTGTTGAAGCTTTAATTGAAAAACGCTCAGTTAGTACAGCGCCGTATTGATATTTAGAGAGGATGCTAAAGCAAAACTGTCAGTTGTCCAACAAACCAATGAATAAGACATGGGCTACTACAACAGGGATCTGTCGCAAAGCGGAATTGCTCTAACACGGAAATGTTACAACACGAAACACTTGAAGCCGGAAGTGTTTCAAAGCGGAAGTGTTTTTTTCAGTTTACACCAACCTTCGTAAGAAGTCATAACAGATCCGATGACTCTACACGAGCGATAATACTTTCGTATTGTCAAATGAGAAACATTCAAAACAAAATTATAAGCTCTGACCGGAACATTTTATCATCAACTTATTCAAATAAGTCTAGAAGTCCAACTCCTCACATAATGTCGTCTGCTGCTAGGATGCAATCAAGAAGGTTTGCAGCTAACTTGTGACTTGCTGAAATGCTGTCGCTGATCACTTCTTTCGAAAATCTCCAGTTCATCTTATGCTGCAAAGCAGTCTTTAACATCATCCACTAGCGAAACTGCCAGAACCGCTCTAATGGAGTTTTATTCGATATGCTGATGTACTTTGAGCTCTTTTGGGGTCTGTTTTGAACACTTATATGGTGCAAGACACGTGTTTTAGCCTTACAGTCTCGTCAGTCGCACGGTGTCCTTTTCGTTTGGTCAGTTCCTCGGGGATAGTTTTGTTTAGTTCTTTCTAGATCCATGGAGGATGACGATTCGGTCAAATTCTTTTGTGAATTGTAAATGGAGACACTTCTTTTTTACACTCTAGGCACTTTATTGATTCGTTTCAGAATGCTTTTTTTTCTCACTGGGCGGATTCCAGTACTTTTAGCATTCATTTCGTTGTATCGTATTTTTCTTGAACTTCGTATAATACTGGTTGAGCGAATCTCCTAGCAATCTCGAGGACAGCCTGGCTGTGGAGTTTCGCAGGACGCTGTTGTTGGCGTCCGGAGCGAGTCGGGGTTAGAGCTTAGCTCCACTCGTAGCGTGACAAGCATCACAACAACTCGGCTACGCCCCTCCCCCTCAGTGCAGACGCTTCAGAGATTTAAAATGGTGGTTTTGAAACATTGCAAGAAGACAAACCACTGAAAAGTTCGCATCCGTTACATGAATAGAATGAATTCTTTACGAATTGTGCAGGAAGAAATTTTGTTTTGTCTGCGCACCATGAGAAGATTGCGAAATTTGACGGCGTTTATAAACATTTTCCTTAATAAAGAGCTTGTATGGTTTAGAGAGAAGATCAGTGAAGCCTTAACTTAGCGTCGCCTCACTCGCATTTTTGAGAAAGCCCACTTTGATATTCTCCGTGAAAATTAGGTGATCTAAGAGTAGGATTTATGTGGTTTGCGAGGGCGAATGTTGCACTACAGATTATATATCACGTCCAATTCTGAACGGTTTCGCTTTTCTTATATTGCTAAACTTCCAGATTCCACCATTCACTTTATAAGTCTAGATCTCTTCAAAGACTTTCGCATTTCCCGCTTGGCATTATTAAAATTTCGTCTAGCGAAGAGTTTTCATTCCGAATGGTTGACAAATGAGAGCGTTGAGATTCAATTAGCACAGTTAGACACTTCTTAAAAATTTGTTGCAAAGCGTTTCTCTCCGATTGCTGTGCTCCTCTTATACTAATCGGAATCTTTTCAGATTTTTTTAATGAATTGCACTTATAAAGTCGTGTTTTTTCGACTGCAAATTTATATTTCTGAGAATGTTAAGATTTGTGTCACGGAATCACAAATGAGATGTTAGGAATCAAATTTGAGCCGGGGCACTCACTTGAGAAAATAATGCGTGAAGTGAAATTTCCTTCAAGTCATCGCTCTTACATGTCTATCTTTTACCCATAATTTATAATAAGCATTCACTGGGCTAATTTATCAAATTTCGTGTATTTCGGAATGGCATATTGCCACAGCGGCTTAAGGATTTCGCTGTTAACCAATCAAATCGAAAACCCTTTAAAGTTCTTCGAAGGTCAAAGAGCTTACAGTGACAATGTGGTAGTTTGCCAACAGAATTTTAGTTTCTATCGTCTCTAGAAAAAGTCGTTAATTAGTTGTCAATCAAAAATATGATAAAAGAGACTTTACCAAGGTTATATTCGGTCAAAGCATATTCGAACAATCATTAGACAACAAACCTTTCGTCAAAAATGCTACTGCATATTGCGCTTCAGCGACGACTCAACGAAATTTTTCAATATTAGTAAACTTTGAAAGTTAGGACTTCTATAGAATGATACTTTGTTCTAATGTATTACTAAGTGAAAACTCTAGATCCTTTTATACTCCATGTAGATATCATTTCATCGATGGGGCTTGGAAATAATGCCGATGCTTTTTTTAAAACGCCATATTCTTATATTCTTGAAAGGAGATCAAATGCTTACAAAAGGGTCATATTCACACTCTTATTGAACAATTTTATGCCTTCGCACTTATATTTACTCATATTTCACTCGCGTTTATGCTATTTCGCTACTCTTACGTTAAACTCATCTTGTTTTAACCAATTTAGGAAAACGAACTTCTCCTGTTCTAGAGCTTTGGTAGTTTTTCGATAACCTAAACCCTAAGGGACGACCAGAAATGGAAGCGCGCAGCTCGAATTGAGAGGCAGTGCGCGATTTTCGTTGTTTGATTATATTTTTTTTCTATTTCGTCGAACTTTATGGCCTTCTTGTAGTACTTGGATAGATGACGATTTTCCCTACTCGTTCACATGCCTTTTTAGCACATGTATAACTCTTATATATGAAACAAAGCCCTAGTTTACCACACCATTGCACTGTTTTTGGCATTCGATCTAAGTCTAATATGTTATACAAAAAGATTCGATATACATTTTTTGAGTCTTGAAAAATTTTCCTACTACACAGTGCCCAAAAGTCATCACATTTATTAAGAATAAAAATTAACGATTGTAGCCAATAACGATTATGCATACTGATTGCGAAACTACTTCATCAAAAACAAACATTAGTTCGGTTTATTAGCAGACTTCGAGGGTTGGAATCTATGAAGAATTTTAGAAGTGCACTTCATCCGTAAATTTTTGCTTATATTTCCATTTATCCTAGCTATGAGCATTATCCGTTGTTGCAGTCTTGGCCACTGTACATGCGATTTATTTTGTGTATTCTATGTAATTTGACAGTAAGCTGCCCTCAAGGCGACTTCATTGATCTTTTTCAAGCTCTAAGAACTCAAATAGATCGAGTATGATTGCGTGCAAGTTGTAGCCGTCCATCAGTAAACCACGGAGTTAATTGTCCCTTACTACTCATGGGTATCTTCCTCCTCGTTTACCGCTTGCATGCATACACTATGCTGACTTTTACGAACCATTTATTGTTCGTATATACGAAGAGTGTCGAATACTTTGCATTACGAAAGAACTCTGTGCATCAAGCTACGCATGTATTTTGAAAAAAATAACTAGTCAGTCAGCAAATCTCTTGTTTGTTCGTCACTCTACAATCACTTTTTGCGAAGTGTGCCTTTGGATTGTCGACTGAGGAAATTCGAGTCAATTTGATATTTCTGAGCTTGATGGAAAGAAGACCTTGGAACTCTCAACCAATACTGCATATTGTTGTTACAGAATACATCAAGAAACAATGATGAGAAGGTAGTTGGTGAAAGATCGTAAAAAGTGTAATAACCCAGAATTTTACCCTACTCTTTGGTAATGATAAAAGGTGTACAAGAAATTGTGAGGCTTGGATGAAAGAAACTAGTCGAATCCCACATACTTGTGCCCGATTTCTGACACCGTTGTAGCCCAACATATCTATGACGATTAGAGGAATGATGTCCAAAAAGACGCTTTATTTTCACAAGACAGGCGACATGGTTATGCATCAATAGCACGAAACATAATCACTTTCCAAAAATGCTATTTTCATGTTGGAAATTAGGGATTCTTTGGATGCGTATAAGTTCTTTGCTAAAGACAACTATAGAAATGTCGATTTAGTTACATTCTATGTTTTATGACCCGAAAAAGCCTCTAACATACAACACTGCTGTATAACTATCAACAAAACCCGTTCACCCAATGAACTTGACAACTCCAAAATGAGGCTCACATTTCCTTTCCCTGGTTTATCCTACTAAGAAGGTTTTTTGGAAAATCAAGCTCAGTACTCATTCTACATTTGTCCGGAAGTTTTGGAAAAGATACTGGAAACATGCTGTTATCTTATGGGCACAAGCATGTATCGGTAATCTAAAATTTCAGAACACTGGTCCTTCTTTCTAATGAAAACACACTTGTAGAAATCCTTTTGAGACTAACCTATTTTTCCATTACAAGAATGCTTTCTTAGAAGCAAAACTTCACTATATAACTTTCAGTAGAAGCCGCTGTACAGTTCTAACATCGCGCTGATTACACCGAAAGTAATACGTTATCTCCTTTCGCTTAGTAGAACACATTATAAAAGATTTTTTCTGTGAAACAAGCTCAGTATAAACATCAGTACTTTTCAGGCTATCGAATGACATCAAAAACAAAGGTAAAATACGAAAAAATTGTTTAACAACAGTTAGAAATGAATTCCTTTATGCAAATATGTGTCTCTTCCACGGATGCGTACTTTTTTTTGACACGTGGTTGTCCGTTCTACCAAGATTATCTTTGCAAATTTTTCCTCCGTGGCATTTCTGTATCGATTAACCAGCTATGACGTCGAAGCGGCGGACTAATGTTTTAGGCGGAAATGCGATTTTCTTTCCGCTCCTGCAGCGAACTGATAACCTTTCGAAAAAAGAACAATCAAAGCATCGAAATTGTCGAATTTTGAGCTATTAAATGATTACTAAGACTTTGGCGAAAAACCATACCGAAGCTACAGACGGGCAAATAAAGTAAATTGGGAGTGAAGCATAATTTATTTTTCATTGCTCTAACGTAATTTAAAAGGTTTTTAAAAAATCAAACATATTGTTAAGCTTTCTGATGGTCAAGTGTCTAATAGAAAAGTTTTGTCCAGCAAGAAAGGGTTTGGAAAATCGTGTGCCCCAGCTGCTACACGTCGTCCCTTAGGGGTTAAATCACGAGAATTTTGATGTGATATATTTTGAAATCCTTCTTCAACTCGCGCTGTCCAATCGATCACATTTGCATTCCGAAGCAAAGAATACGCGGCGAGTGCTAAACTTGATAATTTTTCGCCTACTGCAACGCAATGCAGCCTTATCAAAAAAAAAAAGAAGTCTTTGTTGCAATTGTAAAGAATCAAAATATCGAATAATATTTAGAAGTCTGATGGAACTTTGACTAGCGAGAAATGTTTAGATGAGTTACATAATTTTATTTTGGCTGTTGCAGCGCAGATGAGGTCACTTCAAAAATTATGTGGATTTCCAAAAATTTCGAGACTTTGTATCAAAAATTGCTAAGATTCTAGAAAGAAAAAAACGCGTTCTTCTTATGAGCTTGAATCGGAGTGCACAAAAAAAATCATCCAAATTCACGAAACACAGTCATTTCTTGTAGCCATAATGCAATGAGAAGTCCTTATAAAAAACCAATTACATCATTGAAAATGCAGAGACTTCAGCTATTGATTATACATTGAAATTCTCAGAGATAACCTCTGTCCAGTGAATAGTGACCGAGTGTGGAACATAATTTTGCTTTTACCATAACAGCGCAGTATAGTCGGCTGTTGTGGAATTAAGCTTACATTATTGAAGTTTCCGTAATTTAATATATCGAAAGAGTACTAAAACTCTGAGGCTGATTAGGAAACGTATTTTTCCCAAGGGGTCGAAGCACATTGTGGAGTACGGAACTGATCCTTTATTTCCTATGTCAAGAGCAAATAACGCAGATGATCAAACGACATTATTCTCAAATGCAAGATGACAGGCAACTTATATTCGCAACTTTCCAAATATGTAGCTTTTTGAAAAGTAAAAGTACCGGGACACACGCATTACTTGGATGAGAATCTGCTTGTATAACCCTTTCCAATGATATCCAACCTTCTCTTATCTCCAATGTAAGCTTAGAATCCAAAATTTATTTATATAATCGAAAAACCTCCCCAATGGAGTTGAGACAAACGAGCTTCTCAAGCAAGAAGTTGAAAGGTCAAAGCTCTCGGGGTTGTTAAATCTTTGAGCGGTGCGCCACGCAATCGTTTTCAAATTGTAGCTTCGTTCGACGTGATTGAATGCATATTAGGCCTGATGGCTTTCGGTAGCCTACCGCAAAATGGGTTCAGTAGTGCTTATACTCCCAGACAAGTTTGACACAAATTTGTCGACACCGGAGGGGTCGAAGGCTTGGTGAGCTATGATTCGCGATCGAACCAATAAATTTGTGGGTGGTGGAGAACACCTCTAACCACAGGGCCACACACACCTTCAAACAGAAGTCGTCTTTTTTTCTCTTGGCAAAACTTAGTGTGAAGGCCTTCTCATTAAGTAGTTTCTGTGCTAAATTTGCAGCTCTCGGACTGATGAATGATTAAGAATAGTCTAATTAAAAGGTCTGATGAGTGAAAAAGGAAATTTAATACGAACACACTTCACACGATCCCATGAATTCCATTCAGTTCGTGAGAGATAGTGAGCTTTTTCAAAAAGCTGGAATGTTGCCACTAAAACGTCTTCATGTGGCCTTTCAGTATTGTTCTATCTAATCTATTCTAGAATTCCACTACATAATTCCAAAAATTCCGCTGTGAAGTCCAAAAATTGGACTGCGATTGCAAAACGCTACACTTTACTGGTTAGTGAAACGTAAAATGGAAATCGAACCTCAAACCAAGCATGCTATCTGAATCGGCATTTCTCAAGCTATCAAACAACTACAAAAACTTATACTAAATAAAGAAACAAGTGTTAACTAACACTTGAAAATGTGTGCATTTCTTGGATGATGTGGTTTTCCTGTTGAAAAATGGTAAATCTTTTGACACATGAGTGTTCCTTTTTGCTCAAAAAAAAGGCTATTAAAGCCTTCACAAGAATCTTTCTCGTGATAATTCATCACTGTATAGTAATAATTTTCTCTCAAAACCCAAATTTATCGATTAGAATCCCAAATTTCCATTCCTTGTCAATGCGCCGTAGAAATTCCTGACGCGCGAAGTGACCTCTGAATTTATGTGACTCAAACGGTTCCTAAGCTGATAAGTGTTGAGCGTCACATCCAAAAATAATATTTATCATTGATATTCCCCTAAGTTAAGCTATCGAAGGACTACTTTCCCTAAAGAGAATCTGACGCAGAAGTTTGAAAGGCGGTCTTTTGATTCTACAATATTAGCTTAGATTTCAGGGTCAAAAACAAGTTTTCACTAAACATGTCTAAAGTTCCAGCTCCTTTCCTTGTGCTTTCGCTGCTAATCACAACGTTGACAGTGTTGGGGTGTGGAGTGATCCCTGCAGGTCGAGGTAATGAACATAAGAATGTTTCTGCATATATATAATATATATATATATACTATACATATTATATATATATATATATATAATATATATTCCTGATTCTCTGTTAGACGTCATGGGCTGAAGAAACATCCCTTTGCGCTAGACAAAGACCTACCGTTACACTTTTCGTAATGATTTGGAATTCTAAATCTTTGGTCACTGCGCTACTCAGTCGCTTTTTGAAAAAGGTTTTTTTATAGTGTTGTTATAATAGAAAATATGCGCCTGTTACACACACGTATTTCTAGCAGGACAAAACTCATTCCTCAGATTATTTGTAACTGTTTGATAGCGTAACTCTGAGCTATTCCAAAACTGCGCTTATTTTCTGAACACATCGTTCCATCGCAGTGCAGGAGAGAAAATAAAACCAAATTTCACATACGCGGTGCACATGTTTGATGGATGAAACGTATATCTCTGACACAACAAAATTCCTCTACACGTACATATGATTTTCTTGCTTCCAGAAAAGTAGCAGTCGATTTGCGCTTCCGATGTAAACATGCTTTTTTTATGAATTTTACAACGTTCAAAAGACCTTTCGATAAAAGAACACGTAGCACAGTAGCAAAAATTTAAACTTTTGATTGATTACCCACACCTTGTGGAAAAGTCTTGCCCAGCGAGAGTGGTAGACCAGGCCGTTTGACAAAGTTGAAGGAAGAAGTTTGTGAACATCAATCAGAATGAGATATATCTGAAACATAATCAGTAACCAGAGCTATCACAGTTCGTGCCTTTTGATGAAGGAATTCGACATTTAGATGAGAAAATGATGAACTCAAGATCAGTCGAGAACAGTCTTTCAATTTTAAAGTTCGCGCTAAAAGATTACGAAGTTCCGTTGCAGCTAGCACCAAAGATTTACCGTCACCGGCTTCACTTTGCCTGTTGCCATGGCTTACACTAACTCAATCATGGTTTTCTGCTCGAGTTGGCGGTATTGCGATTGAAAAGGGAAGAGCTCAGGCACTTGTGGAGGGCCTTGTGATGCAAATAGTAAAATTGCATCTCTCAAATTTCATTTGAGAAGACTGAGTGACACGCAAAAATCCGTACTCAGGTGGGAATTGGTTCCACGTTTTAGTCCTATCGGACCGCACGTTATTACTGCACCTTGAAAGTCACCGCTTCAGAATCATCCCTTTCCAGAACTATCAGATTTTCAGCGTTCTTCCATTTGCACGAGTTTTGAAAGACATAAGAAGTGAGCTTCATTTCTGGCAATTCGTCTGCCTAACAGTTCAATTGCAGACTACAAAGCTCGGAACACGTTAATGAGTAAAACTTCCAGAAGCTCGACAATAGAGTGTAAATATATGTTCTTCAGGTATTTGATGTCCTCGAATGCCAAGCTCGTATCGCACTACTGCCTGATGCTGTAATCTCGAGCATTTTGAGTCAACTCACTGTCAAGATCAATTATGAACCACTGCTATGTCAGGCAGTAGATCTCGGTCTAGCGAATGATGCTCCACGAGGGTCTTCGATGTTTATGTCCAGTTTGAAAGAATGAATCAAAATAAAGCAGGGAATGCGAAATCAAACCTGTACTCACTGTTCCACAGCAGATAACACTAAAAAAATGGTCAGAGATTGTAAAATAAAAGAGAAACTACTCCACTAATGCTAAGATTTAAGACTAAAAAGTCAATAGAACTTAAGGCCGAGTTTTATCATGCCTCCGTTAAAGGATTATATAGTATTCAATGTGCCAGGTAATATGATAGGCTGTGTGATATGTCCTCGTTATGATGTTTCATATATACTTAAGAGAACTGAGTGATAAGCAAAAGTGCGGCCTCAGAAGGTAGTCGAACTCGCGTTTTATCCATACCTGAAACACGTGGTGCCACTACACCACCGCGGTACATTCGCGCTACCACTCATTCTTTAACATCTCCATGTTGCCTGTCTTTGCCCTTCACTTTCTTATAAAAGAACACACCTAAATGGAGAGTCGAAAAATCATAAGTGTTTTCATATTGGTGCACATAGGCTGAAAAGACATGTCAGCAATACTTCGAATTAGTTGTGAGAATCTTAATACACTATACAGCTTACTGTCAAATTACATAGAGTACACAAAATAAATCGCATGTACAGTGGCCAAGACTGCAAACAACGGATAATGCTCATAGCTAGGATAAATGGAAATATAACCAAAAATTTACGGATGAAGTGCTCTTCTAAAATTCTTCATAGATTCCAACCCTCGAAGTCTGCTAATAAACAGAACTATTGTTTGTTTTTGATGAAATAGTTTCGCAATCAGTATGCATAATTGTTATTGGCTACAATCGTTAATTGTTATTCTCAATAAATGTGATGACTTTTGGGCACTGTGTAGTAGGAAATTTTTCAAGACTCAAAAAATGTATATCGAATCTTTTTGTATAACATATTAAACTTAGATCGAATGCCAAAAACAGTGCAATTGTGTGGTAAACTAGGGCTTTGTTTCATATATAAGAGTGTTACATGCTAAAAAGGCATGTGAACGAGTAGAAAAAATCGTCATCTATCCAAGTACTACAAGAAGGCCATAAATTTGACGAAATAGAAAAAAATATAACCAAACAACGAAAATCGCGCACTGCCTCTCAATTCGAGCTGCGCGCTTCCATTTCTGGTCGTCCCTTAGGGGTTTAGGTTATCGAAAAACTACCAAAGCTCTAGAACAGGAGAAGTTCGTTTTCCTCAATTGGTTAAAACAAGATGCGTTTAACGTAAGAGTAGCGAAATAGCATAAACGCGAGTGAAATATGAGTAAATATAAGTACGAAGGCATAAAATTGTTCAATAAGAGTGTGAATATGACCCTTTTGTAAGCATTTGGTCTCCTTTCAAGAATATAAGAATATGGCGTTTTAAAAAAAGCATCGGCATCATTTCCAAGCCCCATCGATGAAATGATATCTACATGGAGTATAAAAGGATCTAGAGTTTTCACTTAGTAATACATTAGAACAAAGTATCATTCTATAGGAGTCCTAACTTTCAAAGTTTACTAATATTGAAAAATTTCGTTGAGTCGTCGCTGAAGCGCAATATGCAGTAGCATTTTTGACGAAAGGTTTGTTGTCTAATGATTGTTCGAATATGCTTTGACCGAATATAACCTTGGTAAAGTCTTTTTTATCATATTTTTAATTGACAACTAATTAGCGACTTTTTCTAGAGACGATAGAAACTAAAATTCTGTTGGCAAACTACCACATTGTCAGTGTAAGCTCTTTGACCTTCGAAGAACTTTAAAGGGTTTTCGATTTGATTGGTTAACAGCGAAATCCTTAAGCCGCTGTGGCAATATGCCATTCCGAAATACACGAAATTTGATAAATTAGCCCAGTGAATGCTTATTATAAATTATGGGTAAAAGATAGACATGTAAGAGCGATGACTTGAAGGAAATTTCAGTTCACGCATTATTTTCTCAAGTGAGTGCCCCGGCTCAAATTTGATTCCTAACATCTCATCTGTGATTCTGTGACACAAATCTTAACATTCTCAGAAATATAAATTTGCAGTCGAAAAAACACGACTTTATAAGTGCAATTCATCAAAAAAATCTGGAAAGATTCCGATTAGTATAAGAGGAGCACAGCAATCGGAGAGAAACGCTTTGCAACAAATTTTTAAGAAGTGTCTAATTGTGCTAATTGAATCTCAACGCTCTCATTTGTCAACCATTCGGAATGAAAACTCTTTGCTAGACGAAATTTTAATAATGCCAAGCGGGAAATGCGAAAGTCTTTGAAGAGATCTAGAATTATAAAGTGAATGGTGGAATCTGGAAGTTTAGCAATATAAGAAAAGCGAAACCGTTCAGAATTGGACGTGATATATAATCTGTAGTGCAACATTCGCTCTCGCAAACCACATAAATCCTACTCTTAGATCACCTAATTTTCACGGAGAAGCTCTTTATTAAGGAAAATGTTTATAAACGCCGTCAAATTTCGCAATCTTCTCATGGTGCGCAGACAAAACAAAATTTCTTCCTGCACAATTCGTAAAGAATTCATTCTATTCATGTAACGGATGCGAACTTTTCAGTGGTTTGTCTTCTTGCAATGTTTCAAAACCACCATTTTGAATCTCTGAAGCGTCTGCACTGAGGGGGAGGGGCGTAGCCGAGTTGTTGTGATGCTTGTCACGCTACGAGTGGAGCTAAGCTCTAACCCCGACTCGCTCCTGACGCCAACAACAGCGTCCTGCGAAACTCCACAGCCAGGCTGTCCTCGAGATTGCTAGGAGATTCGCTCAACCAGTATTATACGAACTTCAAGAAAAATACGATACAACGAAATGAATGCTAAAAGTACTGGAATCCGCCCAGTGAGAAAAAAAAAGCATTCTGAAACAAATCAATAAAGTGCCTAGAGTGTAAAAAAGAAGTGTCCCCATTTACAATTCACAAAAGAAATTGACCGAGTCGTCATCCTCCATGGATCTAGAAAGAACTAAACAAACTATCCCCGAGGAACTGACCAAACGAAAAGGACACCGTGCGACTGACGAGACTGTAAGGCTAAAACACGTGTCTTGCACCATATAATGTTCAAAACAGACCCCAAAAGAGCTCAAAGTACATCAGCATATCGAATAAAACTCCATTAGAGCGGTTCTGGCAGTTTCGCTAGTGGATGATGTTAAATACTGCTTTGCAGCATAAGATGAACCGGAGATTTTCGAAAGAAGTGATCAGCGACAGCATTTCAGCAAGTCACAAGTTAGCTGCAAACCTTCTTGATTGCATCCTAGCAGCAGACGACATTATGTGAGGAGTTGGACTTCTAGACTTATTTGAATAAGTTGATGATAAAATGTTCCGGTCAGAGCTTATAATTTTGTTTTGAATGTTTCTCATTTGACAATACGAAAGTATTATCGCTCGTGTAGAGTCATCGGATCTGTTATGACTTCTTACGAGGGTTGGTGTAAACTGAAAAAACCTTCCGCTTTGAAACACTTCCGGCTTCAAGTGTTTCGTGTTGTAACATTTCCGTGTTAGAGCAGTTCCGCTTTGCGACAGATCCCTGTTGTAGTAGCCCGTGTCTTATTCATTGGTTTGTTGGACAACTGACAGTTTTGCTTCAGCATCCTCTCTAGATATCAATACGACGCTGTACTAACTGAGCGTTTTTCAATTAATGCTTCAACAGGCTCTTTCATCGGAGATTTTATTATTGTAAGTATCTCACAACATTGTTCTGCACGGAATGTTGGATAGCATCCAGTCGGTCGTTTTGAGAATCACACCAACTTCGTGGTTCATTTTTTTTCGACGTTCCTCGTCTTCAAGGCCCTCGCCTCCTTTGCGAACTTTCTCAAACCACCACTGCACTGCGCTTTCGTTAGCGGTTCCTGGGTCAAATGCAATGTTGATCTTGCCAACTGTCTCTGCTACTTTACGACCCATTCTGAATTCGAATGAATTTTATAGCGCTGACGATGCTTGAGGGTCGTTATTCCGAAAGCAAACAAAACACAATTAGCAAGACACATTCCGAATTGCTTGAATCACCACAACGTAATGATTTTGAGGTGCGGTCTTCCTTTCTTCAGCAGTGTGATGCCACTTACCATGAAGATTTATAAGCTCTTTAACTGCATTTCTATCAGCAGAACCTTGAAGTCAGAAAGTTCAATGAATTAACACCTTCAATAAAAAATCCTGAAACCTCGCTTAAAACTAAAACATCCTTACAGCATATTTCCATCCTTTAGTGAAGTCTGTTATGGCACTTATGGAGTGATACACAAGTGTTTCGGCCTCATCATTATCATGGTGCCGGTACTTTTGCTTTTCCACACCCTTTTGGAAAAAACATATGTTTGTCTCTTCCTTAACATTTTTGTAGTCATTCAATAGCGAAACCTCCAAGAAATCGAACGATGTTTTCTATTTTTGAAAAACCTTCATATAACTCTTCTTCCACTAGACCTGCCATGCCACTATGTCATTCTCAATGATTTGGAAATGGGTGAGTCTTGAATTGTGAACAATATTCTTAGGTTGGAAAGAAAGTTCTGGTACATCTGTAAAAAATTGAAAACTTCTGCATGAGTTTAAAACAGAAGCAATCTTAACTATTCTTAAAAATAAAAGCCATGGTTTTCTGCAGCTTTCTGCCTTTGGTCCGCCAAGTTTCGGAATTCCGTCGACTGCACCTCGCTGTAGGAGATGCTTTCTCCAAAAATTACAAAATAAAACATAAACTTCGATTGTACCGTTGGACATAACGGAGGTTTGTAAAAAGTGGAAATGAAGAAGAATGATATCTAGGACTTTGGAGGAAAAATCCCACATAAGAAACTGTAATATTCCTATGACATGCATGGGAGTCATCTCATGCTTTTCAAAGTGCTCAGAACGTCCTTTCAACCGTAATACTTGCAGAAGAGGTAGAAAGGATTGAAAATGGAGAAATGTATCTGTTATTGATCAAGAACATGACATTTTTTAGCAGGTTGACAAGAAATGTCGCATAACAAGACGGAAACTCCCAAGGTCGCTGCAAAATAAATCTCTAGAATCAATAAAAGAGTGTTTTCATGTCTCTTGTGGAAACAGTATGCTATTTATCGTAGCAGGTGATGTTTCAAAAGGTTTTGCAACTCAGGAAAATCAATTTTCAGATTTTTTTAGCGTCTTTCGTTTTTCAGTGTTATAAATGAATTTGCAGTTTACGATTTCTCTTCAATTTTAGTTTGTTGCAGTGATAGAGGGTAAATGAAAGTGCAATTGGCGGCAATACGGTGAGGGAATTTGCATCTCATTGATGAAAGTGGGACAAAAAAGTCATATATGCCAGAAAAGATGAGATGGACATAACGTCAGCTCTCTCCAGTCATACGCTTAATTGCAGGAACTCTTTATGGCTTGATGTTCATTCTTATTTGGGCTTTTTTTTCAACAAAAAAATATCTGCATAGACCTCAAATATTATCATGGCTAACTGGTCTAAAGCGATATGGTAAGGTGTAATAGACAGAGCGGTTTGCATGTTGGCATCGGGATCTCTTGGATCACGCTTCTTCTCAGCTAAGGCCACTGTCGGTGGAAACCAAAAGTGTACAGGTGATGTGTTTAAAAAGAAACTGTGCTGTCATTTATTGTGGATTATGGCAGCAATAAAATGGTAAATCACACCAGTGTCGATTAGTCAGAGTTACACAATAAATTAAGTTGAAATGTGCAGTGGACGAATTTTACTTCAAGAAGTTTTCTAAATTTGATAAGAGATTCTTCAAACGAAATATGCTAGAAGGCTTTCTTGCTGCATTCAATCCAAGAAAACTTGCCTTATTACTGGCCATTACTAGTTTGAGAAGGATTACAAGAATGAGAGCAATCAAATCTATACAATTGGAAGGAATTTGCTTTGACAATGTTTTGAAGATTCATCTAAAACCTAACCATCTGCCCATCGTAAACAGATAAACGGGGTGGCCGTGTTAACTGAATAGCAACGAGAAGGAATTATTTCTCAAACTCATTTTAAGTATTCAGATCCTGAGTGACCCAAGCGGTGATGAGGCGGATATTTTGCACAACATTTTCGAGGCACCAGACAATAAAACTAATTACGTTGCAGAATTTCCAGGCCAAAAAACTTCGAATTTAACATGTTAAAGCCGGTCTGAATTTAATGGCAGAGTGTTGGTCAATTAAGAATTTTAGCATTCGCTCTCAGTAAGAAAGGGACTTGACCTCAACTCCTGTCCGAGATGCAAAGATTTGCATATTACTCGATACTCCACGACAAATAACAATATAATAATAGTATCATAACCCTGCTAGTACAGGGGTAAAATGAATTTCGCACTTCATGTATGCTAGCATTGATCAGAAAATCTTCCGTCTGCTGAATGCGCGCTCTAATCCGACAACACTTTGGCATGCTGCCAACAGTGATGGAAAAGCTTGCTCCGCGATCGAATTAAAATCATCGTAACGCTAACTAAATAAAAAACGAATTAATATTGATTGAAAGGAAGGCAAATCTATTCTTTGCAGTCTCAGCAATTTTTACAAGGAAAAGCTAATCGGTTCATTAGAATTAGAATTAGATTGGAAAAGAAGAACTTTTGAAAAATTACACCCTTCCAGGGTGTGCATTTTGAAAATTAGCTCGTTCTGGCTACTATATGAGGCCTTCATATAGCTATCCCGACCAAGGTGTATTTAGATTGTGTTCTTCAAGGTTTTTTAGTTTCTCTGCTATTTTATTGTTACGTGTCTCAATATCTAGAACGCCAAATTTTCGTAAATCTCGACCAAACTTTTGGTCTTGGCTAAACAACCCTAATATCAAGTTGGAAAGAAAGCTGTGGGTTAATCGTAAAAATTGAGCATTTGTGCATGAATTCCAAACAAAGACAAACTTATTATTGCTCAAAATAAAAGCCATCATTTTCAACAACTTTATGCCATCGGTCTTCCAAGTTTCGCACCCAGTTAAAGTACCATTTCCTCGACTTCAAATCAAAGAACTCTTGACATGCTTTTCAACCTTATCGGGCGACTTAAATTACGAACCCTTCAAAAAGTCAGGTAATCATTTTCGAGCCACGCATGTCAGGTGGTCTCTTGATTGAGCTGACTTATAGAGCCCGATACACGTGTCTCAACCTTGACGGTCTCATCAGTCAGGAGGTACCCTTTTCGACTTTAGCCAATCTTCTCGGGGAAGCCCAGTCCTCTATACTAAGAGTAGGCGTCGATGAACATTTTACACTACATATCTGGTTAAATTATCACCGAACACACAGTGCTGCATTTGGGTGGGAAAAGGTCAAATTGGATGGAGAGCAATGTGGACTGCAAGTGGCTTGCGGCAGTACCTACCTCGACTTCGTGCGATTTGCATCGAACTTGTTTTCAATTTTTTGGGATGTGGTCAAGCATTGTCTTGCAGCATCAAGACGCACATTCTGCTCACCAATTACTGTTACTTTTAAGCTTGTCGTAGACTCCACCTGCGGCTTTATCGCATTGAGAACAGTGTCCAGCAGCACGTTTGTTTACTGATGTCTTCCCTTTCTTCCCCGTTTATCTCATCGACTGCAGCTTGTTGTGAAAGACCCTTTCTCCAGTAACGACGCATAAAACACAAACTTCGATTGCGTAGCTGGACATGGTGGAGGCTTGTAGCAAAGTGACGAATAATATCTGGGCCTCAGTGGGAAAATCCTATATGAGAAACTGTAATATTCCCATGTTCTGCGTGGGAGATATCTCATGTTTGTCAGAGTGCCCCAGAGATTTCTTTTCAAATCCACGTATTTACGTAAAATTATTACTAACGCCGTTTATGAAAATCGATCCTCCATGGTGCTTAGATTTTCGTCATCCGCTCTTATTTTATTTCTTCAGTCTAAACTACCTTACTTTGTAAACATTTTTTCCAATCAGTCGATAGTTAAAATCAGAGATTTTGGAATTCGTATTTTGTTCTGTGAGTGGCCTGCTTCCTGCGCTGTAGCAGTCAAAGTATGATTTTGTTTCATATTCAGCATTTTTGGCCGGATAAAATATTTATCATAAGCAATTTGTGACCTCCTGATAGGACAAATCTCAACAATCTCAATGATATACTTGTCTTCTGGATACGTCTCCTTAGGGCGCTGTGGCAGCCAAAAGAATCCATATTTTGCAATTATGGATCACTTCAATGCCTATATCCTGTTTCATCTTGAGGAAAACGCGTATTCTGATTCATTTAAATTCCAATGACCTTTCGATGGCTGAAATCTCGATGATTTTTGAGGAGAATGGTGTCCTAATGCGCTTTAACAGTAAAAATAAAAATCTCTTCCACACTCAAGCTTTCTCGCTGACTAAAGCTTTTCTGCATACTTCTGACAATTTTTCGTTAGCTGGAATTCTCGACAATTTTCACAATAACTTTGTTTTCGGAAAGAAGTTCTTGTTGCACTCTAGAGGTCAAACGGAGATTACATAGACAACCGATGTGTTCAAAAAAAGAGGTGACTTGGAACCGATGCTGCGAAATCGCACCCTCTGGAATACGGAGCCCAACATTCTTTTGATTGCTACAGCGTTCAAAGGGCCCTTTCCAAAAATTAACCACTTTTTTGAATTCGCTGTGATTTGCAATGGCTATTAAGCTTTCAAAAAAAGTTTTCCGGAAAGTCCTTCAAAATGAAACAAAGTTTTACTGCACGGTTACGGCTTTAAGAACAAGCCATTTGAGAAATCAACTTCACTGTTTGGATTAACTTAATTTCAGCCGTTCAAAAAGGCTCCCCATAATGGACTCCTGCTACCATCTCATTTCCTTCGCAGATAGTGAAATCAATGAAATTCTGAACGGGCCTCGCTTTGGCTATCAGTCGTGCAATCCGTCATCAATGAAAGGAACTTTTCATTGGGTACTGAATATAAGAGTTTAATCAGAGTATCACAGGTTAACAAAGACAATCTCTGCTTTTTAGAAATCTTTTAACGTTTCACGCTAAAAACTTCCGTCGCTTCGTCATTCGACATCTTTGTATACAGACTATGTTATCAATGCGCATTCGCTTTCTCCAAATTCCATCGGTTCCTAACATTTTATTTCTAGAAAAGTCGTGATTTTATGTCGCATCATCACAAGTGAGAAAATGGGAACAAATTTTATCCGTGCCCCGAAATGGCGCATTCTCTGAATTACTGTCTGAGTGATCTCTTCCAAGTGCTCATTCAACATTTGACATGCATTCCACCTCATTACCCGTTTTTTTTTTTTCGTGCTAGAGGTAGAATTTGTTACATAACGTGTCTTGAGTGATTTTGTTTCGAATCAGACGTGTTGTGAGCCCTTGCATCTCTTTAAAAAAGCAAAGAGCTGCCAATGGGACGTCACCCACTCATGAACAGTGAGGGCCAAACCTTTTGTTTCCTCCAAAAATTATTGGCACAAAAGGTGCATTCAGTTGAGTTTACTATTTTCTTCGCCTCAGGAGAAAAAGGTAACTATTCTTGCGAACATGACGAGACGTCCGACAAATCGCTTCAAAATTTTCATGCCAGCGACAATCGCGACAGTGGCTTGGATGTGAAGTGCTGCCTGTAGGTCAAAGTAAAAAAAGAAGATTATTATTTTACTACAAAACTTTCACTCTTAAGTTTCTAAACTTCAACTACATTGAATTTATCTGACACTTCATCAGTGCTCAGAGATTACCGTAGCCCAAGACTTCTGATAAGAGGAATTCGAATTCGAATCAAAAAATGGAAGAGTGCTCTTCAACATCATCGAATGTAGACTAATATTGCTGAGTGATATGCAACACTTTAGAAGTCGAACGGCATTCAAACCCGCTTTCCAGCCTTTCCCGGGCTCGTGCTAACCATTGCACTACCGACGCTGTTCTGCTTCACTCTTTCTTGCGCCACAATTGTATCGATCTGTCAGCAGTAAACCGTTAACGATTTGGTCTCGCAAGGCGATATTGGCATTGGAGTCAGTTACGCTGACAGATACTAAACATCACCTGTATCACCTGTCGTCCCGTTGATCGTCGAGTGACTCGAGCGGGTACCAGCAACTCTTCCATTTTTCCCTATCGCGTGCAAGAGTAGCCCAGTGGGTCCTCCTTGCTCTAGGAATTCGCTGAGCATCATATCTTTCTTCCATCGCTTTCGTGAAGAAATCGGACCAACGGGTCAGTGGTCTTCCTTTAGAGCGCTTGACGTCCCGAGGAATCCAGTCGGTAACGGCTCTCGTCCATCGGTTGTCGTTGAAGCGCATCACGTGTCCCGGCCCACCTTATTTTCGATATCCTGGCGTGTAGAACGGCGTCTCTGATTTTCGATCGTTGACGTAGGTCGGAAGTTCGGATCCTTTGTCTCATTTGCGAAATACGAGATACTCCTAGCATCGACCTTTCGACTGCGCGTTCGATAACGGCAAGTGATCTTTCATCCTGCTTACGTAGCGACCAGGTTTCTGCTGCATACGTTAGGGCAGGGATAATTGTCGAGTCGAAAAGGTGGGCACGGAGTCGGATGTTCTTTGTCCTCTTCACTACATCTTCGATGCTCTTAAACGTTCCCCAAGCCGCTCGTTTCCTCCTGCTCAACTCTGGGGCTAGGTCGTTCATCATGTTGATTTCACGACCTAGATAGATGTAACTGGAGCATTCGGAAATTGTCGTTCCGTTGAGCGTGAATGGGGCATTAGAAACCCATCCGTTCCTCATGAACATTGTTTTCGTTAGATTCAGTTGAAGACCGATCTTTCCACAGGCGTTGTCGAAATCAGTCAACATTCGTTCCGCTTGGCTGATGTTTGGTGTTATGAGAACGATATCGTCAGCAAAGCGAAGATGGTTTAATTGTCGACCGTCAATTTTCACTCCCATTTCGTCCCATTCTAATGTTCGCATGACGTTTTGTAGGGTGGCAGTGAATAGTTTTGGCGATATTGTATCGCCTTGTCGAACCCCTCTTCTTACGTCAATGGTGATATTATTGTAGAATGGAGATATTCTGGTCGTGAAATCTTTATAAAGCTCACGAAGGATCATTATGTACCGAGTAGGGACGCCCTGGTTATCCAGAGCCTCTATAACCGCTTCTGTTTCCACTGAGTCAAAGGCTTTCTTCAGATCGATAAAAGTGAGACAGAGTGGTTGTTTGTACTCTCGCGAAACTTCAATGAGTCTTGTGATCGTGTGGATGTGGACCACCACCACATACTAAACATATGTGTTAACAACTAGCATCTTTTCATATAATCGCTTCTACCAGTGGTATAATGTTACAGAAATTGATCCAATACTGTTGGAAGATACGCAAAGCTTCGAAACGGAGCAAATGAAATGCGAGTTCGATTCCCGTCCAACGTTGGAAGTCTTACATATCTTTCCACACTTATATTTGTAACATCATGTCGTTAAAAGCGTATAATAGAAAAAACTTCCAATTATCAATATCATTTTATGTAAGTTGAATGTATTTATCGCTATGGAACTTCGAAATGTGCAGCGACCACAAGAGCCTCCACCGTTAGTGGCATTACAACTCTGCCTATTCCTATGGTCTACACTAATAAATGTAGATAAATCTCAATGTCCGTGCTCGAGCGTCTGGTATTTCAACTAGCGAAGGAGCAGCTCGGGCATTTGTACACCGCCTTGTAATGCAAACGGTAAGTTTATAGTCTTGTGAGTCTTTGAGCGGTGTAAGAGGCGAGGTAAGATTGCAACTCAATACGAAGTTTAGGTTATTAAGGACGCTTTCAGGTAGACCCACTAAATAGCGAAATAATTCGTTCTTCAGGTT
Source organism: Parelaphostrongylus tenuis (assembly GCA_019055375.1). Lineage (NCBI taxonomy): Eukaryota > Metazoa > Nematoda > Chromadorea > Rhabditida > Metastrongylidae > Parelaphostrongylus > Parelaphostrongylus tenuis. The sequence continues at coordinate 305,599 of JAHQIW010002481.1, forward strand.
TTTGATGTTCTCGAAACCCAAGCTCGTGCCGCACTCTTGCCCACCGTCCTGAAAGTTACTATCTTGGGTCAACTTGATGTTAAAATTAATTATGTACCATCGTAAATGCAGTATATCATTTTTGATGATATGGACCTGTGTGAGTCTTCAATGCTGTACAATATTTAAAGATTTACAGCAGAGATGTGAAAGGTTAAAAAAGCAGAACAGCTTATGTTATTGGCCATATGCAAAACATTTTCCCGCAAGTTAATAGAAATTGTCCTACAAAAAGAAAGAACTTCCAGAGTAACAACAGAACAGGTCTTTCAAGTTAAGAGTGTTTTCGGGCCTCATCCTGAGATTTACATACCAATAAATGTGTCAAGTGATGATTTGAACGGATTAGATTAGTGTAAATACCGATTTTCAGAAGAATTTTCAGTATCTTCAGTTTTCTTCTACAGATGAATGTGTCCAGGATTTCTAGTTTGTTCCAGTGATAAAGAATGAACGAAAGTGCATTCTAGTGACAACACGGTGACGGGAAGTTGCGTAGGATTGGCTCAGCTGCACCTTGCGCAAAGTTTAATGAACTGTACTCCAATACCTGACACCGTGGAAGTGGCGTCGCCCTTCGATCATACGTCGCTTACAAGGGCAATTACGGTTTGAAAGTGCACGGTGATATTTTTGAGAAGAATATTGCCGTTTATTCAGTGTAGCATTACTACAACAATAAAGTGTCAACACGTAGGTGTCGATGAGTGCGAGTGACACAGTAAACTACGTTGAAATGTGCAGTGTGATCAATTTCAATATAGTAATTTTTTTAAAAAATGTGATTGGAAGTTTCGAAATAAAAAATTGCTAAAAGAACCTACCTTTGTAATGCAAGGAAATGCTACCTCATTTCTGACAATCAGGAATTTAGTTGAAGAGAATTACCAAAATGAGAGCAATCAAAATCAAGAATAAACTGAAATCGAAACGTTGATATGAAGACTAGTCAAGTGCAATTGGGCGAAATGTCATAATTGACATTATGAAAGAGATGTTTTTGCTCCCTTCAACGCATCTTAGACTCGGTCCTGCTTAATGCAAGAGAGTTTATCATGAAGAAAATCCTGAGATATTTATATAAATTTACAGTAATTGCTAGCATGTGAAACAAGTGAATTTCTTGCAAGTGTTGAGGAGCTTTTTCAACCTGGTCTTTCGTATTCAATAATGAATGTCGAAGTTTATATAAAGTCAATCTTCTGAACTGCTTAAATTTTCATTATTCGTTTTAAATTATTTTTAAACAAAACTGCTTGTGGTATAGGCCAGGTGGGACGAAAAAAGTTTGGTTTAACGAAAATGAAACGATACGGAGAGACAAGTGTTGACTGCTTGCCAATAGTGACGAAAGTCTTTGATTTGATGCAACACGTCAAAGTGGGTAGAATGATTTTTGAGACGCAAAATGTTCACGACTTCCCTGACCTACCGGAATTCTTTGTATTCAACTTTGCGCTACCTATTTGGCGATTTACACATTCTCGCCAAACTTTCTCTTTTCTTAAAGATTTATTCGCCGTAAAATATGGCTATGCAAAGTAGTCATTCAGTATGCGCAGATTGTTGTTAAACGTAAATACTCCTTTTTAACAGAGTGTAGTCTCTCGCTCTCATTTCTGACGCCAAACAGCATTCTATTAGATTATCTAATTTTTCACTCAGTACTGTTGATACGTAAGTAATTTGCTTTACTCTCATAGATTTTATGTTATTAATGATTGAGATCATAGTTTTTGACTTCTATTAATAATACTGATTCATGTTGTGTAATGACATATACTTTTTCTCCTCATTTAGAGACATTTATTTACGGTACTTTTCCATTGGTAATCATTTTAATTCCTTGGGGAGAACCGTATTATGCTTTTTTCAGAGTTTAGCAGTCATTTACTAAATTGATCTCATAAATTGTACAGTGGACTTCGTTCATGAAAAAAAAAGCTTTTCAATGTGATATAGCAGCGGAGAAAAGATTAGGATCATCATTGGGAGTGTATTTCCTATCGACTATAACGTATGATTGGCTGGATCGATTGTGCAGCACAATTTTACACATGACGTGCAATTCTTTTTTTTTTTTATCGAATTCAGGATTTTTGTCCCATTGGAAAAATTCTCGAAAGAATGTATAACTTTGGATCATACCTCAATATTCGATTGTTTTTGTCAACCTCTCTCGATACAGTATTTAATATGATAACATATCTTGGCTCACATGAAACTTGTTATAGCAATTATATAGAACTATTTGGATTGGATGAATGGACAAGCACCGTGCTACTGATAAGGTTGCAGAGCCGAGACATGTGTATAGCACTATATAAGTGCTATAACACATCTCATGAAAAGCTCAATATATGTTATTGGATCAAAGGGCGTTGATATTCTACGACTTTCCCTACACGATCATAAGCTTTCCCTGCATAAGCTCAGACTGCTTAGGTTCACGCTTGATCGGCAATATGAAGTGAAAGTGTAAGGTCCAAACTCTCATAACAGTAGAACAAATTTTGTGACAACTCTGTTGAGAATGTATAAAAATTCCCACGGAAGGCACAAAAAAATTTTTAACACAAAGCAGAAATAAATTGAACTGGCGCCGAGTGTAAAGCAGAGTTCTGTCTTACCTCTGCAGAGGGCAAAAGGCATTTTAGAATCAAAAAAGCATCAAAACTGCCAGAACTGGAGCTCTCAAAGAACTTATAGATGACCAAGAAAGTTTAAAAGTAGCGTTATACCCAGAAGGCTTGATATGGTTGGCGATTCATTGACTTTGCTGATGAATACTATTGTGTCAAAAAAGGAAACTACATGTGCAAATCAATTGCACGAATTTATCGTACCCTATCAAATGCTGCGTTTGACGGATACAACATAATATCAGTTTGCGAACAATGAGGGTCAATATGACCCTCAGCTGCCCGCGCCGCTCGGACAAGCTAGGAAGAGTGGTGTACGCTTCGAAGAAATCCGAATTAATAAAGCTCCTAGAGGAACATTGTAATCAAAAAAGTGATGAAATGTCACTGATAAGACTCCTGTATGATTGATTTTGACAAGAGTAACGCTAATGCAGCCCAGAATCTTGTCCTTTTCGAAGAAAAATGTCATATACTTGCGTAAAAAATTATATTCCCAGCTGTTGCTGAGCATTAATATTTTCTTGATGTTTTTGCAGTCAATAGATAGCTTGAGAAATTCTGACTCCATTACTAGGCTTGCTATTCGAAAGCCACAGCACGTGCTAATAAAAAATAAAAGATGACGTTTTGCAATCGCAGTCCAATTTTTCTAATTGAAAGGGATTTTTTTGGAATTACATAGTTAGATTTCGATTCCTGTAGACTTTTATGCCAAAAATAACTTAATTTTTTATTGAAAAAGTCTTTGAACGTATTCATATAGAGAATAACGCTCAACTGTCTTGAAATTCCCACTTTTGGAAATAACATCTGTCTCATGCAACCGTATTTCAAGGATTGCGCTCGTGAGCATTTGGATTTTTCAACAAAGACCTATTTCACTAGAGTAATAGTACTCGTTTGATAGCTGAAATCAGGTAAACTTGAGTGGTGTATTTTGCTTCTCAAATGACTTTTTTTTACGTTGTAACAGTCAAAATAAGATTATGTATCACATTTAAGAATTTTTCGCCGGATAAAGCTTTTTCTAAGAACAACTAATAACCATTCAAAAGTGCAAATCTCAGCGATTTCAAGGACGTAGTTTAATTTTGGAGAAGACTCCTTAATGAGCTGTGACGGTCAAAAGAAGATTGGGTTTCCCACTCGAAAAAGTGGGATTTCGCGAAATTGTCCTCAAGGCACCATGCCCTTAGCAACACATCAGCTAACTGCGAAACGTAATCTTCCTTTGGCCGTTATAGTACGATAAAGAATTCTTTTCAAAAGTAAAGTTATGAGATCGTCGAGATTTGAGCTATCGAAGATATTAAACCTTTCGTTTCGAGTGTTTTCTCAAGACCACAGCTAACATTTTAATATGCCTGTTAATAATTTTTGAGCCACTCATGGGAGTGGTCAGTTAAAGACGGCTGATTTATAGAGCCCGATACATTAATACGCAAGCCAAGAGCAATCGAGTGTACAACACTGTGTGTTCGGTGATAATTTCACTGGACGTAGAGTGTAAAATGCTCGTCGTCGCTAACTCTTATTACGGGGACTGGAACACCCACACAGGATTGACAAAAGAGACGAAAGGGTAACTGACCGACTGACGAGATCGCAAGATCGAAACACGTGTTTCGGCTTGTAAAAGAGCACTTAGTTGGAAATGTAACTCCGACAACAAAAACCCCACCAGGTGCGCATAAGGAACAAAGGCATAAAGAAGCAAATTTTGACGTCAAATTCACGGTCCTAGCACAGGAATCAAAAACCTCTGCGCGTTAAACTTTGGAAGCCTCTTGGATACATAGCAAAGGCCCAAAAATGAACCTCAAAGAGGAATGCCTTGTAATAACGTGTGACCTAGCACCATACCTCAGGTTAATATTCCCGGCCTGAGCCAGGCACAGTCTCACATAAGTACAGAGTCCAAGTGGCAGGTCTTCACTGATTAGTTGAAAGACCTATAACATCTAAGCGGTGACTGTTTTTGAAGTTTTATTTCTTATGTTTTCTGCTTGAGTTATGGAGACCTTTGGTTTAAAAACTTACGGATCAGTCTGACCTTTCCAGGCTCTGAAGATGGTGAGCCTTGCCGGAACGTAAGCCACCAGGACTGTTGTATTACTCGTGCTGCATTATTAACTGTATTGTTATATGCTTCGCTGATATTCAATGAATAGTATCAGTAACACCTCGAACGACTAAACAGGAGAAAATACTCATTTATTCAAACTATGCCGAGGTTTATAGATGGTTCCTCCTGGGATATATGTTTATGAAATTTTGAGCGTGGTTTAAAGAAAACACTTCAGACAAACGATAAAATATCAAAGTTACCATCCAAGAGCAAACGAGCGTCTAAAACTGCCGATCTTGTTAATTTTCACTTAACGGCGATTGTGTAAGTCGTTCGTTATCGCTTACGTCTTTATAGGGGGAGGTTGTGACCCCCCGAGAAGACTGGCTAAAGAGAAAGGGCCTGCGCGAATAAGTCGGAAGACCGAAACATTTGTATCGGGCTGTAAAGGAGCCCATAACAGACCACATGACATGCTGACCCAAAAAAATATCTATGAGATGTATTAAGTGTTGAGAGTGGTTTAAAAACACCTGAAGTGAACAATATGTATCTTTTTTTGAACTAGAGCCACTTTTTCGTCTATATTTCTGGAGATCTCATCATAGTTATTTATTACAAGTCTTTACTGTTTTCGTTCTTGTAACACTTCTTCAAGTGGGTTTATTATAAGTAGTAAAGATACAAAGATTGAAGCATTTTAGCATCTCAGTTGAAAAGATGTCCCGTACTGTTCTATTATGGCGGCGCCACTTGCCACCTTCGGTAAAGCGCATTCTTTCGTTATCTGACGAATGTATGATTATCTGATAGTTCAACTAAAGTGAATTTATAGGTACATTTTTTTTCTCATACTGCTTGTTTTTAACGCCGTACCAGTCAAAATGAGATTTTGTTTCACATTTGGAGATTTCTCGCCTGATAGAAGCTTCTTTATAAGAAAATTTCAACCACTGGGTATAGCAAATCTTTCCCATTAAGAAAGTCTGTTTGCAGTTTAGTAGTACAGCCGTGCACACATCCTAGCCTACTAGAAGTGCTCACTGAGAGTGAACCCAATATTCTTTCGGTCGTTATAAAGCTCGAAGAAGTGCTTCAAACCGAATATCGGCAAGATTTTCTCTATCTGATGCTTAAAAGCTCATTACAACGAAACTTTTATCCAGGGAGAAATCTTTGAATGAGGAACAAACTCTTATTTTGACTGATAGGGCGCGAAAAATAAGCTATTTAAGAAATCAAACATGCCATTGAAATTCACTTGATTTGAGTTGTCAATAAATTACAGAAACGTTTTGCAAAAGCAAAAAATACGTTTCAGCAAAAGCCTCAAATGGCGTTGCCATAATAGAACAGTAGCAGAAGTCCTTTCCCATAATTTACTACTTGCAAAATATCACATTACTTGAAGTTAACACTAAAAACGCAGCTTATCACTTTGTGCACTCCACGGAAATTAGTGTATCACTTCAAGGCAAGTCGCATGGTTGTTGATTACCAAGTTTATTGTTGCTCTAATTGCACAGAAAATGATTAAATGAAATTTTTTTCTCAAACACATTGCTGTTACAATTCAACTCTCACCAACAGTGGCGGTTGCTGAGAAGAAATTCGATCTAAGCGGACCCGATGCCAGCATACGAAGTGCAGTGTTCATTACATTTTGCCACATCGCTTTCGACCAATTCGCCATGATGATATTTGTGGTCTACATAAATTTTTTTTTGTATACTGAACGATGGCATTCAGGAAAGAATTCATTACAAACCGAGAGAGTTCCTGTGATTGTCGTGTAAGTGGCGGCAACAGGAGTTATTGTAACACCTTCCCCTCCTGGTGTACACGTTCCGTCTCCCACTCCCCCCCGCCTTACCGCCATTCTAGTGCAAATTCCCGTCACTGAGTTGCCGATGATGATGCAGCTCTTCATGTCCCTGTCGGCTGCAAGAAAATATGAATGAAAGTGCCCTTCTTTTAGTAGAACGGGGAAATGAAAAAGCTTAAATTAGTTTTGAGCATCAATATGCTTCTAATCATCTTACCTCTTCAAACCATCTCCTGACATTCGAAAGTTCAAGTTTCACTAAATTTTGAAAGGAAGAAGAAAATATTTTACAAATTTCCACATAAAACTTATGTGAACTTGGTATCCACTTTGATCTCTCTAGCTCACGTATCGGCGATTTCGCCTTCCTCAAAGTCTGGAAGGCGTACCATACCAAACCATATCCAGTCTTTCGATCAATACTTTCCACATTTGGTGAGAATCTAATGAAAATGAAGTGTTTACCTATTGCAATAAATTCACCGCTAAGCTACCTGTTTAGAAGAGTTCATTGTTGTGTCAATACACACTATTAAAAATAAACCTTAATCACTAAAAAGGAATCAAAGACAAGCTGACATCATCTATTTTATTCGAACACTCTCTCCTTTTGTTCACTTAGGCTTCTGAAATTTATTCAAAGAGCCTCTAGCATATTCTGCACCAATGTTTTTGATTAGTGTATCAAAATTCTCACAACTATTTCGAGGTATTCTTGCTATCTATAGACTCTATAGATTTCAATCTGAGTATTATTAAAGTAGTTTTTCTTTTATCTTACATTCTCTGATCGTTTTCTCAATGTCATTTGCTCTGGAACACTAAGTGCAGGCTTGGCTTTTGCATTCCCTGCTTGTTTTGCTTCATTCTTTCGAACTGGGCGTAAAATATCAAAGACTCACGGATAGCCGCATCCGCTAAACCGAGAACTACTGCCTGACATAGCAGTGGTTCGTAATTGATCTTAACAGTGAGTTGACTCAAAATGCTCGAGATTACAGCGTCAGGAACCAGTGCGATGCGAGCTTGGCGTTCGAGAACATTAAATACCTAAAGAACATATATTTTAATAATGTCGAGCTTCTGGAAGTTTTACTCATTAACTTTTTCCAAGTTGTGCAGTCTGCAAATGAACTGCTAGGCAGACTAAATGCCAAAAGATAAAGCTCACTTCTTGTATCTTTAAAAACCCGTGCAAATGGGAGAACGCAGAAAATCTGATAGTTCTTAGAAGGTTTGATTTTAAAGCGGTGAGTTTGTAGGTGCAGTAATAACGTGCGCTCCGCTAGGACTGAAATGTGGATTCAACTCCCTCCTGAGCACAGATTTTTGCGTGTCACTCAGTCTTCGTAAATGAAATTTGAGAGATGCAAACTTACTATTCGCATTACAAGGCGTTCCACGAATGCCTGAGCTCTTCCCTTTTCAGTCGCAATACCGCCAACTCGAGCAGAAACCATGAGTGTGTTAGTGTAAACCATGGCAACAGGCAAAGTGAAGCCGGTGACGGTAAAGCTCCTGGTGCTTGCTGCAACGGAAGTTCGTGATCATTTTGCGCGTACTTCAAAGTTGAACCACTGTTTTCGACTAATCTTGAGGTCATCTTTTTTATCTAAATGTCGAATTCCTCCATCAAAAGGCACGCAGTGTGATAGCTTTGATCACTGATTATGTTTCAGATATAACTCATTATGTTTAATGTTCACAAACTTCTTCATCATATAAGAATATGGGTCTTTGTTAGACGGCTCGGGAGTGAAGCCATCACTCTCGCTGGACAAGAATTTTCCACAAGATGTTGGTAATCAATCGAAAGTTTAGATTTTTGGTTACTGTGCTACATGCTCCTCTGTCGAAAAGGCTCTTTTAAACGTTGTGAAATTTGTAATAAAAACATGTTTACATGGCAGCACGATACAACTGACAATTTCTTGGTAGCAAGGAAATCATATGTGCGTGTAGGGGAAATCCTGCTGTATCAGAGTGATACGTTTTGGCAACAAACATGTGTGCCACGTATGTTAGATTTGGCCTTATTTTCTCTCCAACACTGCGTCGACCGTTTAAGAAATATGCGGTTTTGGAATAGCTCAAAGTTACGCTATCAAATAGTTACAAACAGTTTAAAGAATGAGTTTTGTCCTGCTAGAAATAACTGTGTGTAACAGGCGCATATTTTCCATTAGCTAGAACTCTATAAAAAAACTTTTTTAAAAGGGACTGAGTAGCGCAGTAACCGCATATTCAGAAGTTCAAATGATCACAACGATAGGTCTTTGTCCAGCGCAAGGGTTGTCTCATTATCCGACGACGTCTAACAGAAAATAATCAGGTATATATATATATATATATATATATATATATATATATATATGCGAAAACACTTTTATTTTCATTACCTCGACCTGCAGGGATTACTCCACACCCCAACACTGTCAAAGTTGAGATTAGCAGCGAAAACGCAAGGAAAAGAGCTGGAACTTTGAACATGCTTGAGTGAATATTTGTTTCTGACCCTGAAATCTAAGCTAATATTTAGACTCAAAAAACCGTCATTCAAACTTTTGCATCAAATTACCTTCAAGGGAAGCAGTCCTTCGATAGCTTAAATTAAAGGAATATCAATGATGTATATTATTTTTAGACAAGACCCACAACACTCTCAGCTTGGGAATCGTTCGGGTCATGTAAACTCAGAGGTCATTCGTTCGCCAGGATTTTCTACGGTGCATTGACAAAGAATGGAAATGTGGGAAGTAACTGATAAATGTTTCAAGACGAAATCTTCAATGTACAACGATAAATTATCACGAGAAAGATTCTTGTGAAAGTTTTAATAACTTTTTTTATAATTGAATAAGCTCTCATGCATTTTTCAACAGAAAAAAAACCACATCTTCCAAAAAATGGACGCATTTTCAAGTGTTATTTAGCATTTGTTTCTTATTTTTATTCTATGTTTTTGTAGCCGTTCGATAGCCTGAGATATGCCGATCCAGATAGCATGCTTGTTGTGGTTCGATTTCCATTTTACGTTTCACTAACCAATAAAGAGTAGCGTTTTGAAATCGCACTCCAATTTTTGGACTTCACAGCGGAATTTTTGGTATCGTGTAGCGAAGTTTCAAATAAGAATAGACAGAACATTGCTGAGAGGACACATGAAAACGTTTTAGTGTCAAAACACTTTAGCTTTCTGAAAAAGCTCACTTTCTCTCACGAATTGAATGGAATTCATGGCATCGTGTGAAGTGCCTTCGTGTTAAATTTCCTTTTTCACTCATTAGACCTTTCAATTAGACTATTCTTGATCATTCAACAGCTCGAGAACTGGAATTTAGTACTGAAACTACTATATAAGAAGACCTTCACACTAAGTTTTGGCAAGAAAAAAAAGACGACTTGTGTTTGAAGGTGCATGTGACGCAGTAGTAAGAGATGCTCTGCGTCACCCACAAATTCATTGACTGGATCACGAATCATAGCTCACCAAACCTTCAACCCTTCCGGTGTCCACAAATTTGTGTCAAACTTCTCTGGGAGCATAAGCAGCACTGAACCCATTTATCGGTAGGCTACCGAAAGCCATCAGGCCTGATATGCATTCAGTCGCGTCAGACAAAGCTATGATTTGGAGACGAGTGCGTGGCGCATCGCTCAGAGATTCAATGACCCCGAGAGCTTGGCCCTTTAACTTCTTGCTTTAGGAGCTGGTTTGTCTCAACTCCATTGGAAAGTTTTCTCAATATTATAAAATGAAATTTGGATTCTAAGGACATATTGGCGATACGAGAAGGTTGGATATCAATCCGAAGGGTTGTACAAGGAGATTCTCATCAGAGGAATGCGTATGCCACGGAACTTCTACTTTCTAGAAAGCTACATGCTTGGAAATTGAGAATATAAGTTGCATGGCATCTTGCACTTAAGAATAACGTCGTTTGATCATCTGCGTTATTTGCTCTTGACGTGGGAAATAAAGGATCACTTGCGTATTCCTCAATGTGTTTCGACCCCTTGGAAAAACACGCTTCCTTATCAAACTCAGAGTTTTACTTTCTCGATGGCTTGAATTACGGGAACTTCGATGATGTAAACTTTTTTTCAGATTAGCCGACTTACTGCACTGTTGTAGTAGAAGCAAAATCGCGTTTCACACTTGGGCACTCTTCACTGGACAAAGGTTATCTCTAAGAATTTCAATATATATTCGACAGCTACAATCTCGGCAACTTTGATGATGTAAATGGTTTCTTTATGAGGACTTCTCATTGCGTTTCAGCTGCAAAAAAATGACTGGGTTTCGTGAATTTGGATGATGTTCTTTTTCTTCCGCATCCCAATTCAAGCTTATAAGAAGAACGCGTTTTTTTCTCTCTAGAATTTTGGCTATTTCTTGCTAGCTTAAGTCTCAAATTTTTGAAAATCCACTTGATTTGTGAAGTGACCTTTTCCGAGTTGCAACAGCCAAAATAAAATTATGAAACTGACATAAGCATTTCTCGTTGGTCAAAACTCCTTTGAGCTTCTAGTGATCATTCGATGGTTTGATTCTTAAAAAATGCAACAAAGAGTTCATTTTTTTGAAAAAGGTTGTAACGCGATGTATTATGCGAAAAAGTATTAAGTTTCATTCTCGTCGCGTAATCTTTGCGCCGGTATGCAAATGTAATCGATTGGACAACGCAAGTTGAAGAAGGATTTTGTACAAATAAATCACACCGAAATTCTCGCGATCTAACCTCTAGGAGACGACGTGTGCCAGCTGAGGCACACGATCGTTTGAAGCTCTTCTTGCTGGACAAAAAATTTTTTAAAGACACTTGGCCATCAGAAAGTTTGCATATCTGCAAATTCAGCAATATACTTGATTTTCGAAAAGCTTCAGAACTACGTTATAGCAATGAAAGCAAAATTATTTCCACTCCCAATATACTTTGTTTGTTCGGTTGTGGTTTCGCTATGGCTTTTCGCTAAAGTTTTTAGTAACCATTCAATAGCTCAAATTTCGACGATTCGATACTTTGACTTTTTTTTGAAGGGCTATCATAGTACGCTGCAAGAGTCAAAAGAAGATCGCACTTCCCTCCTGAAACATTACTCCGCCACTTCGACGTCATAGCTGGTTTATCGATAGAGCGGACAACCATGTGTCAAAAACTTCGTATGCTCGCGTGAGAGGAACCCATATTTGCATAAAGGAATTCGTTTCTGATTGTTGTTAAGCAACTTCTCGCCATTTTATCTTTATTTTGATGTCATTCGATAGCCCGAGAAGTACTTATGTTTATACTGAGCTTGCTTCACAGAAAAAAAACTTTTATAATGTGCTCTACTTAACAAAAGTAGATAGCGTATTGCTTTCGGTATAATCAGCGCGACGATAGAACTTTACAGCGGCTTCTGTCGGAAATTACACAGTGAAATTTTGATTCTAAGAAAGCATTCTTGCAGTGGAAAAATAGACTATTGTTAAACAGATTTCTACAAGCGTGTTTATAGTAGAAAGAACAACCAAAGTCCTGAAAATTTAGATCACCAATAGATGCTTGTGCCTTCGGGATAACAGCACGTTTCTCATCTTTTTTCCAAAATTTTTGGAGATATGTAGAATTAATGCTGAGCCAGATTTCTCAAAAGACCTTCATAATGGGATAGACCAAGAAATGAAATGTGAACCCCATTTTTGGAGTAGTTAAGTACGTTGGCGTGAACGGGTTTTGTTGATAGTTATATAGCAGTGTTGTATGTTTGAGGCTTTTTAGAGTCATAAAACATGGAATGTAACTGAAGCGACATTTCTATAATTTCTTTAGCAAAGAACTTTATGCTCCAGAGAATCCGTATTTCCAATAAGTATCTTTGGAAGATGAATATGCTTCCTGCTATTGGTGCATAACTTTGTTGCCTGTCTTGTGACAATAAAGCGTCTTTCAAGATATCATTCTTCTAATCGTCATGAATATGCTGTGCTACAATAGTGTTAGAAACGGGCATGCAGAGTACGTGAAAGTCGAGTAGTGTCTTTCATCCAAGCCTCACGTCTTCTTGTACATCTTCTATCATCATCAAAGAGTAGGGTAAAATTCTGGGTTACAACACTTTTCACGATCTCTCACCAATTACTTCATAATTGTTTCTTGGTGTAATCTGTAACAGCAATATGGAGTATTGGTTGAGAGTTTAAAGGTTTTTTTTCCATCAATTCAGGAAGATCAAATTGACTCGCATATCCACAGTCAACTATCCAAAGGCACACTTCGCAAGAAGTGATTGTAGAGTGACGAGCAGGCAAGAAATTTGCTGGATGACTAGTATTTCTTTTCTAAATACGTAGATAGCTTAACTCACAGAGTTCTTCCGTATGCAAAGTATTCGACACTCATCGTATATACGAACCATAAGTGATTCATTAGAGTCAGCATAGTGTATGCATGCAAGTGGTAAACGAGGAAGAAGATACTCATGGGTAGTAGGGACGATTAGGTCTATGGTTTACTGATGAACTGCTACAAACTCCTGCACGCAAACACACTCGATCTATTTGAGTTCTTAGAGCTAGAAAAATCACTGAATTTGCCTTGAGGGCAACTTACTAACCAATTACATAGAAGGCGCAAAGTTAATCGCATATGCAGTGGCCAAGACTGCAACAACGGATAATGCTTATAGCTAGGATAAACGGATATGTAACCAGAAATTTACAGAATGAAGTGCTGCTATGAAATTACATAGATTCCAACCATCGAAGTCTGCTAATAAACCGAATTATAGCTTGTTATTGATGAAGTAGTATCGCATTCAGTATGCATAATTTTCATTGGCTGACTATCCATTTTTTTGCTCGCAATAGTTATGATGACTTCTAGGTATTGTATATCAAAAAAATTGTTCAAGACTCGGTGATTTATATCGAAATTATCTGTATAACATATAACACTCAGATTGAATGCCAAAAGCAGTGCGATTGTGTGGCAAACTAGGGCTTTTTTCATATATAAGAGTTATACATGCTAAAAAGGCATATGAACCAGTAGAGAGAATAGTAATCTATCCAAGTACTACAGCAAGCCCATAAAATTCGACAAAACTGAAAAAACAGAATCAAACAACGAAAATCGCGCACTTCCGCCCAATTCAAGCTGCGCGCTTCCATTTCTATAGTCGCCCCTTACGGGTTAGGTTATCGAAAAACTACCGAGACTCTAGAAAAACAAAAAACGCGTTTTTCTTAATGGGTTGAATCATGATGAGCCTAACGTAAGAGTAGAGAAGTATCCTAAACATGAGTGAAATATGAATAAATATAAGTACGAAGGGATAAAATTGTCCAATAAGAGTGTGAAACATGACCCTTCCTCAAGCATCTAGTCTCCCTTCAAGGATGTGGCGTTTTAAGACAAGCATTGGTATTAATTTTAGGTTCCATCGATGAAACGACATTTATATGGAGTACGAGGATCTAGAGAAGTTCTAACTTAGTAATACAATAGACAAAGTCTCTTCTATCACTCTATAGAAGTCCTAACTTTTAAAGTTTACTTATATTGAAAAATTTGTTGAATCGCCGCTGAAATGCAATATGCAGTATCATTTTTGAAGAAAGGTTTGTTGTCTTATGATTGTTCGAATATGCTTTGACCAAATATAACCTTATCGAAGTCCCTTCTATCATATTTTTTTGACGATTAGACTCTTTCTAGCAACGACAGAAACTAAAACTTTATTGGGTAACTACCGCATCATCATTGTGGGCTTTTTGATCTTGAGTGAACTTTAGAGTTTTCGATTTGATTGGTTAACAGCGAAATCCTTGAGCCGCTGTGGCAATATGCCATTCTGAAGTACACGAAATTTGATTAATTAGGCCAGTGGTGCTTATTGTAAAATATGAGAAAAGGCTAGACATGTGAGAGCGATGACTCGAAAGAAATATCAGTTCACGCATTATTTTCTCAAGTGAGTGCCTCGGCTTAAATTTGATTACCGTCATCGCATTTGTGATTCTGTGACATATATCCCAACATCTTCAGAAATAAATATTTACAGCCGAAAGAACACGACTTTACAAGTGCAATTCAAAAAAATCTGAAAAGATTTCGGTTGGTACAAGCAGAGCACAACTATCGGAGAGAAGCGCTTTTGCAACAAATTTTTAGAAAGTGTCTAAATGTGTTAGTTGAACCTTAACGCTCTCATTTGTCAACCATTCAGAATGAAAGATCCTTTGGTAAATAAAATTTTATTGATTGCCGCAAGAACTTCGAAAGTCTTTAGAGAGAATTATAAAGTGAATGGTGGAATCCGGAAATTTAGCAATATGAGAAAAGCGAAACCGTTCAGAATTGGCCGTGATAGAATAATGTGCAGTGCAAAATTCGCTATCACAAACCACACAAATCCTACGTTTAGATCATTAGATCATTCATTCATCTAATTATCGAGATGAATTTTGAAGTGGGCTTTCTCAAAAATTCAAGTGAGGCGATTTCTAACTTAAGGGTTAACTGATCGTCTCACTAGACCATGCAAGATCTTCATCAAGAAAAATGTTCATGAAAACCGTCAAATTCTACAATCTTCTCATAGTGCGCAGACAAAAAAAAGTTTTCTCCTCCACAATTGGTAAAGAATTCATTCTATTCATGTAATGAATGCAAACTTTCCAGTGGTTTGTCTTCTTGCAATATTTGAAAAGCACCATTTTAGATCTCTGAAGCGTCTGCATTAAGGGGGGCCGTAGCCGAGTGGTTGTAATGCTCGTCGCGCTACACGTGGAGCTGAGCTCTACCCCCAACTCGCTCTGAGCGCCAGCAACAACATCCTGTGAAACTCCACAGCCAAGCTGTTTTCGAGATTACAGGTAGACTCGCTTAACCAGTATTCTGTGAAGATCAAGATAAATGTGAAACAACGAAATGAATGCTAAAAGTACTGGAATCCACACAGTGAGAAACAGCCTTGTGAAAACGAATCAATGAATTGTCTAGAGTGTAAAAAAGGAGTGTCTGCATCTATAATCCGCAAAAGAATTTGACCGAATGGTCATCCTGCATGGATCTAAAAAGAACAAAATAAACTATCCTCGAGGAAGTGACTAAACAAAAAGACACCGTGCAACTGACGACACTGTAAGGCCGAAACAGATGTCTTACACCATATAACTGTTCAAAACATATCCCATAAGGGCTCAAAATGCATCAGCATATTGAAGAGAACTCCTTTACAACGGTTCTGACAGTTTCGCTAATGGATGATTGCAATCATTGCTTTGCAGCATAAGATGAACTGGAGATTTTTGAAGAAGAATTGGTCAATGACACCATTTCATGCAAATTACAAGTTATGCTGCAAACCTTCTTGATTGCAACCTAGTAGCAGACAACACTGTGTGATGAGTTGGAAATCTAGACTTGTTTAGATAAGTTAATGGAAAGACATTCGGGTCAGTGCATATAGTTCTGATTTGACTGCTTCCCATTTGACAATACGAAGACATTGTTGGTTGCGTAGAGTCATCGGATCTGTTATGACCTGTTGCAAAGGCTGGTGTAAGCTGGAAACACTTCCGCTTTGGAACAATTCCGTCTTGAAGTGCTTCGTGTTGTAGCATTTCCGCGTTAAAAGCAGTTCCGTGTTGTGATATTTCCGTGTTGTAGCAGCCCCATGTCTTATTCTGGTTTGTTGGACAATTAGTAGTTTTGCTGCATCATCTTCTTTAAATATTAATACGAGCTGTACTAACTAAACGTTTTTTCAACCAATGCTTCATCGTACTCTTTCATCGGAAAGTATATAATTATAAGTATCTCACAACATTGTTCTGCGCGGAATGTTGAATAGCATCCACTCGGTCGTTTTGAGGATCACACCAACTTCCTGGTTAGTTTTTGCGACGTTCCTCATTTTCAAGACCTTCGTCTTCTCCACGAACGTTCTCAAACCATCACTGCACTGCGCGCTCGCTAGCGTTTCGTGGGTCAAATGCTATGGTGATCATGCCAGTTATCAGTGCTGCTTTACGACCCATTTCCAATTCGAATAAATTTTGTAGCACTGACGATGTTTGTTGATCGTTTTTCGGAAAGCAGACAAGACACAATTAACAAAACACATTCCGAATCGTTTGAATCACCACAAATATTGAATTTGAGATGCGGTCTTCCTATCTTCAGCAGTAATTGTGATGCCACTTACCATGACGATCCATAGGCGCTTCAATTGCATTTTTATCCAGAACCTTGAAGTCAAAATAAAATCTGCATATTGTGGGGACTGGAGCACCCACAGAGATTGGCAAAAGACGAGAAAGGGCAACTGCCCGACTGACGAGATCGCAAGATCGAAACACGTGTATCGGGCTCTATAAGTCAGCCCTCATTAACAGACCACTGACATGCGTGGCTCAAATAATGATTACCAGGCATATTGAAATTTGAGCTGTGGTCTTAAGAAAACACTCGAAACAAAAGACAAATTAAAATCTGTTATGGCACTTATAGAGTGTTACACACGTGTTTTGCCTCATTAATAGCATGGTGCCGGTACTTTTGCTTTTTCCGCACCCATATTACAAAAACGTATATTTGTCTCTTCCCTGACATTTTTGTAGTCATTTGATTGCGGAAATCTCTAAAAATTGAACGGTATTTTCTATTTTCCAGAAACAAAACTTTATATTACTCTTTCTTCCACTAGACCTATCAGCTCAAAACATGCACTTTTTTTCTTGTTAGGTCGTAACATTAGGATTAAACTTTTATTTCACACTTAACATTTTTTTTCTGAGAAAAATTTTTTTGAAAATTCATCAATTATTAAGCAGCATATTTTCCGAGAAATTCAATAATCTAATAACATATCTTGAGATTTTCATGTGGCGTGATACTGCACTTATTTAGTGATTGGCACGTGTTTCGTCATTAGAACCCTATCGGTAGCACGGTGTCTTTCGGTTTATCTAATCGCTTGCAGGGAACTATATTCTTTACAATTAAAGGGGATGTATAGATACAATATAATTAGACCCCTCTGTAACGGCTAAACCGAAAGGCACCGTGCTACTGATGAGGCTGCAATGCCGACGCAGATGTCTAGCAGCGTGTAAGTGTCATATCACAACTCATGGAAGACTCATGATGTGTTATCAGATTATGTATACTGTTTTGAGCGAGGTCATATAAACAGTCGAACGTAAGGATTTTAGAAATGTTTTTGGTTCTACAAGAAAATTTTTTGCGCTGTAACACTGGAATCATTATTGCATTCTACATGTGGCACGCATACCTGGCGCCGATATAGGATGAATTTAACAACTTTCACATCACGTCGTCCCCTTTCAATAGCCAGTCCACAGATTGAATCTCGAAAATTTCTATGATGTGCTTGCTTTTGGAAAAAAACCAATAATGCGCTATAGCAGTATAGAAGAACTGCGCTGCACGTTTGAGCATTTTTCGCTCACACAACAGAGAGCATATTCCCTTACTAGGAGCTGATTGAACCAAAAGATACGTTGCTACCATGAAACTTAAAGGTCCGAAGCAAGTGTCTACCACTTTGTAAGTGCCACAACAGGCCTCATCGAAGGCTTGAAATACGCTATCAGGTCATACTAATGCTCTAAAGGTTTCCGCTTTCTGTGAAGACGGTCTCCAACTAGCCAACATCTACTGTCTGATCGCCAAACTGTTGGGGTACTAATGTACGGTTACTGATATTAGTGAATAATGCTTTCTTAATCGTTAGAGCAGCTGAAATCAAAAAATCTCGCTGGCTTATGCTCTGCACCCGATTGTTTTATACAACACGTACCGATAATTTGCTTAGAAACGTTGTTGAACAAGCATTTGAATGCATCAAAGTTCTGGTGTAGAGGTAACATTCCTGAACGAATTAATTTTCACTCTGCCTGCAAGGAAACTGCCTCAACTGGCAAATTTACGATGGCCCGCTTTTCTGATCGAAAAAATACTTACTACTTAACGGATAGGAAATCAACGGATGTCAACTATGCCATATAATCATTTTTGAGCCACGCATGCGGTCTCTTATACAGGGCTGACTTATAGAGTCCGATACACGTGTTTTGACATTGACAGTCTCATCAATCTTGCGAAACCCTTCGGTCTTTTACCAATCTTCCTGGGGCGTTTAGTTTCCATACTAAGAGTAGGCGAAGACGAACATTTTACATCGTAAATTGAATAATCGATTGTGCAACGCTGCCTGTTCAGTGATAATTTCACTGAACTTGCAGCTTAAAATGTGCTGTGTATGGTCTCGTTAGTTGAGCACCCTTTCTCGTCTTTTGCTAATCTCTGTGGAAGCTCCAGTCCCCACACTAAGAGTTAGAGGCGACGAACGTTTTATACTCTGTGTCCAGTGAAATTTTCACCGGACACAAAGTGTTGTACACTCGATTGCTTTTGGCTGCTGTAACTAATGATTATCAGGCATATTGAAATTTGAGCAGTGGTCCTAAGAAACTACTCGAAACGAAAAACATGATATATCGAATATACCAGCCAAGAGCAATCGAGTGTACAACACTTTGTGTTCGGTGAAAATCTCACTGGACATACAGTGTAAAACGTTCGTCGCCGCTAACTCTTAGTGTGGGGACTGGAGCTCCCACAGAGATTAGCAAAAGACGAGAAAGGGTAACTGCCCGACTGACGAGATCGCAAGATCGAAGCACTTGTATCAGGCTCTCTAAGTCACACCTCATTGAGAGACCACTGACATGCGTGGCTCAAATAATGATTATCGAGCATATTGAAATTTGAGCAGTGGTCTTAAGAGAACACTCGAAACGAAAGACATCAAACGACATGTTTGAAAAATTGATTACCGTAACCATAGTATATGTGAAAGCGGTGAAAAGATGGAGAACGTGAGGATTTTGGCAGCTCCAATGCCAAAGGATACATCTAAGTTTAATCCTTCGCAAGGTTGCAGGTTTCATTAAATTGGTAGCTCTTCAGAAACCAGAAGACTTGAGGAGTTCGGAATATGACAGACCTGCAGAAAGGACTTTGTCTCTGTAGAAAGATGTGAAAATAACATATATGTCACGGATGCACCTAGGAGAATTGAGTGGTGCGCAATAACGCAACCTCATTGGGAGTTGAACCCGCATTCCCTCCATTCCGGGAGCGCGTGCTACCAATATACTCACCAAGGCACCCTTTCGCCACCTCTTATTCTTCAATGTCTCCATGATAGATATTAACCACCAACCTTTAGCAGTTTGCTCGGGTCAGCAATATCGCTCTATAAACCCAATTATGCTGACAGCCTTTGTTATATATCACCTGTATCACCTGTGGTCCCGTTGTTCGTCGAGTGACTCGAGAGGGTACCAGCAACTCTTCCATTTTTTCCTATCGCGTGCAAAAGTAGCCTAGCGGGTCCTTCTTGCTCTAGGGATTCGCTGAGCATCATATGTTTCTTCTATCGCTTTCGTGAAGAAATCGCACCAACGGGTCAGTGGTCTTCCTTTAAAGCGTTTGATGTCTCGAGGAATCCAGTAGGTAACGGCTCTCGTCCATCGGTTGTTGTTGAAGAGCATACGTGTTCGCCCACCTTATTTTCGATATCCTGGCGTGTAGAAGGCGTCTGTGATTTTCACTCACTGACGTAGTTTGGAACTTCAGATCATTTCTGTCATTTGCGAGATACGGGATACTCCTGGCACTGGCCTTTCGACTGCGCGTTCAATAACGCCACGTGGTCTTTCATCCTGCTTACGTAGCGACCAGGTCTCTGTTGCATACGTTAGGCCAGGGGTAATCGTCGAGTCGAAAAGAACGGCACCTACTCGGATGTTCTTAGTCCTCTTCACTACATCTTCGATGCTCTTAAACGTTCCCCAAACCGCTCGTTTCCTCCTGCTCAACTCTGGAGATAGGTCGCTCATCATGTTGATTTCACGACCTAGATAGACGTAACTGAAGCATTCGAAGGTTGTCGTTCCGTTGAGCATGAATGGGGCATTCAAAACCCATCCGTTCCTCATGAACAATGTTTTCGATAAATTTAATTGAAGACCAATCTTTCCACAGGCGTTATCGAAATCGATCAACATTCGTTCCGCTGACTGATGTTTTATTCTGGTCGTGAAATCTTTATAGAGCTCACGAAGGATCGTTAGATACCTAGTAAGGATGCCTTGATATCCAGAGCCTCTATAACCGCTTCTATTTCCACTGAATCAAAGGTTTCCTTCAGATCGATGAAAGTAAGACAGAGTAATTGCCTGTACTCTCGTGAAACGTCAATGAGTCTTGTGGTCGTGTGGTCTGTGGTGCTAAATTTTTTTCTAAATCCTGCTTGCTCGCATGGCTGCCCTTCGTCCATTGTTCTGTCAATCCTGTTTAAGATGATACGAGTAAAGAGTTTATAGACAACGGTCAGCAAACAGATTGGGCGATAATTGCCTATGTCGTGAAGGTCTCCCTTTTTGAAGAACATTACGGTCTTACTAGTTGCCACCGAATGGGTGCCTTGCGTTCTGACAGGTAGCGAGTGAAGAGCCGAGTCAGGGTGTTGATGAGAATGTTGAGGGTGTTGAAGGTGATGGTGTCTCGGCAGGTTCTTCGGGTGTTCAGGTCTTATCCTGTCTGGACGGGTGTTGTTCTCTTCTTCACCGATGATATAGCATGTCAGGTTCCGGAAGGGAGAATCGTTGGAACGACATATTCATTCTCTTTTAATTCATATGACGGCATGAGGACATGGCTAGCGAAGAGATCCGAGTAGCACCTGTCGATTATTTTCTCCATAGCCCTTCTGGAAGCTGTAAGTGTCCTGTTAGGGTGTCGGAGTGCAATCATATTGGTCTTATAGTTGGCGAAGCTTCGCTGAGCTTTGCGAATGCCCTTCCCAGCTCCTGCAGCTTCTGCCATAACTGCTGCTCCTCTCTCTTTGAGGACTTCTTTCATCACTTCTCTGCAGCACTTCGCAAGTTCGGACGTGCGTTTTCGGTTGTCTGTAGCTCATGCGATTCTACGTTGACGTATCAGCCCGAGTGTCTGCGTCTCTTCGTGGTCTTAGGACTCTCGGCTTTCATAGCGCTAACTTGAAGATATTCAACTAGCCAATAGTATTTTTCGTCAATGTTGTCGACATCGCTATCTTCCCAAGAGCCGACTAATGATTCGACTATTGATTTGAATACATCCCAGTTTATGGTAGTTCTGAGACTTCGTTGCTTGGATTCAGAGGCTTTCTCTCCTCTCCGCGAAAAACGGAAGGCTGCGCGAAGGAGGGGATGGTCTGATCTCG
The DNA here is from genome assembly GCA_019055375.1 of Parelaphostrongylus tenuis. Taxonomy (NCBI): domain Eukaryota; kingdom Metazoa; phylum Nematoda; class Chromadorea; order Rhabditida; family Metastrongylidae; genus Parelaphostrongylus; species Parelaphostrongylus tenuis. The sequence continues at coordinate 327,464 of JAHQIW010002481.1, forward strand.
TGTAGAACTTAGGAACAGCAGCGACGTCGGTCAGGCAAAACCTTCGATCTACTCTCCATAAGGAGATTCCCACGTCCATCGCTGAGAGCGAGGCCTTTGGAATTGTGAGTTGCCATGGATGGCTTGAGTCGTCATGATAAACTCAGAGAGCCTCTCAGCCTGTCTATACCATTGTAGTCCGTGGGTCCCAATCTGGCGTTCTTCAGACGTTCTTCTAGGTCCAATTTTGCATCAAAATTTCCGACAATAACCTTGGAGAATGTATGATCTTCTCTGAAGAATTTTTCGAGGTCTATATATAACGTTTCGACTTCCTCTTCGTCAGGCCTGATGCTGGTGCGTAAGCAACGAATATGGTCAAAGCCGGCATAGAACCACATCATTTCAATCGTTATTGTCCGATACGGGTTGTTAGTAGTTCAAACGGATTGATGTTCACGGTCAAGTTCGATTTGAGAAGGACGCCAGCGCCTCCGACACCTATGCAGTCTCATGTTTTAAGGAACAGTTCTTCTTCGGTGCCACAAATAGCGTGAAAAGGACGGTGCCTTTTCGTCTCAGTCAAGCCAATGACGTTGTACCTTGATTCTTCTTGCTTGAATCGATAGATCTTCTGCAGCGGATTCGTGAGCGAGGATTCTTGCATGTCCAGATCGTCATTTTAGTCCGTATCGATCTGAACAGCCTAGTTTGGCCCTGAAATTTTAGCATCCACTCCGTACTCGTCCTACGTGGCGCTGCCGTAACTGGGGCTCTTTCGGGATGACGGAAATGAGGCCCATATTTGTTGCCGTTTTTGGCATTTGATACTCAACGTATAGCTTGCCAGGCTCTAAACGTGGAGGCTGGCTGCTCACGAGTAGCTTGCCAGTCTCTCTCGGAGGACCGGAGGAGCTTATTTGTTGGAGGCGACTCCTAACCGCCTCCCATGTACTTCTTAGTCGCTTGACTGCAGGCTTTTGCCGACTTGACTCGTAGAAATAGAGTTTTATCAAGGTAGCGCTGCAGAAGTAGGGAACTCATCCCGTAATTCCACCTGCGTCTCCAAGAAGCACACGGTCGCTTTTGGTTCGCGTTTATTTCCCTGTCCACCACCTGAGGACGCACCACGTGCCCTCGTGACTAACCTGAAGGGACCCCTATAAGGGGGAGTTCCGTGAGATGACACATTAACGATCAATCAACCTTGTGTTCTTGAAAACCGAACATCTATGAAACAGTCAAAAGAAGTTCAACATCTCAACTTTCAGTTAACCTTAGCATTGTAAACAATTGACTCTTTTGTCTTCTTTTAGTCTTCTTTTGACTGTTGTAGTACTAAGAGTTTTTTCAGAAGCAGTTACTAGGGAAATCGTACAGTTACTACGGTTGGAAAGTTCTGGGAAACCTTGATAAACATTAGATAACTCCTATGCATATAATGAAAACATCACAGTTTCTTAAGTGGAATTTTCCTATTAAAATGGGATCTAGATGGTATTCGTCTTTATTTTCACTTAATTACACGCCTCCGCCATGTTTAACTATAATCAAAGTTCATTTTTCATTGGACGTTGTTGTAGAAAGGGTCTTTCACAGCAAGTTGCAGTCGTTGAAATCAACTAAGTTGAAAAGGAAGGCACAACATGCAGAACGACTGCAAGATGCTGGTTTAAACGCTTTAATGCCGGAGCTCTTGACTTTGAAGACAAGACTCATTCAGGGCTTTCAACAAAATTAAACAGCGAAGATCTTTTTGCTGTTCTTGGAGATGAACCGCCGGCACTTCGAACCAGATTTGAAATTTGTCAGACCGATGGCAGAAAGTCGGAGAGCGATGACCTTTTTTCAAAAAATAGCCATTGATTGTGCTTGTTTGGAGTTCATACACAATTATATAAGTTTTTACAGTGCTCCAGAACTTTCTTTCCAACTCAATTTTAAGTTTAGAAAAAAAAGCTATGTTCGACGAGAAATACTTGAGTGTGAAAAATATTTTTTTCCCAGCAAGAGCTCATTATTCAAACCATTCCAAAAATAAGGTATAGCTTTAAAACTTTACAGATTTGAGCTATCGAATGGAAATTGGAACCCTAAAAAAAATCAGAAAATGCCTTTTTCCCGAGAGGTCAAGGCAAGATGCAGGGATGGATAGTGATCCAAATATGCGAAGCATAATGTTTTTTTTTCGGTTGTTAGAGCGCTCTGAGGAGTCCTTTCAAATAACCAAGTGCAGTTTCGGAATTTCCAAGATTTGCTCTATTCATTGACTGTTAGTTGCTTATGGAAGAACTTTATTGGGCTAGAAAAGCTCTAATGTGAAACGAATTTTTATTTCTACTGCTACAGCACAGAAAACAAGCCATTCAAAAAAAACAAAGTACATCTTTCTAGTTTACTCAGTTTTATCTATCAGCGACTACCAAAACATCTTACAAAAACGAAAATACCTTCTTGCAATATTATTCAACCAGGGTGTAGATTACGGAAAAAAACCGATATACCTTTATGTCTTTTTCTGCATGGCGTAGTTATGAATAAAGAAATCAAACGAAACTGCGCATTGCTCCGAGAAATGGTAATTCAAGCACACTAAGAATCATTGGAATATTGAGAATTATCGATGAAGTAGGATCACATGCCAGATGCGGCGCAATTTTTGGCGAACTATTCATTGGTATCCTATTTTCGGCCCGTATGACTGATTTTATGCACTTCATACAATAAAGTTTACGGAAAGATGAAGGAATAGATAATACGTTTCATGAAATTCGTATAAATATAAATAAGATATAGTAGAAATGTTTGCTAAAGCTTCTAAATATCGCTTGTCTATGAATACCTGGTTCTTACCTTCGAAAATGTGGATTATAAATGGATCAATTATGTTATTTTCAATAAAAATAGGTTCATTATATATAACTATTCACTCGCACAGAAATCTTATTAATTAGCGAAATAGTTTGATTTTCATTATAAAACTATCACATTAGCACCGGCAGTCTCTTCGTAGCCGTGCGAAGCACACAAAAGTCAAAAATGGTGCCAGCCGCAAAGGAGTAAACATAGGAATAGGTACAACATAAATCGCGGAAAATTCCAAAATACTTGTCGCAATGTGTTTTTGTGGTGGACCACAGTGGCACAGAATAATTAATAACACATAGAACTCGAAATTTCCAATGTTCCTACTGCTTTTTTTGCAGTGTTATGATGCTTCGAATGCACCGAAGAGAACTGAGTGATGAGCAAAAACTCGACTTCAGACGCGTACTCAACCAGTATTTCACCCATACCGGGAGCGCGCTCCACAGCTACACCACCGAGACACCGTTTCACCACCACCCATTCTCTAGCGCCTCTGTCACAGCTATCAGCCACTAAGCTTCAACAAGTTCGGTCATGTCAAAATATCGCTCTATAAACTTGGTTAAGCTGACAGCCATAACAGTGCGAGAAAAAGCATTGAGAACATTGGAAATCTTGAGTTTATATATAACAATGGCTGTCAGCATAACTGGGTTTATAGAGCGATAGTGCTGACCCGAGCAAACTGTTGAAGGTTGGTGGCTAATATCTATCATGGAGACATTGAAGAATGAGAAGTTGGCGAAAGGGTGCCTCGGTGGGTGTAGTGGTAGCACGCGCTCCCGGAATGGAGGGAATGCGGGTTCAACTCCCAAATGAGGTTGCGTTTTTGCGCACCACTCAACGCTTAGGTGCATTATTAACATGTACGTTATTTTCGCATATTTTTTCAGAGACAAAGTCCTTCTACAATTCTGTTATGTTCCGAGCTCCTCAAGTCTTCTGGTTTTTGAAGAGCTATCACTTGTCTAATGAAACCTGCAAGCTTGTGAAAGATTAAAATTATGTGCATTCTTTGGCATTAAAGCTGCAAAAATCCAAACGTTCTTCATCTGTTCACAGCTCACTAATACTATGGTTACGGAAATCAATTTTTCAAACATGTCGTTTGAGTTCACGATGTAATCACCACTCCTATCAGTGGCTCTATTCGAACGTTTATAACACATCCTGACAACATATTTTAAGCATTTCATGAAGCGTGCCTTGGCACTTCTAAAATATTAGGCATGTTTTTCGAGCCTTCCGCCTCAACACTGACTCAGGCGAAGTATTAGAATAGCCGACTGAAACGGTTTTTCAAAAAGATTTCATCCAACAAGAACTGCATATTTAACCACCTTTTTAAAGGTGGTATATTTACGCAATATTAGAATGACATGAAAAACTATGAGAGCGCATGTGGCGCAGCGGCTAAGGTGCTCTGCGTCGCACAAAAGGTCATTGGTTCGATCTCGAGCTTATAGCTTACCAAGCTATCTATTCCTCCGGGAGTGGTTAATTTTTACCAAACTGGTCTCAGACTTGTGCGGGAAAATAAGCAGCGCTGACTCGGTACAGCTGGAAGCCACCGCGAGTCATCGTAAAACCAGATATGCATTCAATCTTCTCAACGAAGTTAAAAAATGAACACGAATGCATGGCGCATTCCTCAGGTATTGGCCAACGCCGAGAGCTTTCTCCCTTTATCGTTTCCAAAAAACTTTGAATCAATGACGGACGCGGAGCGATCGCGAGATTCACAGTTTCTGGAGGCGTGTGGTTACCAAATTGTATTGGCACCTATTCTGCTGCCACTCTTTCTGAGAGGGAAGTTATGAATTTGTCAACAACAAACCGTCAGTGGCATACCGTAGTGAACACATATCAACATTAAGTATGCTTACTTTAGTAGATCTTTGTTTTGCCTGATAATCATTATTTGAGCCACGCATGTCAGTGGTCCGTCAATGTGGGCTGACTTATAGAGCCCGAGACACGTGTTTCGATCTTGTGATCTCGTCAGTCGGGCAGTTGCCCTTTCTCGCCTTTTGCTAATCTCTGTGGGTGCTCCAGTCCCCACAATAAGAGTTAGCGACGACGTACGTTTTACACTCTATGTCCAGTGAAGAACTCACCAAACACAGAGTGTTGTACACTCGATTGCTACACCACCGAGACACCGTTTCACTACCACCCATTCTTTAGCACCTCTATCACAGCTATCAGCCACCAAGCTTCAAAAAGTTTGGTCATGTCAGAATATCGCTCTATAAATCGGTTAAGCTGACAGGCATAACAGTGCGAGAAAAGGCAGTAAGAACATTGGAAATCTTGAGCGATATATATGACAATGGCTGTCAGCATAACTGGGTTTATAGAGCGATAATGGTGACCAAAGCAAACTGTTAAAGGTTAGTGCCTAATATCTATCATAGAGGCATGAGAGGAGTTGGCGAGAGGGTGATTCGGTGGTGTAGTGAGAGCACGGGCCTCCGGAATGGAGGAAACGCGGGTTCAACTCCCAATTGAGGTCTCGTTTTTCGCACACCACTCAATTCTCTTAGGAGAATTTTCTTAAGATCACTGCTCAAATTTCAATATGCTCGATAATCATTATTTATACCAGCCAAGAGCAATCGAGTGCACAACACTCTGTGTTCGGTGAAAATTTCACTGGACATAAAGTGTAAAACGTTCGTCGTCGCTAACTCTTAGTGTGGAGGACGGAGCTCCCACAAAGATTAGCAAAAGACGAGAAAGGGCAACTGCCCGACTGACGAGATCGCAAGATCGAAGCTAGTGTATCGGGCTCTATAAGTCAGCCCTCATTGACAGACCACTGACATGCGTGGCTCAAATAATGATTATCAGGCATATTGAAATTTAAGCTGTGGTCATAAGAAAACACTCGAAATGAAAGATCTTTGTTTTATTTAGACAATCTGTCAATAAAATTGTATTGTGCGGATCACAGTGCTCTTAGTATTCGATTCGTTTTTCATCTTCTTGAATGATGTAGAATACTGGTCAATTATGTCTCCTTGTAATCTCGAGGACAGCCTGGCTGTGGCGTTTTAAGGGCGTTCATGTTGCCTGATAGAGTGTGGGAGGTGAATTTTGGCTACAAGCACCGCGACGGCCATCACAATCATTCGGCCCGGCGCCATCAGGTATTACACATATGTAAAAAAGATTTCTCTGTTCAAACCCTGTTTGAGCGGTGGTATGATGCCATAATTATTCAACGAATAATGGTAAATGAATGTGAAGCTTGAAGCAGAGTAGGAGCCTCACTAGTGCGATTGCTTAACACGCACCCCCAGAAATTTCCTGTGCATTTCAGTACTTGTTTTAATAGAACTATCCATTATCTCGAGAAATTTATCATACAACAATATAACTACCCACCATAGTCAGTAATATGTTATGGCTCAATTTCAGTGATTTCATCTTCTTTCTTTATAATGAAGATAAAGCGCCCGGTCAGATCTACTTGCGGCCATTTTGATAACTGTTAGTCTAGTGCAAAAGAAAGGGCAGTTTCAAACCTTTAATTATTTAGTGATTATAACTGGGTTCAAACAGATCTTCATTAGTCAGAACAGAAATTATTACAATCAACACATCACTGCCAACGGCAAATAAGCTTGATTGTCCCTATAGCTCAAGAGCTGATGCTTTGGGATTTCACGAACTCCTGGAAGGCGTCTTATGCATACTGTTGGTTGTGGAAACGTCTTCCTTGCGAGAAATTGCCGAGATGCTTGAAGAAGTGCTAATCGGAGATCGGGAGGTCGAACGATTATGATGGAAGAGACAAAGCTTCGTAACCCAGTTCGTTCAACTTTTGAAGCGTTCATTGTACCACGTGTGGATATCGTTGGCTGTGGTTAGAACGTCATTACTTCTGCACCATTTTTTTCGCTCAACCAATTTCCTTGAACGAGTGAACATCCGTAGAACGGTCGAAATTGAGCTTTTCTGCAAACTTTTGCTTACACTGAAAGCCAGCTTTGATTATAGCTGTCAATTTCTCGTTGCCAATTTCCGATGGTTGGGCACTACATTCTCATCTTCAAAACTGTCGTTTCTATTACTGAATTTCTTAAGCCACCACTAAATTGTACGTTTCTTAGCAGTTTCTGGCCAAATGTCTCGTTAGTGTTGAGATTTGTCTCTGCTAAGTAACGTCCCATTTCGATCTCAGCGTCCGAAACCTTCATTACTTTTGTGCCAAACAATATCCTTTCCATAGTCTAGTTTACAAGTACATAATAAACAGCGACGTCACTAGCAAAAAACGTAGAGCGAAAAATGTGCATTGGAATGATATATAAATGAAGGCATTTATTTGATAATTTATTCGAATAGAAACGGCAAATTTTAACCTCTTCACATTGCCGATGAAGTCTTATGCGCCACGCAATGCGGTCGCGTGGCGAGCTACAATGATAGCGCTGTAGTTTGTGACGAATTTTGAAAATAAACGTAAACAAATTGTTGAATTATTATAGAGATATGATGGAGTATAACTGATTAGACGTGAATGAGACTATCGGTAGTAGAAAAAACGATAATATTTCCCTATGAATAAAACAAAAATGATTTTTCAGGAAATTTTTTCAAAACTCTCTGTGCATGCTGTTATTATGGTGAAACTGCAAATGGTGGGTATTGCAATAATAATAAAATAGTTGAAACAAGAATAGAATAATTAAACTTTTCAAATAAGTATCAAATCTATGCGGCAGCGCGCGCCAACGCATATTTAGTCCATGACATGACGTGCGCCTTGAACTAAAAACAGCACATGTCGTTGTCAACGGGTTAACAATACACAAATCATAATCATTTTGCACCAACCTGATAGTTAAAAGCATTTGCGACCGCATAAGAACAATAGAACAAACCGATCGCTTCCTACAGACAGAAAGCTGCATTCAGTTGTGCTCGATTTAATTGTGTATATAAATTGCCAATTACTGATAGTGCAATTAATAGCGTTGTCCATTACTGTAAACAGTTTCCACTCAAGCAACTTAGTGCAAGACGTAGAGAAAGCATGTGTAGAAGATTTGTTGTGTTTCCATAGCGATTGAAATCTAGGTGTATTAGTTTTTTCTGGAGTTATCTAGGTCTTTGACTGACTGAATTGTGAGCAACCTGATTTTTTAAGCTCCCGAGAGCGCGAAACCACCGAAACGTCAGATGTCAGAATAAACTTTATAATAACAACCCCGCTTTTGGCTAACAAAGAAACTTTGGAATATTGACGGATGCCGTGATCAAGAGACAGTCGGACTTGAGATGCAAAGGTGTGTGCACTTGAAGTTTGGCAGAATATAAAAGATGGCTTCCATGAAGCAAAACATACTTCTAAAAAAGAATCATCTGTGTCTATTCATGATGACTGACTTCACTCATCGTTCCGGTGTGAGTGGGAATCAACTTACTTCGGACTTTACTGGCAATTTTTTTACATAATGATTACTATTAATACGAAAACTTCCTTTTCACTAATACATTTCATTTTTGTGACTTTTTTAAAGTCAAAGAAGAAACAGAAGCTTGCTGGAAATCACACTATTTATAGGTGTTCGTTTCCATCAATGCAAAGAATTAGTACCTCTCAACCACAGCGCGTCAAAAACACGTCTCACCACCCATCTCTGCTATAAGATAGGAAACATCCTTACAGACCATACATGAAATCAAACAATTAAAATTATGTCTTTAGATGTTTAAGCATTTCGGCTATGTGGAGACATTTCAATAGTCGAGGTTCTCGTATTCGCCATCCCCATGTTTTAGCATAGAAGTCGCCGAATATAATATACATGATCGGATGTATCAATACGGTGTATACGGTATGTAGTATACTTACATCCACGTGTGAATATCTCCTAGGCTTCCTTTGTAGGCTTACCATAGGTCACGTGGTATAGATGGTGTGCTAACAAGATAAGAGTACAATTGTTTTAGAAATACGTCACCGCTAAATAAACATTGTTGGAAAAGGATATGCATATTTTGAGCCATAGGTCTAGTGCTATATAGGCGCCTATTTCGTCCTATTGGGACTCATCAGTAGCACCCTCCCTCGGTTCCGTCGATCCCTTGAGGTGAAACAATCCTCCAAAGGAACCGACGCCGAGTAAAATTAAGCACCCAAAGTAGGATGATGTTATTACCTGACTTTGTGGTGACCGGCAGTCGAGCTTACGGCTTTTAAAATGAACTATACTTGCTACTGATTACTACTTGCTACCGAGGGAGGGTGCTACTGATGAGTCCCAATAGGACGAAATAGGCGCCTATATAGCACTAGACCTATGGCTCAAAATATGCATATCCTTATCAGATTAAATCATTTTGAGCGGGTCTGTAAAAAAGCAGTCGATAGCAGAAGTATTGTTGGAAAATATGGAATGGATAAAACTAGTCATTTGATCATGTCATACACAAGTCCGCGACACATAGCTAACCATTAGAATAGAAATTAGAACGACATTTTTTAGAGTTAGTTATAATGCTAATAATGTTAACAGCACCAGTTAGATGATCAAATCTGAGATGAAATGAGGACATAGCAGAGGGTGTTCTCAGAGAAATGATTGTCGTGGTCAGACAAGCATAAAATTGACTTCCACTTCGATTTCAGAATAATGCTAGGAGACTAGACCCGAAGAGAAAGTTAACAGTTAAATCTTGACTAATTCTGTCACGAAAGGCAATGACGTCGATTAAATTTAGTAAATCATTTAGATCGAGCTGACGAAGCCGTTTCTCCATACGTTCCATTGAGTATAGCTAGGTGAATGTCTGCTTGCGTTTTAGAGCATCGTATCCGAGTGTGAACATCTTAGAAATGCGCTTCTTCGCCTTTTCGATCAGGGAATGGCACCTAATCAGGCTAATTAATGATCTTCATATTCACATAAGGATTAGCACTGCTCACTTGGCACGCGGAGACGATTCAGTTTCGATAAGCACATGTGCGTCCTCTCTGAGATGTTCACGTCCCGGTTTGTAACGCAGTTTACGAAGAGCTTCCTGTCCTGAAACGGTATTCTATTACTTGTAGCTCTCTTATATGACAAGTATACTTCCAAATGAGCTGTTATACTGACCCATTACTTCACACCTTGAAGAAGAGGATTATATTGATTACTACGCTAAAGATCAATAATCCTATTCACTAGATTTTATTCTTTGAGACTATTTTCTTCATAATCGATTGAAGTACGATAATTGACCTCCTCTTGCGGTGGTCTGATGTTAAATTATACCCAAATCTGTAGGCAGAAGTGCTACCAAAATATGGCATATCTTCGTTTTGTCGTCGAACATCAGCTTGAGATCAATCACAACGTTTCGGAGCTGAAACATGTTTCTCTTTCCACTACGCTATAGTTCAAGCACAGCCACACATTTACGGAGTTCAACAAAAAAGGAGCTTTATTTGTGTTAGATGTTTCAATTCATTCGGATAAGGTGTAGCGGGCTTGTTTCATTCAGTGATCTGAGCTGATCCGAAGCTATTAGATTCTGGAAACGTGAGTTTTAAGATCATCTGAAGTCCAATTTTCATGGCTGGACCAAACATTGCTTAAAACGGCTTCCGGCTATCACCCACCCAACCAGTAGACAATCAAAATTTAGTTTTCCAGCGCGATAACCATATCAGAATAGAGCTTTGTTTTCATTAATGTCTATGAAGCGTTTATTTTATTCTCCGAGTTCCAACAGAGCAAATGTAAGAATTAATCGAGTTCTTTTGACATGGTGCGAACACGATTTTTGTTTGATTCGGATATTTTCCATCCACTTCGCGTAAGTTTTATATGGAAGACAATAATATGGATTAGTGGATTTTTTCATGGTAGATAAAGAATAAAGGATAAGGAATAAAACTCTCGAAGTTGATTAATCCCTGACGGATGCGCTATGCATGAGTCTTCACTTTTTGATTTTGTTTGAGGTGCTTGATAGCGTATCTGATCTTTACAATGACTTGCAGTAACCTCCTACTCTATCGAGTCAGTGCTGCTCAACTCCCAAGACAAGTCTGAGACCAGCCTGGTACCAGTTCACAGATCCCGGAGAGATGGACGACTTGGTGAGTCATTAGCGCGAGATCGCATCATCGACCTTGTGTACAACGCAGTGCACCTATAACCATTTCGATCTTTGAGGATGCGTGAGCCACGAACGGAACGTAATGTATCAACTTCGGAAGGACTAGAAACATTCCTACAGAGTATATGGATCTCTCGAATGGATCTAATAATGCTGTAGGATTCTAGAAAAGATCCGGCAACATATGAAATCGAACAAATAAGATGCTGTCTTAAGATATTTACGCATTTCGGTTATGTAGAAACATTCCAATAATCGATGTTCTTGCGCTCGCAATCCTCTTCTTTTGGCATAGAAGTTGCCGAATATAACATGCATAATCGGATGTGTTAGTACGGTGTATACATTATATAGTGTGCTTACATCCACGTGTGAATATCGCCTAGTCTTCCTTGGCACGTTTGCTATACATTACCCGATTTGGATAAAGTGCTAGCATGATAAGAGTAGAGTTATTGGAAAAATACACCACATCAAAATGAATAAACAATGTTAGAAATTGAGGAATGGGCGAAACTATTTATAGTCTTGCCACACCTAGGCTCACTATACATAGCTAACCATTATAATAGAAATCAAAACATTTATTAGAGTTAGGTATGATGTCACCAATGCTACGTAATTTGACAGCAACAGTTGGATGTTCAGAGCTCAGGTGGAGTGAGGAAGCAGAAGAAGATTCTCCAGGAACAAATGTTTGTCGTGATCAGACGAAGGTGGAGCATAAATTTTGCTATCACTTTGATGTGAGGAAAATATTAGGAAAATAAACACAAAGAGATAACTCATAGTAAAATCTCTATTCATTCTGTCTCGACAGGGCAATAGCGTGGATCAGTTATGATAAATCATGAAACCATGCGGGATTAAGCAGTCTGTCTGTACGTTCCATTGAGTTTGGCGTGGAGAATGAGCTGCTCGCGTTTCAAAGCATCATATTCGTGTGTGAACATCTTGGAAATACGATCCTTCGCCTTTTCGATTAAAGAACGGCATCTAAATCAGAATATTCGGTCATCTTCATATTCACATAAGGATTAGCACTGCTTACTTGGCACGCGAAGACGATTGTGCTTCGCTAAACACGTGGGTGTCCTCTCTAAGATGTTCACGTCCGGTCTGCACAGCATTCTAGGGTGAAGCTTGCTGTCCTGAAACTGTATTTCTTTTATTTTGTAGCTTTCTTATATGACAAAAGTATTTTCAAATGGGCTGTTATACTGTTCAATTCCTTTAGACCCTGAAGAAGAGGATTATATCTATTGTTACGCTAAGGATCACTACTCATGTCTGATACAGCAGGGCACTACGCAGTTGGAAAGGTAATATACACCAAACGTTCACCTTGACAATTCTCCTGCCGCGGATAGTGATCTGACACCTTGTCTCGCGTTGAAACTCCTAATTGTTATCCCATTCGGCCCGATAATACGCCCCACATAACTGCATTTCACTTCACTGAAGAAACGTCATTATACAACTGTATTTCATAGATGTGAATACTGAAAATTGGGAAAGAAAGCTGTGGACTAACGGCGGAGGTGAAGGAATGTAGACTTTTAAAGACATAGTGACACCGCTTTCTGTCGTTTTTTCCTGGAAATCGTCAAGTTCACTGTTGATGCGTGAAGAAGATGCTCAGTTTCGATCACCACAATACTCGCCAATTTCCACTTCTGCTATGCTTACATATCGAACATCATTTATCGAGATTTCTGTCATATTAGGCATCAAAGTGTTAGGTCTTCTTTGCTTAGAAATTAAGCTTTATACTCTGAGACTATTGTTATTTCAAGCATTTAGATCGTACACATACATAGAAAAAGGAGTAGACTCGATGAAAAGCCGCTGAGAAAGGTGGCCGCATATTGGTTGAGGCCGGTCACAAGACAAACTCTTCATCAATGAAGAGAACAAAATCTGTTTTGAATCATAACATTGCCAAGAACTTTGAACATGAGGAAGGTCGAGGACGACCGATGGTCATTAATGATGATCATTCAATAGTTGAAGTAATAATGCACGCACATTTGCATGAAAGCGTGCGACGACTTTAAGTGATAATAAACATGTTATCATGTTATTAAATTATTATTGTTTTGGGCGAGTATACGGTCGAGAGTAGGGTATGATTTATCCTAGCAATCACAGACACTCAACTGTGTTCACTGCAATGTCGGAGGATTTTGTCACCTGACTTGCGGTGATCGACCGGTGTCGATTCCTTTATATAGGGATTCTCAAAAGATCGTCTAAACAAAGGGAGACCGTGCTACTTAGGAGTCCGGAGGGCCGAAACAGGCGCCTGTCTAGCACTGTGTAAGTGCCCATATCAGACCTTATAACAACACACTCAAAACATGTTGTCATGATATCAAATTATTAGCTGATAGTGACGCAATAGGCGTGTAATACCTAAGCGAAGTCAAGAGATCAGGTGAACAGTAAACTTAGATCTTGATAATCATCAACAATGAAACATTCAAAAGCAATTCAAAATGTCAACTTCCACTTAACCTAGGCATTGTAAACAATTGATGTAATTCTCATGAATTGCCTTTAGTGATAATAGTCGTCTTGTAAAATACACTCTAAAATGATTTCACCTACAAGAAATACAGGCAATGAAAGAATGAATTTGATGGAGATCTATTCTCGCCGGCCGTTGACTAGTGGGAACTAAATCGTGTTAGTAATATCAAATCGCCATGAGAAAAATGATCAGTATCCGAGAGATTCTTTAGGTATGAAGAGCATCCATTTCTCGTATAAAGGAAATTGTATACGCTTAGATGGTTTTTCTCCTCAATTATTCAATTACACCTCTATAGAATATATTATTTTACTGATGATTTAGATGGATAAAATTATTGCGTTGTTTACTCCGTTACGATTTAGCAAATATCGATTTTCTAATTACCGCGAAACACTCACGATGACATTGGATGTACGAATAGTTTGCGATTACTGTTGAGCGATAGGTGTGGTGTCGGCGCTGAACGACGCTATGATGTCATGCCTCTCGTGTTGAGTGGTCAGAATATGCAGATTCTGTTCGAATAGCGTTTATTGGAACTGAATTTGTGTTATATGTGAACTGTCTGGTGCTTATATTATTTCCACAACGTCCCGAAATGTTGGTCGTTTTCAGCTTTTGCTGGAGCACATTGTGAGTGGATGTTGTGCGCATTGCCCAATTTTGCTCCGTCTGTGTATGGACATCTTGATACGAGATGTTACGACGCTTCAGAGCTTTGGCAACTAGACGTAACAAACGATTTTCCTTAGCTTCTTCCACGGAAATGATGGATTCCTCGCAAGTTTCGCGTTGATGAGAATTGCGCTACATGATGGCACCAAGTCGTTTCGGTACAGCATACTGAGATGTTTCAATCCAAAACCGAGCGAGAATTTCAAAACGTGCAGTCTACCTCTGCAAGGTCCTTCAAGATAGGGTTGCCGTTGAACGCTTTTCTAATAAATCGGAGCCAAGCTCTGAAATAAACTTCACCTTAGCACTCACGACACTTCAGCAATTATAGCGGAGAACGTACCCATCGCCAGCGATTTTCGCTAGTCGTGCGGCTCGTGGCTCACTGAGCTCCGACACCACGAAATCTAAAACTAGCCGGTCTGCTTGTGCAGCGATGCAGTCACCTGTACAGACATGCCCGAAGAGTTCCCTCTGCTCCGTCGTCCGAGTACTGACGCCGAAACGTGACTCCATCATGAGGAAGAATGAGATGACAATAATGAAAGTATGGAAATTCCACTCGTTATATAGGATTTCTTATCAATTCGCTATGTTTACCTCTGTTTGATAACTGAGTTGTTCTTCTTATCCCTGCAGATAAAGGACTGCTTAAGACCACAAATCATAATCGTCCTGAGAATTTCATTGCAACTGAATGACATGAGTGATCAGGTCGATTCTTACTAAGTCAAAAAAAATACTGCAGTAGATGATTTAAGCCGTAGTTGAAATGCTTAGTACACAAAGTTTGATTACTTCATGCATTAAATTAAAATTCAACATATAATATAATATATATAAACCAAATTTCAATACATGCATATATATATAGATGTATACACATATATATATATATATATATATATATATAACCATGAGATACAATGAAATTTGAGTGTGGTCTTGAGAAAGCACTCGAAACAAACGGCATAATGTTTCAAAAATACCAGGCAAAAAGAATCGAGTGCACAACACTGTCGATCTAGGGATTTTTCACTTGACGGCAGTTGTGTAAATCGTTCATCACCGCCTATTCCTAGCGGGGTGCTGAAGCACATCAAGAGGATTGGCTAAATACGAAGGGCCCTACACGACTGACTAAGCTGCTCGAGGCCGAAACAAAGGTATCGGGCTCTACAAGAGCCCATTAACGGACCACATAACAAGTTAACCCAAATAATATTTGAATTAATTAGTAATATAATGGTAGACTTAAGAAAGCGATCAATAACTGTTAGTAAAGTTAACAATAACAATTTTTATTACCTTATTTCAATGATCCGTTTTCGGGGGTGCTGTGGCCGAGTGGTTATGATGCTTGTTACGGCGCGCATGGAGCCGAGCTCAATCCACTAAAACATTCTCAGGCAGTCAACAACAACGTCGTATGGAACGCCACTGCCAGGATATCCTCGACATTGAAAGGAAATCCATTCAACCAGTATTCTACGCCGTTCAAGAGGAAGACGAAAAAACGAACTGAATGCTAGAAGTACTGGGATCCGCACAGTGAAAGAAAAACATTGTGAAAACATATCAAATGGTGTCTAATAAAAGTAAAGCAATGAAAAAAAAATTGAAAAAATCAAGAAAACTCTTCCAACTCTTTTGAAGCACGAAAAGGACGAAAAGCGGTCTCGAGGAACACCTCACTGAG